>CM055836.1:8157678-8391261 GCA_029582265.1 Zoroaster sp. YZ-2022
ATCAATAAGTCCACATTATTATTATTATTACTACATTATTAAGAGACCCAAACCCTTCCACTGGACCGCTTGGTCCACTGAAGCCAATTTGGGTTTAAGTTTACTATTAAAGGGACAATATCGTAACGATCAACAGGGCATGGAATCGGAGTGCTAGTTTAGTTTTAGATTAACTTAGTGACTGGAAATAATATAGCACATGATAATGTCATAGTAAGCTTGACGCTGAGCCATAGAGTAATTGTGTTCATCTTAAACTAGGACACCGATTTCACGTTCGTGTTAAAAATTTGCTCTGATCTGATTGTGACGATATTGTCCCTTTAAACCAAAAGAATAGACACGGTGAGGCCTTTATACAATAAAATCATTAATGGGTGTGAAGGAATTTGTTCAATCTCAAAAGTGGAAGTTTTTCAGAGTTATGGATAAAGAATTGTCCGGTCGGCCTGCCTGTATTGAACAATTAGGCAATTCCCAAACGTAGACATGGTTTCATTCATATTGTTATCTTCCCGGTGTTCCATTGAGCATGCCTTCAACTTGTCACGATGTTAATTGCCATTTTAACCCTCCTGGGCATTAATCAGTAAACTTTACACTAACGCGTGAGTGGATGTATTGCAATACACACAAGTAGTATGTCTGCCGCAAATCAGTCCTCTTTGTGGCGGTGGAGTGTGCAATTTGTGTGCAGTTTGTCTGCAGTTTGTCTGCAGTTAAAATGTGCAGTTTGTAACAGCACTCCACCACATTTCACCACACACAAAATAAAGTGCACACAAAGTGCAGTTGTGGATGTGGTGGCGCAGTGCAGTTTGTGGTGGCGCAGTGCAATTTGTCTGGCGGTGGGGTGGAGGTGGTGGCAGCGCCACAATTTTTTCCGTTTTTTATTTTTATTTTTATTTTTTTATATTTTTATGACGTCATTTCGGGCAAGTAAAAAAAAATTGTGTTACCACCCCTCCACCGCACAAATTGCACTGGGCCACCACAAAAAACACACCTCCTTCACATCCCTCCACTGCACTTTGTGTGCACTTTATTTTGTGTGTGGTGAAATGTGGTGAAATGTGGTGGAGTGCCGTTACAAACTGCACATTTTAACTGCAGACAAACTGCAAACTGCAGACAAACTGCAAACTGCAGACAAACTGCACACAAATTGCACACTCCACCGCCACAAAGAGGACTGATTTGCGGCAGACATGATTGAATTTTTTTTTTCAAATTTTTTTTTTCAATTTTTTTTTCAACCACAATTTACCACTGCACACAACTGCACACAAAATACTGCACACAACTGGATGACGTCATCAGACATACAACGATCGAAAAACAATGACTTACCGTTGATTGATTGATTATTATTTTTTTATTATTTTTTTTTATGACGTCATCATGACGTCATGTCAGTTTTGAATGACTGTATCACTCAAAGTAAACCGGGCCTACTAATAATAACACGTTCATTTTTAATTGCAAACTTTCACATTTCATTTCAAAGTGAAAACTATTGCATGAATTCGTTATTTATGGAAAAATTGCAAGAAATTGTATTTATAGCAAACTATTACCGTTTTTATACATTTGTCAATGAATTTAAAGGTGGAGGTGTGCAGTTTGTGTGGTGGAGGGAGTAGTGCGCAAGCGCAGCATATTGATGATTTCGGGCAAGTTGTTGAGACACGTCTGGAGCGATGACGTCATCAGTGCATAAGCGACTGGCGTGTGCCTGGCGCGCGCGCGTGGAGGTGTGCAGTTTGTGTGGTGGAGGGAGTAGTGCGCAAGCGCAGCATGCATATTGATGATTTCGGGCAAGTTGAGACATAATGACACAAAAATATAAACACAAAAGAACACATTCAACTCTTTTTATTATTTTTTTATTCACTTTTTTTTTAAATTCACGTAACAATGAATGGATTACCGATACAAATCACTATATAAAATTATTATAACTCAAAATATTAATAATTACCAAGAAAAATGCACATTAAACAAGAATCCCTATATAAAAACAATGTAAATCAAATATCTATTGGACTTAGCTTGTCAATTTTGTACACGTTATATGGTGATTTTGGGGAGAGGAAATGATGAGGGATGTATAGGACTAGGGAAATCAATAGATAGTCAAGTGAATTATAAGGAATAAAAATTATAACATAATTAAAAGAAAGTCAACTCACACTGAATTTTACAGGGATTAAGAGTCTACACTCCTTGCAATAAATGTAACACAATAGATTTACACATCTCACTCGTTCATACCGAGCACACGGGACGAAGTGTTTTGGATTATATTTCCGCTTCAATGAACTGCTCAGGAACTTGGAATTTCGTTGCGTGTACTGTCAACGAAACCGTAAATGAAGTCGGATATTAGGGCTCATAATACAGTTGTCTAACTTACATGAAACAACGGCCCGCTTTAGAATGTCAGGCCTGTAGTTCACAATACACTGTCTATTTAAAGATGAATAGAAAGTCACCCAGAAGTTTAGAACCTATGCAGAGGCACTCATTTTCTTCGAAATTAAGTTGTCACTGCCCTTGATGTAACGTAATAGTGTAAAATAACCATAAAGGATTACTGTAAGACTAACAGAGGTGGTTATTTTATAGATTTTTTTTATTCCTACCAAAAAACACTATTATAGATGGGTTTTTTTAAATTACAGTAGTCTTTCTGAAACATCTGATCTTTCATTATCACTCTTCCTCGTTCTCTTCATCCTCATTTAGTTGAAGTAGTAGTCCGTCAAATTTGGTATGGTGTTTAGGCATTACTCTGTTCAGAGCTTTGTTTACTTCCATGCCTTTATTTACTTTTTCTTCGAGATCTTCCGCAATATCCTGATGAGTCCCATTATCTTTCAGATGTAGGTAACTTGACAAAAAATCCTTGTATTTGTTGAAAAAGATTCGCTTGACTGCCCAAAGGGTTTTCCTATTGGCTTTTTCCTTGGCTTGATCTTCACTCATACCCCCGTTGACGTACTTTTCATATTTTTCACACCACATCTCTTCAGTAGCCACTTTAGCCTCTTTCAACCAGTCTCGAAAAGTGGCATTGTCTTCCAGTTCAGAACTAGACTCATCCTCTTCCGATGATTCGTCATATTCCACCTCCGTATCGGATTCTGAATCATCTTCCTCGAAATCTTCGTCTTCATCCTGCGTAGATTCAGTTTCACAAGTTTCTATTTCCGAATCTTCAAATCTACGCTTTTTAACATCGGGTTCAGAATTATCGATGTCAGAATTGTCAGATTGGATAGCTTTAATTTCAGAATCATCGTCAACTTCATCCATTTTAGATTTCTCTTCATTATGTACATGTTCTGCATGCCTCCGTAGGTTATATCTCCGTCCAAAGCTTTTGCCGCACTGGTGACAAGCATGGGGTTTGACAGCAGAAATAACATTCATGTTGAATCTCTGATGCTTAATCTCCGATTGACAAGAAACGGAAGAAATAGTTTATATATAAAACAGCTACATCAAACTATGATAAACTTGGTAGAACTACTGTAACTCGAAAGGTGCAAAACGTTGAAATTCAGGCGAGTAAAAAAATAAAGCATGACCGAGTGAAACTTCCAAAAAATCGAAGGTCATGAACTCGCGGAAAAACTATATACAAAGGTCAAACAATTAACATGCACAACGCAAAGAGGGCGCTGTGTCGATCGTCAGTTTTTGCTGTGAATTTCTTGATCTGTGTGAATTTATTTCAACTTTTTAAAACTTTTTAAGTTTTGTGTAGTTAACTGTGGAGCTTCTATATATCCTGATCAATTATCACCATCGGGATTTCTTCACATAATAATTCAACATGGCGGCTGGATTGATGGGTACTTTATATGCAGTACTTTTGTAACTGTATGCATTTAGTAACCTTGAAGTATTGTAGTTCTCAGTGTGTGGAGTGGAACGTCAAAACGTAATATTAGGTAGAAGGTGTACAAAGACGGGCTACAAAATTTATCCTGCATTATCCTGAGGAAGACTATAAGTGAGATTGGATCTTGACATTTTACCGTTGTCTTTTAGAAGAGAAATTGGTGATCTTATATATCTTTTTAATTGTAAAATTACACATTTTGATATTGATCGTTATGTTTTAATGTAACTCAAGGCCGTCCTACCACTAGACTTTCTTCTGATCCTTTTATGTTAACTGTTCCTAGGTATAAAACTGAATCACATAATTCTTTTCATTTTCAGCGGATTGTTCCAATCTAGAATCAACTTCCTTTGGCAGCAAGATCTGCCACTTCGCTTTCGTCGTTTAAATCTCAAGTGTCTCAGTTTTACAGAACAAAATTTGTTACCAGTTTTTCGGTAGATAATATTTGTACATGGATGTCTTCTTGCCATTGCTTTTTTTGTCGGTGTAATTAATTTGTTTCTTAATGTTGTCTTTTCTTCCTAACTTGCTTCAGCGGTCCTCCAGTGGTGTAACGGGGGGGGGGGTGTAACGAGGTACGGGTATATAATGTTTAGTGGGTTTCTTGTGGTAGGATGGCCTTGTAGAGGTGCTGATCACCTGTTCTATCTTACCACTCACTGGCTTTGTTTAAAATGAATCTTTGTGTATTTTAGGGTTTTGGTTTTGTATTTAATTGATGTAATTTGATTGCCACAATTGGCACGCGATTGGCACAACACTAAAATGTACAAGTCACTGCAGTAGTATCAAACATCCCTTAATTGAACTATTTGCGTCTGAGGTGCCACTGCCAGAGGTGCCACTGTAGATTGTGACCAAATTCATGCGCATGGGGTCCCCTGAGTGTTGTGGCTCATATTCGCCAATTCCTAGAGAACTCATGTTTTTTTACGGCGTTATATCGCCGTAGTATTGCGATATATCGCCGTATTATTGCGTTATATCGCCGTACTATTCCGTTATATCGCCGTATTTTATTGCGTTATATCGCCGTATTTTACTGCGTTATATCGCTGTATTTTATTGCGATATATCGCCGTACTACTTTTGCGTTATATCGCTGTATTTTATTGCGTTATATCGCCGTATTTTACTGCGTTATATCGCCGTATTTTATTACGATATATCGCCGTACTATTGCGTTATATCACCGTATTTTATTGATATAACGCAATAGTACGGCGATATAACGCAATGTAATACAACAATATAACGCAATAAAATACGGCGATATATCGCAATAGTACGGCGATGTAACGCAATAATATACGGCGATATTACGCAATAAAATACGGCGATATAACGCAATAGTACGGCGATATAACGCAATAATACGGCGATATATCGCAATACTGCGGCGATATAACGCCGTAAAATTGGCGAATATGAGCCACCGTAAGTTACAGTGCTGCAATAACAGCCTACTGTATTTATGATGACCAGATTTTGACAACCTATCACGCGAGCTCAATGCACATGTCCTTAAATATAAAATACATTTAATGCGGACGTTATACAAAAGTTCGCTGTATTTCAAAATTAGTCAAGATCAGGGCCTTCACTGACTCTGCATGTACATGATGAGCAATACTTGAATTTTGTATCCTGTGGCTTCAATGAGGGGACCTTTTTTCAAAATATTCCTGCCGAGAAAACGTACTGAGGTTTGAAATTTAGAGGAATCTGTGTTGTCACTTTGTGTCACTATGCAAATTGCATAGACCATACCTATTGGTGATACACTTGATTTCTAAGTAAATTGGTTGCTAGAATGTTTCATCCGTATGGAATAAAATGTTCCAGTAATTTAAACATCTACTTGATTGTCCTATTTGTGGGTATTAATTTTGTGTTAGAAATATAGTTTTGGGTTGCCTAATTATTAGAATGGGCGCTACGAAAGTATTTTGATACAGTGAAAAAATCATGATTTTCTATTGAATTGGAAGACATTCTTAAACCAAGCATTGCACAAAGTATTAAAAAATATGGACATTATAATGGATGCAATTAAATTACGACTTTTAAATTCAAAATTTTAATTTTTTTCCAGTGCATTTTTCTTCTCATAACAATCTATTTAGCACTGCATTTTAGAGAAAATTATACGATTTTACAGTCGATATGTGTTCCCATTTACTCACAAAAACTGTTTGCCTTAGACTTAAATATTTTTAATAAATGTCTTTTTAAAATCAAGGAATATAAATACATAGAATTCACAAATACCTACCCACATAATAATTTATGTTTACTTTACATTTAATAATATTGAATATAAAACATTACACTACAATAAAAGCATTAGTTTGCATAGTTTTGGAAACTGCTGTTTGCATTTGTTACTTTTTTCAGTATTGCCAACGCAAACAAGAATGTACATGTCTTCCTGAAATAACATCAGACCCCTTTTTTTCCACAACTTCCTTTTGAAATTCAATAAATACTCTATATTCTTTTTGTCGACAAGTTTGGACAAGGATTTCCTTGGCGAATGTACGTTCTGAAAATGTTGTAATAACAATTAAATATGTTTTATATATATTTATATTTATATAGCCAATATACAAACGAAATAAATAATTTATATTTCCAGTGTTCATTTTAGTTTTTCTCGGCTGGTATCAAGGAAAAGTCGGACCTCTTCAGCCAACTTAAAATTCTCTGGTAAGTGTTCGAGGATGGAGCAACCTGTTGGGCAGGGCGCCCTCCACCGATTCGCTCAATCTGTATGGCATGCTCCATCTGCTCGTCATTAATTCGCATCCATTCTTCAATACTCATGTTCCCTGTTTCTTTGCTTGAGCTACTCGCTGTTGAAAGTACGTGCTTAGAGGCAACTTTCAGCATATTGTCATCGTGCATTGTTGACGATGAAACCTCGTCATCCCGATTGCCAATGAGCAAACATTGTTTGTCTTCAGAATTTTGTTGTGGATGAACCTTTGCGTCATTCAAATTAACAGCTTTCATGCATTGCAACTCGTCCGCAGTAGGGACTGTCGGCTCGGATTTTACACTGTTTCCTTCTCGATGTGGTGGATTTGCATCGGCTATTTGACCTACCTCAGTTTCCAGCACGTCTGCCGGTAAACTAACAGAAGCCCCACCCTTGTGTCCATATCTATTGTCCACTAGCAACTCATTGGTTTTGCCATCAATATTAATATCAAAACTAGACGGCCCTTTTGAGCTGTCGCTCTGAGAACATAACATGTTGGTGATCTCTTTGACATTTATGGGTTGGTTTATTGGAGTGCTGCTTTCTGATGACGAGCTAGAAGTCTTCATCAGGTGAAGGTTTCTTCTGCTATTGACTGAGTACACTGCATGAGAATCCCCTCCGAAATTGGTGGACTTGTTCTTATGACCACAGTTATTGTAATCCACCAAGACATTGCTCTTTGTTCCATGTTTAATCATGTCCTTTATTTTAAATGCCTGGCCATTTGTGTTCTTATGATCAGAGTAAGTTAGTTTGTTCTTGGTTTTCTGTTCAGTTTCGTCTTTTATTTGACGTACCTGGTCCTCCGTAATTTTACCAGTACTGCATCCTGTTGTTCTTCCAGTGATTTGATATGTCAAAAGCCCATCGCTTGCTTTTTTCAAAAATGAGTTAAAATAACGATCATTGGAAATATCTAAACTCCGAGGTCTCCTTTTGTGAAGGTGTTGTTGCTCTTGCTTCCCAGTGATGGCAGGCTTCCAGAAGAAGTCCATTTCTTTATCTGTCCATGTTCCTTCAGACAAGTATCTATCCAAACTATCAATTTCGATCTCGGTCAAAATATCGTTGAAGAATTCGTCATCCATATGCATGCATCCGTTATGATAAATGTAATCTTTGACCGAGCTCAAATCCAAACATTCTAGGTCACCATTGGGAAGTGTGAAGCAAAACATGGAGACACTGTTTCCCGCGCATATTATCTTGGATTTTGCAAGTAACTTCTGGCGTGAATGTTTTACAATAAAGTGTAGGTCACAGTTTCTATCTTGCTCAGAGTATATAGATGGACTGCAGCTCAGATGGTTAGACTGGAACTCAGCCGTCTTCTCACTCGGTTCAGACAGCAAGAGTAGAAGCTCTTCGATGTCAAGTCCCCAGTCCACTGTTGATCGAGACCAACTCGAGTCACTGCTAATTGTAACGTCAGAGGTGTATCCACTTGACCCCTTAGCCTGTCTTGTCATAGAAGGATAACTGGAAATCATTTTGATTGACGATTCTTTCTGTTCTATTTCTGTTTCTTTGATTTCAGGGTCAGTGGCAGGAGACTGTACAGGGTTAATAGACTCTTCGGCGTGTGACTTTCTATTGGGGGAATGTGATGACGTGTCCTTTTTGTGATTGTTGTTCCCATTACTCCTTGAGGTTTCTTCATGTGGTACAGTAGGGTCTTGTGCATGGCTTGATTCGGATTGATCGTTGGCATGTTGTGATTTGTTTACTACCTTAGGTTGTTTGGGTGTCTCCTCATTTAGCCGGCTGAGATCTATGTGGAGTTCTTCCCGGAGCTCTGCTGGTAAGTAAGAGGCGTTACGGTTAGTCTCCCTCCAGCCAGCATGCCATGGCACTTCGTAGCACCAACTGTCCTCATTTTCCCAGTCCTCATCATAACTAGGTTGTATATGATTTAGGCTTCCTGTATCCACTTCGTAGATACCGTGAGTGTCAGCTTGTGGGCTGGTGACAAAGGTGCTTTCCATGCATATTATATTTGACATCGATATTTTGGACTTGTTTCCCAAATCTTCGGGAGTAGCACTGTTCTGTACATGGAAGCCAGAAGGTGGAGGGACCTTGGACTCGTGTGACACATTAGGTCGCAACATGTGACTGAATCCGGGAGGTGCATTTACTGAATAGCTGCTTGCATCTGCTCTGAGTGATAATTCAACTGCTTGGTCATTGACAACATCAGCTGCAATACGAATGGGTGTTTGCAGAGAAGGTTCAGTACCTAGAGGTCTGCAAAACACATTGTTAGCACCGGCTTGTAAGTCGGAGAAGCTAAACTCATCAGGGGGAGTCGTTATCAAAGGTGTATAACCCAGTTTTGTTTTATCTGAAAGAGTAGAGTTGATGAGGACATGATTTGTACAGGGGGTTTCTTCTGAAACCCAGTTTATCATTACTGTCAACATGTCATCGAGATGACCTAGCGGTGGCGGCAGTGAAGCTGCTGGATTATGCGTGTTGGTTCGTTGCTGTGCTCTCTCATTTATATTGTCATGCGGGTCAACTCTTTGAGATCCACTCTTGTCATCTTGCCTTCCGTCTCCGTGACTCAAATCGGTGTTGCCATTGTTGTTACATGAATAAAGACTGTGATGTTTACTGTTATCTTCCAGATACTGCTTGGTTGCGTTTGGTTTGAGTTCAGAATGCTTTTGAGCTTTCTTGATGATCTTTTGCTTATTGCCTTCGCACCGGTTCTTTGTAACGTCATTTAAGGGGTAAAGACGTCGCATTGTCTGACTTGACTGCATATCACTGTTGTGACGGTCTCTCACGGAACTGCAGATGCCTTGAGGATGAAGTGGAGGCAGCCGGGGTGGGAATCGAAGATGGGCCGTCGACACAGTGACACCATCTTTGTTTGGAACTCTGTCCGCTGTTTCGTCGTGAAGTTCACATTCTGACACATTGTCAGTTATGATGTCTTCGTTTTGTGTGACTTGGCAGGGCAAGCCATGTCTCTTCTGGTAACGATGGTCATCTGTGGTGGCAATTCCTGTAGTTTTTTGCTGAAAACCATCGTTTTTCTTTCTCTCCGATTGGTTTATTTTATTCTTAGTTTCGCCCAAGATCGGTACCTGAATAGTTTTTACAGAGTCTCTTTCTCCAATTTGTCTGATACCGTCTTTATGCGAGAAAAAGTCAATCAGCTTGTTAGTACTGGACATCTCTGGCTTGTCTTGGATCTTGCTTACAGTGGATTTTTCTTCATCAAGTGGAATCCCAGTGATGTCCAGTAGCTCGTCAATGGAATGTTTGGCCAGAATCTCAGGGGTCAGGTCAGACTCTTTGTCAACATTTCCACAGGTGACCTGGGCCCGTACGTCCAGCAGATGACGAGCCTTCCCCTTCGGTTGGGTAAACTTAATCTGAGGCTTGTCAGGGAGGATGTTCCCAAGGCAGACCTTCTTGATGACCTTCTTGGAAGCACGAGCAGTCTTCTTGGCATCAAGTTGTCCAATCCCTTTTGGGTGAAAGGACGGCATGGGCAATATTTTCTCTGGTAAGGAAAATAAATAAATGTTTAATGATAAAATAAGAACTTGTAAAGCATTGGTATCAAGAAAACTACATGGTCATGTAGGACACAACAAAATATTTAAAGTATGGATGCATCTTCAGATATTTGTACCAATAGTGTACACTGCCCTTTAGGCCCCCAATAAGGGCTCCGGTTTCTGGTCTCCGCGCACGTCGCCTCGGACCTGCGCGTTGGATTTTTTTGTTTTTTTGTTGTTGCCATGAAACGATGTCCAATTGCAGCCAAAATTGCTGGATCGATTGGAATTCTGCCGTGCTGTGCTTTAAACGACTTTTTCACATAGGGGTATGAACGTTTGCCCGATTTGTGAGGCCTCTCTTAGCCACCATACTTTGTATATGGGAAATTTGGTCCCCGCGTTACAATGTATAACGTATTTCCCTGTTGGCAAAAAAAAAAAAAAGTGTGTCACTGCACCGATTTTCAAGCCGACTGATAACCAGAAACCAGAGACTTTTGGGCGGCTCATGCTCGAGTGCAGTGAGTTATATAAATCGAATGGCTCAAGGTTTAATGACTACTGCTTTTGCCTACGCATGGACGTCACTGAAACGTACTAAATCATTTAATCAAAGTAGCAGATAATTCAATATTTCTTAATTCACAGGATTAAACATTTAGGAAAAAAGTCAGTAAGTACCATTTTGATTATGGTGAATTGGATTGCCGATGACAGGAACATGATGGGCTGTTGGTCTATTCTTGAGCACTCGCTCTGGAATCATGGGGGTACAGGACGCCCCGTTTGCCGACATACGGGCTGCAGACATTTGCCCTGTGTCAAAATAAATATAGAAAAGTTAAATTTGCTATTGTTTATGAGGAATTCATTGTTTAGGATAGGACTATAATAGAGAAAGGTAAACGTTATGAAGACGTTAAAACCAGTGCGCATGCTTTCGTCTGATAATTTGCTTAGGGGGTTTTCGATCATTTTGTTGGGGGTGTTGACTTAAACTATGTTTCGTACACTTTAGAAAGTGGCCAACGCCTTTCTTGTTGTTTAAAGAGCGCTATGAAAGAGGAACTGTTAAACTTGACAACATTATGCACAGCTCTGTATCCATATTGGCATCACTATTTTACCTAGTCTAACCTAGTCTTACCTAGTTTTATAGCAAATCAACAGCATTATACCTGGCTTGTGCATACAATTCGCAGAATTATTTTATTCAAAAGTCAGTTCTCTTAATTTGTTTTGTTATTGGTTATACCAATCGTTTTTATTTTTATTTTGTGCACTTTCAGTGCTGTTGTGACACTGATAAGATGTTAAGAATGAATACTTTTACAAATTCAAACAGTATAGTAAATGTTCACTTTACATAAATAATATACAGTATGTCAGGAAATTAGGAAAAATATGTATCTGCATATACAAACAAATTTATTCCATATAGGCCTTTTAAAGCTGTATTTGAATCGTAATAACAGAATTATCAATAACAAAATGAAAAGCACGTCTTACTTAATAATTATCACAACTTCTACTTTACAAATGTTTCTCTGGTGGTAATAATTCATATATGGTTTTTAAGACCCCCAACAAATCAGTTTTTGTGTTTCTATTTGTCACTGATTTGTCCGTTTACGTACCTGGATTTAATTTATGGCTTGCGGGGGCTGGGCCAACGCCTCTGTCTGTCGAGAGGGCAAATTGCATGGTATGTGAAATCATCACTGCAAAGGGAAAAAGTAAGAAGTATCTGTCACAACAATGATAAACAGGACAGGTTTGTCATATAATTCTAGGCGTTACCATGGCAACAAACTTCATAAGGTGTCACATGAACTGTTATAAAAGATCCATATTGTCGTCCCGACATGGCCCGTGATAAAATCGCCCCATCTCCAGCCCCCGATACGAGTTAATAAAATACTATCCTGTCCCAAACATTTGTTTTGAGTAGTTAGTATATATTAACATTATCGATCCTGTTGAGCGACTCCTAAAATGTCTATCATCCGTATATGAACATGTATATAACAACAAATTTGACGTTTGTTTGTCTTGTACAATATTATACATAGGCCTAAGTGATTATTTTATGCAAACTTACTGCGAACTCTTCTTGTAAAGGTTTCGGTAGATTATAATATCGAAATAGAAGTATATTTATACGTCGTACGTGCATACGCTGTCTTGTTCTCAAACAAAATGATGTCCAGCCTGCTGTTGTTGTCCACATTGCTTTGTTGATAAAACACCAAAAAGCGTTACAGCTCGTGAGTTTATGACGTCATAATACATACAATAAATGCAAATTTAAAACATAGATATAGAAGATTAAATAACTAGATCTGGCGCATGGCATGGCGCGCATACCTATACGCGCCGATCACAGCTCTGAACACATTTTTCTGTAAGCTCAGCTCCGCGCGTAATATTAATCGCGGAGGCCCCTGGCAACGCGCTAAACGTGATGTGAATTTTGACTAACGACGTGGACGGCGCCCATGTTACGTTAGAACCAGGTTAGAACCTGCGTACGAATACACACATGTGTACACGTAAGTACGTGCGTCCGATCTAGTTCCATTATATCCTGTTCGTAAATGTGACGTAATTCCAACATAAACCACGCCCACTTCGCACATGCTGGCTCAAACGATCATCAGAAGTCCACTGGAAACGCATTGACTACCCTTTTCTTTAAGGATTTACGCAATAAATTAGAAAGCTTGGGACTTGCATTTAACATATGTGTTGTAAAGACTCATAATCTTATTAACAAAGTCAATTTCTGCCACAATAATCGCTTTTGAACGTTGATATTTAGGTTAAATTACACACAACGGTATAATAATAATAATAATGTGTGGATTTATATAGCGCACGTATCCACCAACTAAGTGGTGCTCAAGGCGCATTATATTATTATCCCTGCTCATAAGGCTCATAAGGCTCATAAATCATTCCTGAAACCATCTCAGCTCCCTGGGGAGTATACAGCTCAATTGCTGCCATTTCTAGCGCATATAGAGCAAACCAACTCTGCCTTCACAGGTACCCATTTAACCCCTGGGTGGAGAGAAGCAATTATGATTAAGTGTCTTGCTCAAGGACACAAGTGTCACGGCCGTGATTCGAACCCACATTATGTTGCCAAATAACACCAGAACTTGAATCCGGTAAGCTAGACCGCTCGGAACTGGAAGTAGTTAAAAGAATGTGCGTACTATCAATGCGCGCGCGTATTAGTATCGATCCATGTCCAATACTTCAGAAGTTCTATGAACTTCCCGCACAAACAAAGCGCACGTTTGTCTCTGGCTCATATTATGACGTCACACATGCCACTTGTTTATGACGGCGATTTTTTTCCTGGAAAAACTTTACAGAGCTATAGAACTACGCGAAAGTTTTCACGTGCAGTCATCTTAAAACTTAAAACGTTATAGGCCCTACTCAAAATATACGGTGTATTTTTATATCGTGATCTATTTGAAATACATTCTCACGTTACATGTACATAATTATACAATTTGTACATGTACATTTACATACTCCATTCAGCTACATGTATATAAATGTATGAAGTAATAAAGGACTTGAGGAAGTTTTGCTACCCTGTTGGGCAGCGCCCTCATGCGACACAGAGGAATATGCATGAGCTCCATTCCAAACGTTTGAGAACTTGCATTCACGATCACCTACCTGCGCTGCTTTATGTCACGACTCGCTCGGCCCTTCCATGGCAAAACAGCCCAACTCGAAAATTTAGATTTTTGAGATAAGATCATTTTTGGGTAAATTGAGGGCGCTCTTTTCATTTGTGAAAGTTTCAAAGGCGTACGATGGATTGTTTTGAAGATAGCATGTCCTATCTCACATTCTTTGCACACGTTCACTCTGGTTTTGTATGGCAAAACGCCTTATCTCTAACCTAAGTCATTCACAGTTTCTTGTTTTGCTTGGTAAAACATTGTAAGTCCAAGATAGACTACTTTGCCTTCCAAATTGATTATAACCTAATGTGGAGTGTTTAGGGTAAAACAACTTAACTTGAAGATAAGCTGTTTTGCCAAAAAAATATCTAAGTTTGAGAAACGTCTAACTTTGAATTAAGTCATGCATACTTTATTTTTATTTGGTAAAACATACTAAGTCTAAGATACATAGATCTGCCTTTCAAATGAGTTCAAAACATAATGTTGAGTGTTTATGGCAAAACAAGTTTACTTTAAGATAGGCTGTTTTGCCAAAAAACACACCATAAGTTAAGACATGTCCATCTGTGAGATAAGCTCATTTGCCATAAAAATACTTGAACTATTGAGGGCGCTATCACCATTCTAACTCATCAAATGTATAATGGCGGCCATGTTCAACCTCAAGCTGCACAGCAGGGGCTTTCAAATTCTCCAAAGGGCATTGGAAAAAAACCAAGGTATGTCTATCTTTTACATGCTTAAGTCTTAAATATAATCCTATAGAACTCAGAGGTAATCAGTAGATAGATGAAAGTCCAATGTAATCAGCGCCCATATAAATTATAATGTTGCATGATGCAGGCAAGGGTTAGGCCTACGTTACACACTGGTCAAACTGCCATGACTGCTGCATCATCTTAGCTTACACATAGGTTAGGCTAAGCCTGCGTAACTCCAACTTTTCATGTTTCTGTTTGATCCATTTTGAAATATTTCAATACAGCCAGGGTTTATTGATTCATATTTTGTTGTAAATTTTATGAATAGGCCTACTGAGTTAATGAATAGGCGTTGATAATGTAGGCCAAATTGTATTTTAATATGCATATGGCTATGCAGTCTTTTGATAGGAGGACTAAAAATATGTCCAAACAAGTATGGATATTCAAGAATGAAATCTCATTAGTGCACTTTACTAGTGATTGAATCATGCTAGTTTTAGTCATTTTAAGTTTTTGCAAATCTGATGCCAACATGTTTGTCACTAATGAAAGTAAATGTCGATTTTGTTCCCCAGCAAGTCCCTAGATCACTAAAGCAGACCTTAAAACAGGTAATCAATTATCTTAAGGGTAAAATCTAGGAGTAAAGAAGACTGTGATAACATTCATATCATATCATTTCTAATATTCCTTTCCTCCTTTACAGGCAAGAAGCAGCTCAAACATGACGACACAGAACTTATCAAAGGTAATAAAATGAAGTTTAAGTAGAGTTAATACATTATTGAGCTTATTAATGTACTTATTACTTATTAATGAAAGCACTTGTTTAATGCAGGTATATTTCATTTGCTTTTAATTTTGTCCTTGGATTTTGTATGATTATCGTCAGCAGGTGATAACAAAGTAGATTGTGGCATTATTTTATCTGTTTTTTAAATGCTTAATTTAAGTTATTATCTTTCATATATTTACAGTGCCAGATGGACTGAATGATGTTCACATGCAGGTGTCTGATTCAGAGAGTAAGTTGATCTTCATAACAACGGCGCACCCAGGATTTTGCCTTTGGGGTGGGGGAGGGCTCCACCCAGGATTTTGTCTTGTGGGGGCTCAAAGAAAATTTTACTCTCACAAATCAACTAGGCCTAGTATGTATATGTACGTATATATGTAAAAAAAAAATTCGGGGACCCTCTTGGGGGGGCGGGGGCTCGAGCCCCCCCCTTGGGTGCCCCGGTGTTTCATAATTTTACAGTTCAGCAATGCCTCCAGGTATAGATAAACATTTAGTTGAAGATGTAGTTTATACTGAGAATAATGGAAAATCTGAAACGCTTAATGTTATTCTCAATTGTATATATACAGTGCCAAACAATGATGAACTCAAGAATGATGTCCCTAAGAAAAGTTTGTCTGATCCAAAGGGTAAGTTGTTTTTCATAAGTTGTTTTACTACAGCAGACATTGCTCAATCATTCAGCAGTTCCTGCAGTATTAATGTACATTTTTGTAATAGATGAATATTTAGATAAAGATGCAGTTCCTGACTTATACAACATTCTAAAATGATTGATTAAAATTATTCTCTATTATATAATACAGAGCTAAACAGTGACGGACTAAATGATGTTCGCATAAAAACGTTGTCTGATCCAAAGGGTAAGTTATGTTTGATAAATGTAAGTAATTTTACTGCTGCAGACATTGCTCGTTCATTCAGCAGTAGCTGCAGTAGTAATGTACAATTTGTGATAAATGAAGATTTAGATAAAGATGTAGTTTCTTGCTTATAATAAATTATAAAGTGCTTTATTTAAATTACTCTCTATCATTTTACAGAGCCAAACAATGATGGACTGAATGATGTTCACATGGAAAGTTTGTCTGATTCAGAGGGTATGTTGCTTTTCATAATTGGTTCTACAGACCTATTTCCTGAAGTGCTTGAAACATTTTCAACAAAGCACAATTTGGAGCTAGATTGTAGAAATTCTCCCATTTATTTCAACTGCAATAATATAGCAGCTATACATCTGAGTGCCGTATGCAATTTGTTTGCAAATTCATATCATACCTTTTTGTCAGAAAGTGAGCAACATTTTTATGTTATCATTTTTACAGATTATTTTCAACAGGACATTGTGGTAATGTGCAGCTCTTCAACTGAAAATGCATTTAGTGAGATATTAGACTGCATTAGCGACTCTGATTTGAGTAAGTTATATATCCATAATTTCCTGAATATATTTAGTTGAGAAGTTTAAGTGAATGTTTCAAATACAAAATTTGTTAGATATAGGGCTTCATAGGCTATTTACCAATAATTCATTCATTCACAGATAATCCCAAAAGCAATCTGAACAAAGACGACAGCCTGCAGTTGTCTGATATAGACATACTTCTGGGACAAGTGGCACCAGAAGAGGATAACCAAAAAGGTAATGCACTTCTCTTTTATTTACAGTTATGCATTATTTGTGTACAAAGCTATGGAGATACTTCTGTTCTGCCTTGAATGACATCACAATATGGCTCAGGAATGTGGACATTTTCATTAGCAAAAGACCAAAATGTTTAAATTTCTCCCTTGTATTACTATACAGTAACACGTAAAGTAAGCTGTCCTACATGTATTCAAATCATAACAATTCTATTGCATGGCTCCTTTAAGTGTAATTAAGGTTGTGCTCAATATTAAATGCTAAATAAAATCTTCTATCACAAAATGCACATCACTACGGCAGGTATTGCTGAAGAACCTGATGCAGTTCAACAAGAAGTTGTAGATCAACCTCCACCCAACAAAGATGGCAGCCTGCTATTGTCTGATATAGACCTACTTCTTGGACAAGTAGCACCAGAAGAGGATAGCCAAAAGGTAATGTAATCATCTTTTATTTATAGGTATACACTTTTTTTATTTTAATGTTACAGCTATTTCTTTAATTGTAATTAAATAATACTCAAGACAAAATACAAAATAAAATCTTCATCTATCACAAATGCAGGTATTGCTGAACAACCTGAGGAAGTTCCACTAGATGCTGTAGATCAGCCTCCACCCAATCCAGAGGCTCTGCAAGAGAGGGTTAAATAAATCTAAAGGTGAGGTTGAATAATCCTTTTTGCTGTGGATGTTATGCAATTTTAAGGAGAGGACTTTATATTCATATTTCACACATAGCAGTTACTGTGGACACATAAAGATGTCGCTTGAATGCCCTGTTGTAAAATTCTCCTTCCACGCAAACACAAATTATTTAGTAATTCTTGACCATTAGTGATATAAATGAATCAATCTGAATTACTAGCAATTTGTTTTACTTTTTTCAGAAAACATTTTATTTCTTTGTATATATTTAAACAGATAAAAAACGGTGCAGATCAGTTGAACAAAAGAAAACCAGAGACCAGGAGAACCACCATATACTTCGTCCATGTACACAGAAATGCAGGAGAAAGTGTTCAGAGAAGTTTTCTGAGGAACAGAGACAAGAAATTTTCAAGAACTTTTGGGACATGATCGAGCTACGACCACAGACGTGACTGGCTCGTGCACAACGTGGATGAAGAAAAGAAGAGGTCCTTCACAACACCAAACCGAGGGTCGTGCAGAGAATGTACTCTAAAGTGGCGGTTCGGATCAACACAAGTGTGCAAATGTTTTTTCTTGCACACGATCGGGTATCATGGCGACCAGGTTGTTAAGTCTGCTCTGAAAAATGTCAGGAAGGATGGGGGTGTTGTAGTCGGTGCGCATGGCGACAGGCGTGGTCAACATGTACCACAGAACAAATTTGATGAGGGGTACCGCAAACATGTAATAGATCATATTGAATCCTTTCGACCGCAGGTCTCACATTACAGGCGGGACCATGCTCCCAACAGGAGGTACCTTCCATCCGACCTATCAATATGTTCAATGCATCAGGTCTTCAATGAAAGTCAACAGGCATCTGGCCAAGACCAATGTTCCTTCCAATACTACTACAAGGTATTCAGCTCTATGAATATTTCATTCTCGTCTCCTGAAAATGACCTGTGTAAAACATGCCTCATCCACGAACAAGCACATCCACCACTACAAGCATCGGCGGATGACCTCCCCCATAACTGCAGTACCTGTAACTGCCACGCTTGTTCTGGATATGTTGAACACAAAACCAGAGCTGCCCAAGCAAGGGCAGCTCTCAATGCAGACACAGAGCGGATGAAGAATGATGACCAAGTCCTTGTAACAACTGTAGACATGCAAAAGACAATTTGCATGCCAAAATTACCCACCAAGGACTATTATTTCAGCCGAAAACTTGTGCTTTTCAACGAGACTTTCGCTTCACCTGGCAAAGATGCACCAGCGGTGGCTGTTCTGTGGCACGAGGGAGAAGCCGGGAGGAAAGCCTACAATGTTGCAAGTGCATATTTGACTTTTCTTCGGTTCAACAGAGATATCCAGGAGGTAATCCTCTTTGCTGATAACTGCAGTGCCCAAAACAAAAACTGGACGCTGTTTTCAGCATTTCCTCGCATGGTTAACAATCCTTCCATTGGCATCACCTGTATATCTCTGAAGTACTTAGAACCTGGCCATACATTCATGGCGGCAGATAGTGTACACGGGTCCATCACCACCAAGTTAAAAAGCAAGAGCGAAGTTTATGATTTCCAAGACTATATCGAGCTCATAGAAAAGTGTGCAACTATCGATCACAAACAGATGTTCTTATTTGAACACCAGGCCAAGAAGACATCAGTACTTCTCAAGGATATCAAGGTCGTGCAGTTTAGGCGTGGCTCCATACAAATGTTCTACAAGACATCTCATAATCAGGAAGACTTCTTGGAGCTAGGATTCCTAAAGAAGGTTTCTGCACGCGAATTGACAGTGAAAATGGAGAATGGTGAAGACCCGCTAGCATCAGTTCCAGTGATGGAGAGACCTAGGGGCATATCTGCTTTGAAGAAAACTGACTTGATGACACTTGCCAGCGTGATCCCACGCTACAAGGCAGCTTTCTTTGAACTGGTAAATGACAAATCAGAGGACTTGGAAACTGTTGAAGACTATTAACAGACTTACAATTTCGTGCAGTGGCGTCCAGCGAATTTCAGTGTTATTACTTCCTGAATACAATTGCAGGCTATGGCAGACCTCGGTGAAAAAGTAGGAGAAAAGTAGGAATACTTGAATGCTTGCGATTGCTACTTTGACTTTTGGCAAAAGAACCTTGTTACTTGCAATGGAGCCTTCTCTACCAAAACAGTGGAATGTGGCACTTGTGTAAGTGGTCATGATTTGTGTTCCTTTTTATATATGTATTTATATGTATATATTTCATAACAAAACAACATGCTTAAAGGTACAGTCTTACCTTGGTTATTTGGTTAATCCTTGTTACAAATATAAAAAATCCACTATACATGTATGCTAATCTGTCAATGGTTTTAAATGTAATATTCATTTACAATTATTTTAACTCATGATCAGTGCTTGATAGCCCCTGTTGACTGAAACGATACAAAAAGTATCTCTAATATGCCTTAAATGGTGACAAATTTGAATTTTCAAATGCCTGCAACACCTTTAATATCATATGAAAGAATTTCATAGTGTTACCAGAGTTAATAAATGTAGAAAAATGAAGCTCCATATCAGTTTCGTAATATTTTGACCTTTTCCATGCATACAGTATGCACATAATATGATAAATATGGCGGCCATTTTAAAATTCAATATGGCCGCCATAGGGGGCATAGGAAAAATGGCATCAAACAGCTTTGTATTTGTTGACATATTTATAGGAGATCCTGAGAGTTTCAAAGATTGTACCCGAAAATGCGTATGGACTCCACAAGCTCACAGACTAAAATTTTAATAAAACGATTTAAGAATTTTTCTTGCAAACGTGAACACTTATTGTGATGAAATTTTCACGGGTTAGTTTTAAAATTATTTCTTGAATACCAGAGGGTTGAAGTGAAGGTACATTCCCAAATACCAATGTTGGACCTTCACTTTTATTACGTTGTGTCGTTGTTAAATCCTTGTCCAAGAAGGCTATAAATCAGTTGGCTGTGTTATGCAGACCCAGGGCTATCATCCATGTTATTTAGAAGCAGATTGGAGACATTTTTTTTCGAGGTCAAAAAAACAAAAAGTGCCTAAATTTTTTTTTTTTCAAATGCCTAATACTTGCTGGAGAGACGTAATAGAGTGCAGGGGTCTCAATTTTAGTACTTTGAATCAATTTTTTTTTTTAATGCCTAAAACTTGCTGGGTTAACATTTTGTTAACTTCCTCTGCAGAGTCTAAACTTGATTCATTTACCCTTATGTGTGATTCTTATTCAGATGGTGAGAGTTAATCTACAGCCACCATCAGCTACGGACCTACCAGCTTTTAATTCCATTCTACCCCCAGCAGCAATTACTCAAGTCATGCTCATAGCAAACACACAGAAGGTAGGTAATATTGAGAAATGCTTGAGTACAGTGTAGAGTAGCTGTTTTAAAGGGAAGGTACAGCATTGGTAAATATCAGGTTATCAAATTAACCCTCCTACTATAGCTGAACTTTAGTGGCAAGTAGCTATAGTGATGAAAACCATTCAACTGACTGTGTTGACTGTGCACACTGGGGCATCTTTTGATTGGTTTTCACTGTCATTTTACCACCCTGATAAGGGTGATAAGGTTATATTACCGTTGCTGCTGCATAAATGAGACAGTAATTTTCAGTCAAAGTATTCATCTTAAACTAGAACACCTATTCCATGCCCTGTTGAAAGTCTGTTCTGATCGTGACGATACTGTCCTTTTAAGGTATGAATCCAAATCTGTTGAGATAAAAACTCATTTGGAATTTCTTTTTGCTTTGATCCACAGGAGAAAGTTCGACTCAAATGCAAGATTCAGTATACAATCAACGATCAAGCGATTACTGATGTTGGCGAGGTAGATAAATTCACTGTTTAACAGTTATCCTATATCTGTGTAAAATCTGTTAATATATATAGAAATATCACTCCTATAACACGCTGCACATATACTATTATTGTATAATTTGCATTAAAATAGAATAAAATGCTCTGTCAAATATGCTAGATTTATACTTCTGACTCAAAGTTGAAGGTGAATTTTTTTTATTCCTTAAAGTTATGACTTGA
Organism: Zoroaster sp. YZ-2022; assembly: GCA_029582265.1. Taxonomy (NCBI): domain Eukaryota; kingdom Metazoa; phylum Echinodermata; class Asteroidea; order Forcipulatida; family Zoroasteridae; genus Zoroaster; species Zoroaster sp. YZ-2022. The sequence goes on from CM055836.1 coordinate 8,179,466, forward strand.
AAACATACGAACATTTATGGTTATATGCAGGGTACAGCATTGGAAATGTTGGCAAAACTGCTTCTCCATAATTATTTGCTTAATTTCTTTGAAACAAGATATACAATAACCAATCAATAATGAGTTTCAGCTCAATGTAGAATCTGCGTCATGTAAAGTGTGAAAAAGCATTCACAACTTTGACAGAATACACTTGGAGCAGAAAAGTTTCAATCTGGCAAATTTATGTAATTTTGCATACATTTTCCTCTGTAATGAGAATAATTTGTCAGGTTGATTGTCACCTTTACCAACTTCACATCGAGTTAGCTTTCAGATAATTAAGTGGTTATCTTCTAACCAGGTAATTACTAGTGTAATATGTAAGTAAGACTTGTAAATGTAAGTAAGACTTGTAACTTTGCATGGTGAAAAAGGATAAGTAAAGGCTGTTTACGGTCAGTATTCTCTGATCGTCTTCAGGAGAATCAGAGCATACTGATCGAAACATTGAGTTGTAACCAGTCGGTTCTTTTCAGAACTATTTACTACTCAAAAGAGAATGTCTACATGGTGTCACCGCAAACACTCTTTACTTATTATTTAAATGATCATGTGGTCTCAATTAGCCAACCAAAATCCCAGTTAACCAGTCAGATTTATTGAGTAGCTTGCATGTGCGTAAAATACCTGCATTAAGCCCTATAAGCTTATTAAGCATACTTCTCTCTGGCTTTGTCAGACATTTTTCATTGGGGAGTCGGGTCAAAAACTAATTGGGCTACTTGTTTTCAAGGAAAATTGTGAATTTTCTTACACAAAAGGTTATTTGTTTTGAATTAATAACAGTTGTGAAATACATGTATGGTTTATTTCCAAACTTTCCGAATAATACCAAAATTTGGCGAATGTGGAATGGGAAAGGCAACACATGTGACAACATGTGAATACGCCCCTATTCTGGAAGTTTTCAAGTGATTTTAGTCATGATGGGTGTTGTTAAACATACTCGCCCCATGAAACCTCTCGTGGCAGCAGATGCCAGTCGGAAAACTGAAAATACTGAAAAACTGAAAAAAGAAAATACATTTACTTGCCATAAAAAAAGGATACCTACCAAACTCCATGCATAGTATGTGATATTTTTATCGTTAACTTGTTTAAAAATTATGCTTAGCAATAAGATTGCTGAGCAAAATTTACCTGTAATTTTCTTTTGATAATTTGTTTATTCAGCTTTAACCCTAACCCTGCCAGACGCAGCAGAGTGCATCAGCTGGAAAAGTCTGATGCACTTTGATGGATTCAGCTGTCAACACCAGTGCATAAGCAGCCAAGCCTGTTTCTATTGAGAGCTGGTCCCATTAAACAATGCCAGAGTTGTATTCTGCTGCGTTTGGTGACCACAGACTCTGAGGCAGTTCGGCCTTGAGATTTGTTAACAGATGGATCTTGTTGCACTTGGCAGCCAAGTCACTTTGATAAACGATGCACTCTGTTGCGTCTGGCAGGGTTTCTAGCCAAAATACCCTGGAGGGTTAGGGTTAATCCCTGATATATGTTACTTAAAACTTAGTAAGCCTACATTTAAATAAAATAGTTTCCTTAGATTTTAACAACTTATTTTTTAACTCCCTTGTTTGACGAGGACTTCTAATAAGGGTAACTCAGCCCAATTAGAAGGTATAAGTATGGGGAAGTTAAGTAAGACTAATTGCGGTGACACCATGTGAAATTCTCTATTGAGTAGTAATTAGTTCTGGAAAGAACTGGAGGTTATATCTCGACGTTTCGATCAGTATGCTCTGATCGTCCTCAGGAGAACGGGGAAGTTAATTTATATGGAGTTAATTAATACCAAAACATTATAAAATCAATTAAATGTAAAATGTATAATGTTTGTATTAGCTTGATCATATTGAAACTCTAAAACTGTACTATTAATGAACAGCAGCTTATGATGGAGGGGGCATTTGTTTTTGATGATTTTTGTAATATATTCAGTATGCTATAACAACATAATAATAAACATATGGTGAAATCAAATATGATTTTAGCTCCTATTTTTGTTTTGGCATTTGAACTATGAATCACTTCATCACATCACCACTGTTGTGAACAATTTTTGTGACCCCTTGTTCGTAAAAACAGCACTCCCCTGGCAATTATTTTAAAAAAAGAGGCTAATTTCAGATGGAATGGTCAAAATGTTTGGTTTGCTGAATCAAAGTATCCAAATTAATTGTTTGAGTGGGGGTGCTAGGGGTGATGATGCCATTATGATTATGATACAGAATGTTTTCTTGTTGGTAGCCACTGCACAGAGAGCCTAGTCTAGTACCCAAACAGACATTGTTATACTCACTGTGGAGCAGGTCAAGCACCAGCCTATGTTTGACATGAGCCTCACTATGACCCTCATAGAATTGTGTATACAGAACCAAGATGGCCGACATTTGATAAAGTATTTTTGGTCATTTTGTTGAAACCTGAAACTCTTTCATCACCCTGTTCTCCTCTAAAAACCTATGAATGACTCATGCATTACCCATATCCAAGACTGTACATACTTTGATTTGCAGAGTGAAGTTTTTCTTTGTTTCTTTTACTGCATTAACCCTCCTATAGGTTTAACACTCAAAGACACTCAAAATTTGTATGTCTCTCTTAACCCATTGACTTTGTGCAGTGCACTCAAGGAGGTCAAACCAAAACCAAGTACAGTGTACATACACAGCTCTGTGTGACTCTGTGGTTTGACCTATTGGCAATGCAATCAAAAATACTCAAGTGAGTGTCTGTGGGTGCCGTGCTGACTGGGCCAAGGGTTAAACTATTAAGAATTACTTAATTTCTCTTTTCTACGAAGCAGTGTTAGTTATTTTGGAGACAACTTTAACATTTATTTTACAGTTTAAAATTAACCATATCTTAATCAAGATCATTCTCAAATGGTATAACATTATCAAAATCATAACTGTAATAAAAATGTAAGCAATTCATGTGCAATCACAGTTATCTTTTGACATCTTTTCTGAATGTTTATTTCAGTTTCTTAATTACCTTAGAAAGGAAATGCGTGTACAATAAACTGTCAAAACAGAACCTTCATAAAATTGCACATTAACCCTAACCACCCTGAATCCATCAAAATCCATCCCCCTGTATTGGAAGATTTTGGCGGATTCAGGATACATCACATTGAGCATGTGGCGGATTTTGATGGATTCAGGATTTCAATAGTTTTTAACTGCTTGGTCATGTTGGTTGATGGATTATAGTTACATGTACTGTATATGTTAGATTTTGATGGATTCTATGCAGCAACATACTATACAAATTTTCATGTGAGCATGGTATCCTGAATCCGCCAAAATCCACCAAAAATTTAGTGGTGGATTTGGCGGATTCAGGATATGTCCAATATCTACACTGGCGGATTCTGATGGATTCAGGACACCAGCATTTTGTGTGTGACAAAATTGGTGGATTTTGGTGGATTCAGGATACTTTCTAGTAAAAATACCCAAGGGGTTAATACATGAACGACACAATATTCTGTAACTCCCAACATGTTTATTTATTCCTTGTTTCATTTAAACGAAATGTACAACATTGGTATTTGGAAATATATGTGTTTATCTAACCCTCTGGGTTTCAAGAAATCATACAACTAACTTGTGAAACTTTCGTCCCACCAGGTCCCCATGTTTTTCAGAAAGAAAAAAAAGAAAAGAAAAAAAAACACGTCAATTGTGTTTTTCTCTAAGATAAATACACTTCAGACAATACTTTCTCAGGGTGCTTGATGCCAGAACCATACCCACATCAAGTAAATCTTTTAAATAATTCATCCATTTTAAAATTTGATAATTACCAATGTTGTACCTTCCCTTTAAACCCCCTGAAGACTACATATTTGTAAAAAAATATATAATTGTGTACATCTATTAAGATCAAGTACAATGGTAATAAACCAACTTGTGAAATATTCAGTTATGTGGGTTGAAATATTAAGAAGATGCTTCAAGCAGGTGTTGATAATCGACCCATTTCCATGTTAGAAAGGTAATGTCATAATTGAACTAAATAATACACATCTTATTATCTGAACTGGTAAAATATTGTAAGTATTTTATTTGACCCCTTAGGTCTTGCATTCACAAAAGCCTCACTGGGGTAAAACAAAATGTCTTTCATTTTAATTTAAAAATGTTTCTGTCGCCTTTGCAATGGACAAAATCATCTCAGTATTGGCCAAAAATTATGTCAATCACACTAGCGCTGTCGTATAAGTAAAAGTAAGCTGTCGTAAAAGTAAACATAAGATTGGCCATCTCTAATTATAGCCCCATCTTTCTGGCCTATATGACAATTGTAACTATGTCGGTCAGGTGCTTGGCTTTTATACAGATGGCATGACCGAGATTTCCAGCAAGGATAAGGGTGGGCGGGGACTATGGCCAAACCTTGATAAGTGTATTCCATTGAATGGTATTTGATACAAATTCACATCAAGTCAGTTTGGAAAGAATGTCGAACCCAACCGCCACTTGTGCAGTGTCTAAGCATACGACAAAATGGTCTACATCTCACTGGATGTGCATACATTCATTGTTCAAAATCTCTCTTGGTTCTAAAGAATTTTGGAGAATTACTAACGAGGTTTTAAACCGTGGAAAGTCTCCAATTCCAACTCTTGACAATAGACCAGAAATTCTAACATCTTCCTCCGACAAAGCTTCTCTGCTCGCCAAGTTATTTATTATTATTATTGTTGTTGTTGTTGTTGTTGTTGTTGTTGTTGTTGTTGTTATTAAAGCGTAGTGGCATAATACATAATCAAGAAGGTGTCGCTGGGTTTCGGGGCAGGGAACCTGGGATGGACTCAATCACAATTTTATGTAATTAAAATTAACTAATTTAAATGATTAATTTAAATCAATTTGGCCCTTATTAATTATCTGCTAATTTATGTAATTGATATATTTTTTAATTACTGTTTCAGAGTAAACCTGTTCAGAAGAATCTATCCTATACGTTCGGGTTCAAATCCTTCTCCTAAAACTTAATTTTTGACCAATGTTTATTGCTGCGATTAATCTAAAAGCATTCCTGCTAATTAACAGATGAAGCAACAGTCTAATGGGTAAGCACCCAGACATAGGTACAGTCGACCCTGGTGCAAATCCCAGCAGTGAAATGACAATTTCTTTTTCCATTTTAATTGGTTACGCAATCATGATTTATTTTAAGTAATTTAAAATTCAACTCCAAACATCAAAAGGATTGGTGGCGCAATCCAGAGTTCCTGGGGTTTCGGTGCTGGAGATCTGGGTTCGAAACCCAGATGAACCAACGGTCTAATGTTAAGGCCACAAAGTTTGGTACAAGCGAATCCCAGCACTGGTCTGCCGTATTTCTTTTCCATTTTAAGTGGTTTTTCTGTCACGGTTTAGAATTAAATTCAATTCTAAATCGAATTAAATTCAGACCTAAATATCAAAAGGATTGGTGGAGCAATCAATTAGTATTGAGTTTCGATGCGAGCGACCCGAGTTCGAATCCTACTTGTCCCAATGTTATATTTTTAATTAATTACGCAATCACGTTTTATTTATAAGTAGTATTAAATTCATACACATATACCAAGAGGAATCGTGGCGCAATCCAGTGGTGCTGGGTTTCGGTGCAAGAGACCTGGGTTCGAAACCCAGTGGCGACAGTGTTTTCGTTTTGAATGATTACGCAATCACGTTTTATTTATCAGTAGTATTAAATTCGCCATTTACCAAGAGGATTGGTAGCGCAATCTGTGACCGCTGTGCTGCGGTCCAGGCGAACCGGGTTCAAAACACTTTAGCGCCATTGCTTTAGTTTTAAATAATTACGCAATCACGTTTTATTTATAAGTAGTATTGAATTCAACTGCACATACCAAGAGGAATCTTGGCGCAATCCAGTGGTGCTGGGTTTCGGTGCAGGAGACCTGGGTTCGAAACCCAGTGGCGACAATATTTTAGTTTTGAATGATTACGCAATCAAGATTTATTTAAGTAGTTTTGAATTCAACTCCAAATACCAACAGGATAAATGGCGCAAGCCGTTAGTCCACTGGTCTGTCAATTGCGGCAGTTCCAGGCTGGTACGTCCGGGTTCGAATCCTGCTCCTGAAACACAGAGACATGGCAGCTGCTGGCTGCGGCAATGGCTTGGGGACCGCCATGTCTCTCCCCTGAAGGTTAGAGCGTGGAGGAAATGTACGGACGGGGGAGAAAAGGAGGGACCGGGAGGGTAGCGACCTCCCAGAAGGGTGCTAAGGTGATCACCATGCCGGGGTGTCACGGACTTTGAGTCATCCTAATACCTGGTCGACACTCTGACTAACTCTCCGGACTTTTTTACAATATATATATATATATATATATATATATATATATATATATATATATATATATATATATATATATATATATATATATATATATATATATATATATATATATATATATATATATATATATATATATATATATATATATATATATATATATATATATATAGAACACATTTGTGGTAATTTGAGTCGCCTATCTTTCCAACTTTTTAAGAAAATCAATATTTTATGAACAAATATAGGTAAAATTTCAAAATTTTAAACTTGTCCAAACAGGCTGTAACTTGGTGGCTGTATGGTTCATTCTGTGTAATTTTGAAGCGAATCGGAGACAATTTTTTTCGAGGTGAAAAAAACGACAATATTACCCCTTGTCGTTTTTCCAAATTTGGCCTAAAAATGACATTTTTTCAAAATGATTAATACTTGCTGGAGAGACGTAACAGAGTGCCTAGAACACATTTGTGGTAATTTGAGTCGCCTATCTTTCCAACTTTTTAAGAAAATCAATATTTTATGAACAAATATAGGTAAAATTTCAAAATTTTAAACTTGTCCAAACAGGCTGTAACTTGGTGGCTGTATTCTGCAGACACATTGGTTCATTCTGTGTAATTTTGAAGCAAATCGGAGACAATTTTAATTCGAGGTGAAAAAACGACACAATCTCCCTTTGTCGTTTTTTCCAAATTTGGCCTAAAAATGATAATTTTTCAAAATGATTAATACTTGCTGGAGAGACGTAACAGAGTGCCTAGAACACATTTGTGGTAATTTGAGTCGCCTATCTTTCCAACTTTTTAAGAAAATCAATATTTTATGAACAAATATAGGTAAAATTTCAAAATTTTAAACTTGTCCAAACAGGCTGTAACTTGGTGGCTGTATTCTGCAGACACATTGGTTCATTCTGTGTAATTTTGAAGCGAATCGGAGACAATTTTTTTCGAGGTGAAAAAAACGACAATGCTTACCCCTTGTCGTTTTTTCCAAATTTGGCCTAAAAATGACATTTTTTCAAAATGATTAATACTTGCTGGAGAGACGTAACAGAGTGCCTAGAACACATTTGTGGTAATTTGAGTCGCCTATCTTTCCAACTTTTTAAGAAAATCAATATTTTATGAACAAATATAGGTAAAATTTCAAAATTTTAAACTTGTCCAAACAGGCTGTAACTTGGTGGCTGTATTCTGCAGACACATTGGTTCATTCTGTGTAATTTTGAAGCGAATCAGAGACAAATTTTTTTCGAGGTGAAAAAAACGACAATGCTTACCCCTTGTCGTTTTCCAAATTTGGCCTAAAAATGAAATTTTTTCAAAATGATTAATACTTGCTGGAGAGACGTAACAGAGTGCCTAGAACACATTTGTGGTAATTTGAGTCGCCTATCTTTCCAACTTTTTAAGAAAATCAATATTTTATGAACAAATATAGGTAAAATTTCAAAATTTTAAACTTGTCCAAACAGGCTGTAACTTGGTGGCTGTATTCTGCAGACACATTGGTTCATTCTGTGTAAATTTGAAGCGAATCGGAGACAATTTTTTTCGAGGTGAAAAAAAACGACAATGCTTACCCCTTGTCGTTTTTCCAAATTTGGCCTAAAAATGACATTTTTTCAAAATGATTAATACTTGCTGGAGAGACGTAACAGAGTGCCTAGAACACATTTGTGGTAATTTGAGTCGCCTATCTTTCCAACTTTTTAAGAAAATCAATATTTTATGAACAAATATAGGTAAAATTTCAAAATTTTAAACTTGTCCAAACAGGCTGTAACTTGGTGGCTGTATTCTGCAGACACATTGGTTCATTCTGTGTAATTTTGAAGCAAATCGGAGACAATTTTTTTTCGAGGTGAAAAAAACGACAATGCTTACCCTTGTCGTTTTTTCCAAATTTGGCCTAAAAATGACAATTTTTCAAAATGATTAATACTTGCTGGAGAGACGTAACAGAGTGCCTAGAACACATTTGTGGTAATTTGAGTCGCCTATCTTTCCAACTTTTTAAGAAAATCAATATTTTATGAACAAATATAGGTAAAATTTCAAAATTTTAAACTTCTCCAAACAGGCTGTAACTTGGTGGCTGTATTCTGCAGACACATTGGTTCATTCTCTGTAATTTTGAAGCGAATCGGAGACAATTTTTTTTCGAGGTGAAAAAAACGACAATGCGTAAGCATTGTCGTTTTTTCCAAATTTGGCCTAAAAATGACATTTTTTCAAAATGATTAATACTTCCTGGAGAGACGTAACAGAGTGCCTAGAACACATTTGTGGTAATTTGAGTCGCCTATCTTTCCAACTTTTTAAGAAAATCAATATTTTATGAACAAATATAGGTAAAATTTCAAAATTTTAAACTTGTCCAAACAGGCTGTAACTTGGTGGCTGTATTCTGCAGACACATTGGTTCATTCTGTGTAAATTTGAAGCGAATCGGAGACAATTTTTTTTCGAGGTGAAAAAAAACGACAATGCTTACCCCTTGTCGTTTTTTCCAAATTTGGCCTAAAAATTACATTTTTTCAAAATGATTAATACTTGCTGGAGAGACGTAACAGAGTGCCTAGAACACATTTGTGGTAATTTGAGTCGCCTATCTTTCCAACTTTTTAAGAAAATCAATATTTTATGAACAAATGTCATTTTTAGGCCAAATTTGCAAAAAACGACAAGGGGTAAGCATTGTCGTTTTTTTCACCTCGAAAAAAAAAATTCTCCGATTCGCTTCAAATTTACACAGAATGAACCTCTGTGTCTGCAGAATACAGCCACCGAGTTACAGCCTATTTGGACTAGTTTAAAATTTCGTAATTTTACCCATATTTTTCATAAAATATTGATTTTCTTAAAAAGTTGGAATGATAGGCGACTCAAATTACGAAAAATGGGTTCTAGGCACTCTATTAAGTCTCTCCAGCAAGTATCAAGCATTTTGAAAAAATGTCATTTTTAGGCCAAATTTGCAAAAAACGACAAGGGGTAAGCATTGTCGTTTTTTTTCACCTCGAAAAAAAATTGTCTCCGATTCGCTTCAAATTTACACAGAATGAACCTCTGTGTCTGCAGAATACAGCCACCGAGTTACAGCCTATTTGGACTAGTTTAAAATTTGGTAATTTTACCCACATTTTTTCATAAAATATTGATTTTCTTAAAAAGTTGGAAAGATAGGCGACTCAAATTACGAAAAATGGGTTCTAGGCACTCTATTACGTCTCTCCAGCAAGTATCAAGCATTTTGAAAAAATGTCATTTTTAGGCCAAATTTGGAAAAAACGACAAGGGGTAAGCATTGTCGTTTTTTTCACCTCGAAAAAAAATTGTCTCCGATTCGCTTCAAATTTACACAGAATGAACCAATGTGTCTGCAGAATACAGCCACCGAGTTACAGCCTATTTGGACTAGTTTAAAATTTGGTAATTTTACCCACATTTTTTCATAAAATATTGATTTTCTTAAAAAGTTGGAAAGATAGGCGACTCAAATTACGAAAAATGGGTTCTAGGCACTCTGTTACGTCTCTCCAGCAAGTATCAAGCATTTTGAAAAAATGTCATTTTTAGGCCAAATTTGGAAAAAACGACAAGGGGTAAGCATTGTCGTTTTTTTCACCTCGAAATTTTTTTTTCTCCGATTCGCTTCAAATTTACACAGAATGAACCAATGTGTCTGCAGAATACAGCCACCGAGTTACAGCCTATTTGGACTAGTTTAAAATTTCGTAATTTTACCCATATTTTTTCATAAAATATTGATTTTTTTTTAAAGTTGGAAAGATAGGCGACTCAAATTACGAAAAATGGGTTCTAGGCACTCTGTTACGTCTCTCCAGCAAATATCAAGCATTTTGAAAAGGGGGGGGGGGGGGTTTGCAAAAAAATTGAGATCTGCACTCTCTCAAAAAAATATAATAACATAAATTATTGTATATATATATATATATATATATTGTAAAAAAGTGCGGAGAGTTAGTCAGAGTGTCGACCAGGTATTAGGATGACTCAAAGTCCGTGACACCACGGCATGGTGATCACCTTAGCACCCTTCTGGGAGGTCGCTACCCTCCCGGTCCCTCCTTTTCTCCCCCGTCCGTACATTTCCTCCACGCTCTAACCTTCAGGGGAGAGACATGGCGGTCCCCAAGCCATTGCCGCAGCCAGCAGCTGCCATGTCTCTGTGTTTCAGGAGCAGGATTCGAACCCGGACGTACCAGCCTGGAACTGCCGCAATTGACAGACCAGTGGACTAACGGCTTGCGCCATTTATCCTGTTGGTATTTGGAGTTGAATTTAAAACTACTTAAATAAATCTTGATTGCGTAATCATTCAAAACTAAAACATTGTGGCCACTGGGTTTCGAACCCAGGTCTCCTGCACCGAAACCCAGTACCACTGGATTGCGCCAAGATTCCTCTTGGTATGTGCAGTTCAATTCAATACTACTTATAAATAAAACGTGATTGCGTAATTATTTAAAACTAAAGCAATGGCGCCAAAGTGTTTCGAACCCGGTTCGCCTGGACCGTAGCACAGCGGTCACAGATTGAGCTACCAATCCTCTTGGTAAATGACGAATTTAATACTACTGATAAATAAAACGTGATTGCGTAATCATTCAAAACGAAAACATTGTTGGCACTTGGTTTCGAACCCAGTTGTCCTGTACCGAAACCCAGTAACACTGGATTGCGCTATGATTGCTCTTGTTACGTGAAGTTGAATTCAATACTACTTATAAATAAAACGTGATTGCGTAATTATTTAATACTAAAATAATGGCGCCAAAGTGTTTCGAACCCGGTGCTTTTTCGAACCCGGTTCGCCTGAACCGCAACACAGTGCCAACAGATTGCGCCACTAATCCTCTGTTTAAATGGCGTTGAATTTAATACTACTTATAAATAAAACGTGATTGCGTAATCATTCAAAACGAAAACACTGTGGCCATTGGGTTTCGAACCCAGGTCTCTTGCACCGAAACCCAGTACCACTGAATTGCGCCACGATTCCTCTTGGTATATGTGTATGAATTTAATACTACTTATAAATAAAACGTGATTGCGTAATTAATTAAAAATATAACATTGGGACAAGTAGGATTCGAACTCGGGTCGCTTGCATTGAAACTCAATACTAATGGATTGCTTCACCAATCCTTTTGATATTTAGGTTTGAATTTAATTCGATTTAGAGTTGAATTTAATTCTAAACCGTGACAGCAAAACCACTTAAAATGGAAAAAATGCGGCAGACCAGTGCTGGGATTCGCTTGTCCCAAACTTTGGCGCCTTAACATTAGACCGTTGGTTATCTGCCATGGAATGTGAATGATTGGAGATTTATTGCTAGCAACAAGCATTGGTCAAAATAAAACACAAGAACTTTCTAATAGGGGTTCGAACTGCCAGACGTACCAGCCTAGAAATGTACTGATTGAACTTTCCAGTGTACTACCGGCTTGCACCAACTATCCTGTTTGTATCTGGAGTTGAATTTAAAACTACTTAAATAAATCTTGATTGCGTAATCATTCAAAACTAAAACATTGTTGCCACTGTGTTTCGATCCCAGGTCTCCTGCACCGAAACCCAGTACCACTGGATTGCGCCAAGATTCCTCTTGGTACATGTAATTGAATTTAATACTAGTATAAATAAAACAGGATTGCGTAATTATTTAAAATTAAAGAAATGGCGCCACTGGGTTTCGAACCCGGTTCTTTTTTTAACCCGGTTCGCCTGGACCGCAGTAGATTGCGCCACCAGTAGATTGCGCCACGCAGTAGATTGCGCCACCAATCCTCTGGGTAAATGGTGATGAAGTTAATACTACTTATAAATAAAATGTGATTGCTTAATTTTTTTTTTTAATATATCAAACCAGTGTACTAACGGCTTGCGCCACCTATGTTGTTGGAATCTGGTGTTGTATTTTAAATTACTTAAATAAATCGTGATTGTGTAACCATTGAAAATTAAAAAGTAAAGCGTCATGACACTGTTGGAACCAGAGTCAGCTGTACCAAGGTCTTGCGCCTTAACCATTAAACTGTTGCTTCATCTTATATTTAATAGGAATGATTGGAGATTCAATGAAGACAACAACCATTGGTCAAACAAATAAAAATAAAAAAAGGTCACGAGCAGGATTCCATAAAAGTGGAACTGTTTGCGATTGATCAAACCAGTGCACTAGTGACTTACGCGACCGATTCGTGTTGCGTTCAATTTAATATATTGAAATTTATGAATGGTAATTACGCAAAAGAGAAAACGGAGGTCCACAAAAGACAACTGCAGGATTCGAACTGATGCTCTTTCACCCTGCAGCTGAAACCCAACATGCTATCAATTGGGCCGCCGAATCACTCTCACATGTGCAACGTTATGTAATGAAATCGCGTAAATAATTATCATGGGTAAAACTTTATTAACTAATGCGTAATTAACTTAAATGTATTCTGCTCCAGGCAACATTTGATTTAGATAGATTGTGCATAAGGGCCTTCTTCGATTATAAATATGATAATTGTTTTGAGAACAAATAACTACACAACTATCCTCGAGCCTCAATTATTTGTAAAATAGTAAAACGATTTTACCATTGTTACTGCTATCTCTTGTCTGTGTTTTAAAAAAAGAATAATATGTCAAACATATTCAATAATTATCTGATTTGTTTCAAAATAAATCATACCACAGTATTCATTGGACATCGCTATAATATGGGACGGTTCCGGTGAAGTTTTCCGTGAATTTCCAACCAGCGTGATTGTGACACAGGCCGTGCCGTCAAACACAGCAGAGTGTCCCACTAGTGGACGGCACTCTCAGGATATCTCCCGTATAATAGGCCTACCTTTCGAACTACAATATCTGAAGTAGATTTTAGCTTTGGCCGGGAGGTTGAGTAGTGGACCTTTGGGGTTTAAATGGGGTTGTTAATGGGGTGATGAAGGCTTCAGGTGGGGCGGTGGCGGTGTTTGGCATGTTTTATATGAGCAGAATGTTGTTTCTTTTTCGTGCATTTTTAACAGGGATGGGAAAACCAATTCATCTATTTCCATTCAGCTTAATTGTCGATCGGGGGAGGGTAGGGATTCAGGATAACAAGCAACTCATATTCGTCTCGTGAAAGGGTCAAGCCCTTTTTGGTTATACACCTGATTGTATCCACCAGAAACCGTAAGACAATGGAGGAAGTTGGGAACGGGGACAGGAGGATTCATCGCTAGTGTCACCAGCGCTGGGAGTTCCAATTATCAAATTTGCTTTGAATACATTCGGTTGATGTGGACTTCGACATGACAGAGTAAATTCTTCATTCCGGTTATGTCAGTTATTCTTCCCATTCTAAAATTATTATAATGAATGTATATACATCTGTACTTCACGATCAAGAAGTCAAGAAATATGTACAGAAACCAACGTATAAATTTTGCAGATAATTTCATTGTGTTTTTAACGAGAAAATAGTGAAAACGCATTAAGATTTTTCTTTAAAAAGTCCCCATATGCAACTTCGTGTACAATCTTTGAAAATTTAATGAATTATTCTTCAAACTATGAAGCATCCAAATCAACTTGATGCCATTTTTTTCTACCACCGGAATGATGTTTTTTTCGAGGTATTTTTCGAACTAAAACGCAGACGACGAAACGAATATTAACGAAAAGCCTACACTTTTTCCCAATTGACGCACCACGCATTTTCGGAATCCTTCCTGTTACCACTGTGCAATAGGATTCTCAATTGGTGTTAATTTCGCAGCCGGGACACTGCCATGTGTCACTTCGCGCTATATCCGAAAATCACACACAGTCACTTCACTTCGTGCTGTATCCGAAAACCACACAGTGCGGTGCCGTGCACATAAGCCTTGTCATCATCACCATCATCACCCGTCCATCCCACCATCCACAAAATCATCAACATCATTATACCCATCTCCTTAATGATGTATAAATGATATATTTTGAAATGATTTGTTCCAATGATCATTCTCCTTTATGTAATATCATGAATTGTGTTAAGTAAACTACTACAATTGTTGTTTATTGTGTTGTTTCACAAAAGGAAATGTTTTAACTCAAACGTATTACAATAAAAATGTAGTTGAAATAAAATCCACAACTGGAGATACATCGTTTTGCCATAAATATGTAACGGAATTAAAATCATTAACTGAAGATACATCGGTTTACCATAACAATGTAGTGGTATAAAAACCTATAACTCAAGATACATCGTTTTGCCATAAATACCGTATAATGGAAATTAAATGTAACTTGAGATACACTGTTTTGCCATAAAAGTATTAGAAATATGATTTGGTTAAATATTCAGCAAAAGAATGTAAGTGCATGAAATTTATCATATTACAAAAACGATCCAAGGATGTGTGCCCAAAATTTGCAGGAATGTAGACTAAAATGATCTCCATGTTCATGCTTTATTCCAATTCCAACAGAGTCAAGTGTCCAAAAAGGCACGTGTTCAAACTTTAAACTCAATTTTCTCAAAATGTCATTTTTCGAGTTAGGCTGTTTTGCCATATAAGGGCCGCGCTGCGTATGCAAAGTCTAGTCCCTTCAAATTCAATACAAACAACTTGAGTGTTCATTACAGAAATGGCTTTAATAAAAGGCACAGCATTATTCGAAGAGACAGATCATGCAGATCTTTACATAAAATGTCGTCCTGAATTACCTCAAGAAATCATCCAGAGAAGTTTGAGTTTTCTGCATGAAAAGGTACAGAATGGTTTTACTTTTTGCATTCACAATGCAATGGCGACTACACATAAGGGGTAGTTGTATCATGGAGGAAGGTTATCTGGTATAAAATAAATGTGTGAACATTGTAAGCATATATTATATAAACTGCTGTTGCTGCATATTACCATGGAGGAAGGAAGCTTCCTTCCTCCATGATATTACCACACTATGGTGACACCCAGTTGGCAAAATCGAGCCTCACAGTCGGCAATGTAAGCACCAAATTAAACCATGAGTAAAGCATGCTTGTATTGTTTGTGCACGAGAAGGTGCTATTTCGGTGTGAAAACTACCCTCCCCCACGTCCATCGATTTTGAAGGTATATTTATTTTTTACCGCCGCAGAAGTCGGTCGGATAATTGGCTTGCACCCCCTCACAAAGATGATGCCTAGTTTGCTACAGCCCTATGGGGGGTGATATTGCAGGTAACCTAATGGTGTATTGTGTGGTATATATTGCCAGACTTGTATTAGAGTCCTCAAACCTCGAGTCCAAGTCCGAGTCCCCAGTGTTGAGTCCCGAGTCCAAGTCCCGAGTCATATGGGTTGAGTCCGAGTCGGAGCCAGAATAGTGCGATCGTTCTGAAGGACTTCATTAACTTTTTCTGACTTATTAGACATCCATGTTGATACCGATTAAAAAGATATTTGACTCTAAAAACGTGTTTTTAGTTATAAAAAACACATCTCAAAATTCACCTGTCCTCGCGGCTTCTCAGCCAATTCATAAAAAGACCAATTGATCATTATGAATGTTAGTCATATGCGACACGTCATTAGTTGCAATAAAAACTAGCCCGCAGGGCATTGTGGGTAGCGGCATACTGTTTTGTACCCGTTCCCTACAGGAGAAAAAGGCTTGTTCATGAGCCAAATTTTCTGATAAATTTCTTCTAAAATTATGTCGTTATTACCTGGAACTGTGGATTGGATTTTGGTCGTGATGTTTGATAGAAGTTCATACATCAGAACCATGCTCATACTGTGTGCCATTGAAAACTCATCGAGGAACGGATTCAGGAATTCTGAAGTGAACTTTCACAGATTTCCATACAAAAATTGCAGCGACCTGACGAAAGTGGTTTGCTTTGTAACCCCAAATATTAAGCAACACTCCGTGTAAGTTCAAACTAACAGATTGGTATAGAAAGCCGACGATATACAGTGCCTATTTTACTAAAAAGTATAAAGAAGTAACAGCCAGACTACAATCTGTGTTTGGTACAAAGCCTTCATCATTTAGGCTGAAGTCGGCACACATGAAAGGCAAGCGAGATGAAGTCCAGAGTCCCCGGTGCCAGACCAGTGTGACACCGACCAAAAGCCTGTGTAATTTAGGCAGTGAATAGAGTGAACAAGACAACCAGGAAGGGCATTTAACAAAAGACAAAAGCACCAGAGTAAGTGAATAATAGGACGAGGGTAGCTATCTTTATACAAAAACTAATGATGGAATAAATTGATAAATATTCATGAGTACTGGAACAAAGGGGTACTCTCACAGTCAAAGAACTATCTATTTCATGATAAAATAGCTTCCGCAAAAATTGAGTGAGTTTGCTTCAGTTTTAAAATTGTACTAATTATAATGGAAATGTACGTATGTATAACATGTACGTTTAAAGATCCACCAAAAAGGATTAATACAACAAATGAAAATAATTACAGGGTAATACAGGCAAAAATGAGTTTGGGTCAACTCGTACCCAGTTCAACGAGTTCCCAGTTCAACGAGTTGACCTGGGTACAAGTTGACTTGGGTACAAATTGACCTAGATACAAGTTGACTTGGGTAAGATGTTTGGAGTACGAGTTGACCTGATTTCGTTCATAATGCTTTTCTAATACTGTTCTAATATTAAGAAGCATAACATTTACTTTTTTTTTTTTTTTTTTTTTTAAACAATAATGACATTAACCCTAACCACCCCACATTACACAAAATCCTGTATGAGGTATTGGAGCATTTTGGGTGATTGAGGAAGGATGCTATATGTTCTGTGTTATTTTGGGTGATGCAGTATGGTACATGTACCAACAAATGACATGACACTTTTACTGCAAAAACACCTGTGTCAATATCAGTTGACTGAGCCAAAAAAACACACAAAAAAAACCATGTATTTTTGTTCATAATAAAGGGATAAAGGCAAAGGGTACATGTATGTGTGATTTTGTGTGATTGAGGCAGTGGGCACCCTACACACGAAATACAGCACAATATATTGGGTGATTTTGGAGTATTCAGGAACTATGGTTTGAAAGAAGTCTATGTGTAAGGTACGCAAAAATTCTATGAATATAACTTTCCTTGAATTAAGAAATGTGTTAAATAAGCAATCTAAAAGAGTGGTATTTTAATACATATTGTCCTTAATTTGAAAATACTGAAAGGCTTTCCGAATTTCACTTTTCCTAAAAAAGGAGGTATCTTAGAAAAGGCAATTTCTCGTAAAGATTTATACCAATTAAGTTAAAATAATAGGATTTTGTTTTTATTTGGGTATTAATTACCAATTATAAACCTTTTAGTTGGTGAACAATTACATGTACTTGTTATTTAATTACATATTCATGGCTAGTTCCATGTTGTACATGCAAAGGGGGTTGGGGTTGCTGTAGCAAACCTGTCATTAACTTTTTTTCATTATTTTCCAGGCAAATTTGTTTGATTTAGAAAAATATTATTAAGTGAGCCACTAAAGTTATGACAGAATTCACTATGCCTTTCAAGATTATTTTGTGAAATGTGCCATTTTAAGATATTTCTCTTTCTTTCATAAGTAGACTATCAATGTTTCGAGCAAAATGCCCCAAAAATAAATTTTACATTTGTATTACAGTGTAATTTTTGTATTTAGTACTGGACATTGGCAATAATGAAAGACAGTTACTGTGACATTTTGGAATTTTGTTATAATTTACGGTTTGCAATTTATAGACATGCTAACATGATATTAGAATATACACTGTTTACTTGTTCTTACAATTTGTAAAATTATCCCTTAATTTTGGTAGTTTAAGAATAGTATCAATTTAGGTTTAAGTTGACCCCAAAAATTTCTTACACTGGATGTTGTTGAGTGTTGATCACATAGGCCTAAGTTAAAATGCAAGAAAACAATGATAATTATGTCACAAAAAGCATTAACAAAATTAATTATATTAAACAGATTGATTCATAAAAATATACACCTCACTTCTTCAACTTTATCTTTGTTGTATAATCCTCTTAACCTTAAAGGGGAAGTATCGTCACGAACAGAGTAGACTTTCAACAGGGCATGGAATCGATGTCCTAGTTTAGATGTATACAGTGACTGAAAATTGCTGGCTCATTTATGCAGCAGCAACGGTGTTTTGGGATCGATGGATTATGCTTAATTGCTCTATTGAGGGCGCTATAGATACCCGGAAGTGTGGATCACGGAAACGGTGTTTATCAGTTTCGTGGAAGAAATCATTCAATTTATAAGGATTTATAGGACTCTGGATCCCAAACCAGCGGTGAGGAGATACCTTAGTTTTTCTAGATTTTCTTTAATTCACAGTTTTTGGTGTCGTGGATTTGGAAGTTAAATTTGGGAGGTAAAATAAGCGGCGTTATGCCACGGGATGGGCTTTATAATTATTGCCGGTTTATGGAACTAGTAATGCTTGGAGACACTTTAGTTAGACTTTGACATTAATTTTGCCTTCATTGGGGCCCAACTCCCTTGCACAATCATGATCAGAACTTTATTTTATTATTCCGACTCTTAGGGCGAATATTTGTAGTAAATTTGTTGTGGCTTTGGATTGATTTCCTTATTTGTTGAATTATCTGGGGCTCTTTTCGTAGCGTAAGTTGCCGTTGCAGGCAACAGCGCCCTCTTGGGGTGGAATTGTATTTTCCTACTTTTGGAGCTTATTCCTTGCTCTATGTTATTCTAAGTTTGGCTGTTGATTATACATATATTGTTTACTTGTTATCTGTATTTTAATTATAGTTGACGTGGCATCAGGCAACTGTCGTGGCATTTAAGGGCAGTTGTATGTCGGTACCTGAGAGCGAATAAACCAGTATTTGCATTTAAACCGTCGTTACAGTCAACGCTGTGGTTAAACCCAGAGTTAATAGCCAAGAGACTATATACTCGAGATCAACAGTGGAGAATTAGAGCAAAATAATGGAGGCTCTTGATGGTAATGAAGCCAAAGCTATGGCCACGCGGGCCAAGGTGAAGTCAGCTATGGAGAGTCGGCGAGACACTGCTCAGGCTCTCATCGAAATGAAGGACAGCATACAACCACTGCTGTTAGCACTTCCACCAGATGTGAAGAAAGTTAGAGCTGAGCATTCAAGATGGCTTCAGGAATATGAGAGAATTTTGATTCATCACGATGATTACTTAGCACTGGTTACGGAAGACCAGCGGCCTACAGTGCAGGCAGAACTACAGCCTGAACTCAGCAGTTTTCAGGACTTTAAGGCCACACTAGATCAGTGGCTAGTGTACCACACCAGCATACTTGATAGAGACAGCGGAAGGTCAGTGAGGTCACATACATCTCGTTCCGCTGGGAGCCGTAGTTCCAGTTCATTATCAATAGCCAGAGCTATGGAGCATCAGAAGACTGCTGAGCTATTGGCCCGAGCTGGAGCACTCCGAGAGAAAGGGAAGTTGGAGGAGGAGAGGCTTCAGTTTGAAGCCAGGAAGAGAGAAGAAGAGCTGAGACTCAGGCAGAAAGAAGAAGAGCTTGAGCTCAGGACCGAATTGCAGGTCTCAACTGCGAAAGCGGCAATCCTAGACGAACTTGAGCAGAGTGAATTACGAGACGAGCAAAACACCAGTGCTTGGCCCCTGCTCTCTTCTCGACCACCCTCACCATTTGGCATAACTTTCAATCCTGCCGCGCCAGAATACGTCCCAGTAGCATCGCAAATCGCATCATCACGTACCATGTTAGCTCAAGCCCAGGCAACATCTCAACCCCAAACACAAGATTTGGACACCACCCATTCAGGAGGTGGACCCACAAATGCCGATACGAAGTCCTCCCAACAGGCCCTTATTCAAGACACAAAAGAGCCTAACGCTAAAACGGTAGCAGAGGCAGAGAGTGTGAAGCAGGAGGATCAAGTGTTAACCGGTCACTCAAGTGACGTTCAGGAGGGCAGTGCAAGTCAGAACTCCTCGGTAGTGCCGACCGTTTCTGTAGTACAACACCTAGTCAGGGAGATCAGGAAGCCCGCCTCTGACCTAGCTAAGTTTAAGGGAGATCCCCTGGAGTATAAGAGATTCATCCGCCAGTTTAATGCTAGAGTCGTCGCTAACACGGTGGATGACGACGAACGGATGAACTACTTAGAGCAGTTTACCGAGGGAGAGCCGCACCATATTGTGAATGGATACAGCTGTCTTCCTGCCGATGTAGGCTACCCGGCTGCACTTAAAGAAATGGAGAAGCGGTATGGCGATGTGGATCTCCTGGCCAATGCTTACGTACAGAGGGCCCTTGGATGGCCGGAGATCAGACCCGATAACCCATCTGGACTTGGACGCCTTCGCAATATTCCTTGTGGAGTGCAAAAATGCAGTACACTCCATTAATGCAGCAAGGGTTCTGGAGTATTCCGAGAACATTAAGCGACTGGTCTCCAAACTCCCCTTCTATCTACATGAGAGATGGCGAAATATAGTCATGAACAAGAAGGATAACGCCGAGCCAGTGACCTTCACGCATATGGTAGACTTTGTCCAAAGAGAGGCCAGGAAGCAAATGGACCCAGTATACGGACGACTTGCATTAGGAAGCAAGCCCAAGGAAGTCAAACCGGTCATAGGAGGAGGACGCCCTCAGCAACCGCTCAAAAGGTTTGGGTGCGCTTCCGGAGCAACTGAGTTTGTCGGGAACAGTAGGCAGGAGAAGCATGTCTACACAGGCTCGGGCACCAAGTTCCCAGCCGACGTAGCGAGCTCTAAGCCATGCAGTTTCTGTCAGGGATCAGGACACACAATGCAGGAGTGCCGAAAGCTGATGGCCAAGTCACTTGACGACAGGTTGCAATTTCTGAAGTCTAAGGGACTTTGCTTTGGTTGTCTCAGGTATGGTCATCTGAGCAAACGATGCAGGGCCAGAGCCAAATGCAAGGAGTGCAGTGCCCTGCACCCCACAGTGCTTCACAAGGAAACAGAGCAACAAGAGAAGAAAGGAGAAGAGTGTCCACAGCCAGAGACATCCTGGACCACGGACCAGGGGAAATCATGTTCCACATACATGGCTCCACGAAAGGACAGTGCTAGCTCGCACATGGGAGCCGGCG
Organism: Zoroaster sp. YZ-2022; assembly: GCA_029582265.1. Taxonomy (NCBI): domain Eukaryota; kingdom Metazoa; phylum Echinodermata; class Asteroidea; order Forcipulatida; family Zoroasteridae; genus Zoroaster; species Zoroaster sp. YZ-2022. The sequence continues at coordinate 8,200,945 of CM055836.1, forward strand.
TAGGTCTTTGCACTATGGCCATTATACCAGTAAGAGTCAGGTCCCCAACCACCAATACCACAGTGGAGACGTACGCATTCCTAGACCCGGGCAGCAACGTGACTTTCTGCACTGAGGACCTTGCCCAGCAGCTTGGAGTAACCGGCAAGGCCACTACCATGGAATTACGCACCATGGGACAGACACAGAATTTCACCACACACCGTATCTCGGGGCTGGAAGTTTGTGGGCAGAACTCAGGTCTTGCCGTAAAGCTCCCAATGGTCTACACCAAATCTGAGATGCCTGTCACCAGAGATCTCATGCCAACGCAAGAAGATGTAGATGGATTTGAACACCTTAGAGGGATTAAGCTTCCAGTTATCCAGGCCGAGGTGGGGATGCTGATAGGCAATAACGTCCCAGCTGCTTATACACCACAAGAGCTGAGGACAGGGACTGTACGTGAGCCACATGGAGCCAGATCAGTGCTTGGATGGATAATATGGGGCATGGTCAGGGGTGGAGAGGAGCCCCGTCATCTTTCAAACCTTCAATTAGCGTTGGCAAGAGAGGAGGCAGGACAACTTCAGCAGTTGGAAGACATGGTCAGATCGTCCATATACATGGATTTTCCAGAGCGCCTGGTGGACAGCAAGAAGGAGCCTTCAGTTGAAGATAAGCGATTTGAGGAAATCATTGGTAGATCTTTGAAGCTCGTAGATGGTCACTACCAGTGCGACTTGCCATTCCGGGATCCAGCTTGCAAGCTAGAGGACAACAAATATGTTGCCATGAACCGTCTGATGTCCCTAAAGAAGAAACTGAGAACCAATCCGATCTTCAACAGGGACTACGTGACCTTCATGAGCTCGTTAATCGAGAGAGGGTATGCAGAGAAAGTCACTGAAGCCTCCGATGACAGCAGCAGAGATCAAGTGAGCCGGTGGTACATGCCGCATCATGGCATCTATAACCCCACCAAGCCAGACAAGATAAGGGTGGTTTTTGATTGCTCGGCAAAGACAAGAGGAGTTTCGCTCAATGATGTACTCCTCCCAGGACCCATTCTCACGAACACAGTTGTTGATGTGCTGCTTCGCTTCAGGCAGCAACCAGTTGGGCTCATGGGAGACATCGAAGGTATGTTCTTCCAAGTCAAGGTCTCTGAACACCACAGAGACAGCCTACGTTACCTGTGGTTTAAAAATGGAGACACATCCCGACAACCAGAGGTCTACCGTCTGAAGTCGCACCCCTTTGGTGCTATATCATCGCCATCTTGCGCTTCTGCAGCTCTGCGTAAATGTGCAGCAGACAACCAGCATCACGAGATCCTGAGAAGCTTCTATGTCGATGACTATCTGAGTGCAAGCTTTGAAGCTAAGGAAGCTATTGAAACCAGGAGAATTGTCACGGAGGTGTGCAGACGTGGAGGGTTCAACCTGCACAAGTGGGTTAGTAACAACAAGGCGGTGAACGACTCCATTCCACCCGAGGAGAGATCAAAGTCACAGCAGCTGACCATTGAGAGCATTGACCAGCCCCAATCAGAGCGGGCATTGGGAGTCTTCTAGAATACCGTGGAAGATACCTTTGGGTTTAAGGTTAACCTGAAGGACCGTCCAGCCACGCGTAGAGGCATTCTGTCTGTTGTCAGCAGCGTCTTTGACCCCTTGGGCCTAGCCGGTCCATTCATCCTTCCAGCTAGAATTATGCTGCAGCGGCTCTGTGAGCAAGATCTTGGGTGGGACAAGGAGATTGGAGACAAGGAAATGGCGGTGTGGAACCAGTGGCTGCTGGACATTGTCAAGTTGGAGCATATGACAGTACCAAGAAGTCTGCGACCAAGTGACTTTGTAGAGCTTGTGACCTGCCAACTTCACGCCTTTTCGGATGCTTCCGATGAAGGCTACGGCATCGTCATTTACACGCGACTCGAGGATCGTTCAGGCAGAGTCTTCTGCAATCTGCTATGGGCAAATCAAGAGTTGCCCCTCTCAAGAAGATCACTACTCCGAGGATGGAGTTGACTGCAGCCAGTCTTTCAGTTAAGTTTGTCGCACTGATTACTTCAGCAATGGAGTTGCATTTTGACGTCTTCTACTGGACAGACAGTACCTCCGTCTTGAGGTACATTGCCAATAAGACGACTAGATTCCACACATTTGTGGCAAATCGTGTCACCACCATACAAGAGGGCTCCAGCGTTGAGCAGTGGCGGCATGTCCCGACCTTAGAAAACCCAGCAGATATAGCTTCAAGGGGGATTCATCCGAAACTGGATGCAACGCTCTGGTTTCGGGGGCCAGCATTCCTTTGGGAGCCGGAATCCACGTGGCAGAGATTAGAAATTGTCAGAGTACTGCCAGCCAAAGACCCGGAGGTCAAGCGGGTTCACGCCACCACCCTAAAGACCCGTGAAGGTTCCATGACGGTGGATGAGCTGATTGACTGGTGTTCAACCTGGAGGCAACTGAAGATAACAGTGGCATGGATACTGCGAGCGCAGAGGCTCTTCAAACAGCGCCGGATATCAAGTGTTAAGCCACAGGCAGTACAAGATGAGAGTCCAAGTCCCCTCAGTATTGATGAATTGGAGACAGCAGGCACAGAGATTATCAAATATGTTCAGCAGAGCCATACCCACGCCGAGTCTGCGCGACAACTTGACCCTGTGATGGATGAAGTGGGGCTGCTGAGAGTTGGTGGGCGGCTCAAACACTCGAAGTTGCCAGTAGATGTCAAGCATCCGATAATCCTCCCAAAGGATTCCCACGTGTCAAGGCTGATACTTATCAGTGCCCATCAGAGAGTGGGACACCTGAGCCAACAGCACCCTCACAGAATTGAGACGCAAGTACTGGATTCCAAGGGCCAGCCTGTTGGTGCGCAGCATTATTGCAAAGTGTGTGTTGTGTCGAGGTACCGGGACGCCTACAGGTACAGAAATGGCCAACCTACCGAAAGAACGTTTGAATCAGACCAGCCAGCCTTCATGAAGTCTGGTGTTGACTACTTTGGGCCCTTTTGACATCAAGCGAGGCCGTGGCGTTTAAAACGCTATGGAGTGATTTTCACCTGCATGGCTAGCCGAGCAGTTCATCTGGAGGTTGCGCAAGACCTCTCTGCTGACTCTTGCATCAATGCAGTGCGGAGATTTGCAGCCCGAAGAACCGTCAAGTTCCTGAGATCCGACAACGGAACTAACTTCAGTAGGTGCCGAGCGAGAGATGCGGGAGGAGATAGAGAAATGGAACCAAGCCAAGATCGACTCTAGTCTGAAGCAGTTGGGTATACAGTGGAGTTCAACTGCCCGCTTGCTTCCCACCATGGTGGAGCCTGGGAAAGGCTCATCCGCTTAATCCGGAAGGTGCTGTACGGCGTTATGAAGGAACAGCCAATCAAACTCGATGATGAAGGCCTCCATACACTATTCTGCGATGGTAGAGGACATTCTGAACAGCAGACCTATCACCAGAATCTCTAACGACTATGAGGATGAAGCGGCACTTACACCCAACCATCTGTTGCACCCGGACTCGACCAAAGGCTACCCCTGGCATCTTCGTCAAGGAAGACATATACCTGAAGAAGAAATGGCGACAGGTTCAGTACCTGACCAACGCCTTCTGGCGGAGATGGAGCCGCGAATACCTAGTTAGACTACAGGAGCGACAGAAGTGGCACAAGGAGACTCGGAACATCAAGGTTGGAGATGTGGTTCTTGTTGCGGACAGCAACCTCGTATGGAACAGATGGCCTATGGGGCGAGTCACTGAGGCTAGTCCAAGTGAAGACGGCTTGGTGAGAAGTGTCACAGTCCGCATTGGGTCATCAGAACTGAGGAGGCCTATCACCAAGCTGTGCCTCTTGCTGGAAGCAGACTAACGTCGCCATTAAGATTCGAGTGCTTAAGAGCAGACTCTTATTCACATTAATCTTGGAACAGTATTGGTTCTCTTATTTTGTATTTGTATGCGCGTCAATTGATTGGTAATTGCTCTTTACCTTTCGTCCCGCAATTAGGGAGCCGGAATGTTTTGGGATCGATGGATTATGCTTAATTGCTCTATTGAGGGCGCTATAGATACCCGGAAGTGTGGATCACGGAAACGGTGTTTATCAGTTTCGTGGAAGAAATCATTCAATTTATAAGGATTTATAGGACTCTGGATCCCAAACCAGCGGTGAGGAGATACCTTAGTTTTTCTAGATTTTCTTTAATTCACAGTTTTTGGTGTCGTGGATTTGGAAGTTAAATTTGGGAGGTAAAATAAGCGGCGTTATGCCACGGGATGGGCTTTATAATTATTGCCGGTTTATGGAACTAGTAATGCTTGGAGACACTTTAGTTAGACTTTGACATTAATTTTGCCTTCATTGGGGCCCAACTCCCTTGCACAATCATGATCAGAACTTTATTTTATTATTCCGACTCTTAGGGCGAATATTTGTAGTAAATTTGTTGTGGCTTTGGATTGATTTCCTTATTTGTTGAATTATCTGGGGCTCTTTTCGTAGCGTAAGTTGCCGTTGCAGGCAACAGCGCCCTCTTGGGGTGGAATTGTATTTTCCTACTTTTGGAGCTTATTCCTTGCTCTATGTTATTCTAAGTTTGGCTGTTGATTATACATATATTGTTTACTTGTTATCTGTATTTTAATTATAGTTGACGTGGCATCAGGCAACTGTCGTGGCATTTAAGGGCAGTTGTATGTCGGTACCTGAGAGCGAATAAACCAGTATTTGCATTTAAACCGTCGTTACAAACGGTAATATGACCTTATCATGCAGGGAATTATTTTTATTTCCATGTCCTGTTGATCATGGAGATATTGCCCCTTTAAAAAATGCTTCTGAAATGTTGCATAGTAAACTCCGTGTAAAAAGTTCAAAAGACTCAGTACTCCACATTTATGCATTTTGGGAAATAGGAAGCTACTTTTACAAAAACTTGTTACCTGTTTATACATGTATCAAGTACAACAAAAAACATGAACAATTTTACATGTCCTTGTTATTTGACTATTGTTTTTTATTCATCCATGAGGGACATTAAAATTGCAGAATATTAATGTACATGTACTTTATTCAATAAATGAGATGATGTACATAGCTCACAATCTGGATTTATGTTTTTGGTTATTTACTTAGTTTATAACTCTTCCAAGGGAAGGGAAATCCTTCGTACGTGTATAATCCATCCGCATAGGCAATGCGTTTCTCATATATTTTTGCAAAGTATTTGCATCAGTTCTTATAAAGCATTCACAGGTCAGCTGATTGTCAACAAAAACAGTTTCGTGGTTTTTTCATGGAAAATTGCATACTATATATGTTCTATGTAAATATTTGAAGAAATGAGTGTAACAAAACAATAAATAAATACAATTTTGACCACATTATTACTTTTGATCAATTTTTAGAGTTTGTATGATGAAAGCAAGGCGAATCAAAGTAAAAATACGTACGTATGCTGAGCGACAACTTTCAAACCAATAAACTACAGTACCCCCTCCCCCAACTGCATATTACATTAGGTCCATGCATGGATTATAAACATATTTCCAAATGTTAATAATCTTGGACTTTGAGAATTCGACTACAAACTGATCACGGACGGTGACGACATGGGGGGTGGTTGGGTGGGGATTGATTGGGTGGGGGATTTAAACCGACCGTTACACTTACAATTACTTCACAGGTGTACCGGTATTCGCCTTTAATCAACTCCCTATAAAACAATACGTACCTCGTCCCAGTGCCTTTGTATATATAGTCAACACGGATCTTTCAACGAAACCAGGACAACACTCAATAGGAATCTATTTCACAAAAATAGCAATTATTTTTATTGACTTATTTATTGTGTTAGGCCTAGGCCTCAACTTATAGTGATCTTTATCATAAATTTCCAGGTTTCAGAGCCTTATCATCTTGCAGTGGATGTAGGATGTGGATCAGGTCAAAGTACACGACCTTTGGCCCCATATTTCAAAAAGGTCATTGGTGTTGATGTAAGTGAAGCACAAATTGCAAAAGCTCGGTGTGCAGATAATCCACCGAATGTTGAATTTTGGTAAGTAGGCTATATGAAACTTACTTCAGTCTATAAATTCATTAAAAACCTAAAAGTAAGGACCCAGCCCAGGATCGTACATCCGTTCACTTTCTTTAAATCCGACTCCTCATTTTTATCAATCGAATTATAAAGGGAATGAACCCAATTGTTTATCTCAAACAAACCAAAAACACAAGTGATCACAGTTTTACATAAAGTTGGTACAAGCATAAATCATCCAGAGTACCTTCCTCTTAGAGAAAAACGGAAATGGTATGTTCAAATTGCCGTGCAACGTTGGTCACAGTTTTACATTAAAACTTACTTTCTTATGTAAAATTGATGGCCTGAGAAGTATTATTTTAAAAGTAAAAAAATATAGTAAAGGGAGCGTCTCAAAAGTCGGAATGGCTATGTTCCCGGTGGAACGTTCCACCGGGCATATTCCTGCAGTCCGTGGGAACGGCTGCTTGTGTTCTGTGGAACGACGTAGTATGTTCCCAGCGAGCGTACCCGGTACCACTGGGCACAGTCAAAGAACACTCTATGCCCAGAAGAACGATCCCAATGAAAACCACCCTCTACAGTAGTGAAAACGACCACACTGAAAAGCAGCCATTTTGGAAAAAAGCCTTACGCTTGAAATCAAAATAATTAGGACCACTTTTTCAGGGCCGAGTGTATCCAAAATACTCAATTGGAAGTCAAGGACCCCAGGTTATTATATTGGGTCATTTTTACACAATCCATCAAATGTATGGGCCTCAAAACTTTGTTTTTCAGAAAAATTTGAGGACATACACTTTATGATAAACAACTCGGCGCATGAATTCATCGCTATTTAGTGGGGTGCACCCTCGTGTTCCCAGATGAACGTTCCAGCCGTTCCGACTTTTGAAACGCCCCCTGAGATCAACATTCAATGTTAGAATGAAAATAAAGTTAGCGTTTGCGCTTTATATTGATCGAAAAATGAAAATAGTTATTCATTATTTGCTCTTGAATGAAACAACGTAATAAGCTGAAACTTTTACATGTTAGTTGTTTAATGTCTATCTTTATTCAACGACAGTAAGTATACTCATACAAGCAGTTTTGTCAGCATTACTATAATGTTGTAGGCCTACTTGTCCTTTATCAATAGATTAATGATCCTGTCAGTAAGCCCATAATGGGAATAATTAAATTAGTCAAGGTGCACGCGGCAACCCAGAACACAACACACACGCGAGTGCCAAAGCCTTTACATGTCCGTTCTATTTTATTTATTTTATATTTTATAATTTATTTAAATAAATTTGCATGCATAAATTATAAATTTTGCTTTCAGCAGTAGCGCCCTCGGAACAGAGTGGTAAAAACGCTGGTGACGAAGCCACCAGCGTGCGTGATCGTTTTTTTCCGTCGTTGTGTTCTGGGTTGCTTTGTGCCAGATACTAACCATAGATATTATAACATATTTATGTGACTGATGGGTTTTAAGTACAGTGACTGCCGGTTGGAATTGGTAAGTTAGTTCCGGTAACTGGTTTGAGCTTTGGGGATCTTACTGTCCAATGATGGAGCGATCTGAGTGAAATACTTATTAAATGCATTTGCAATTTCACTTTGGTCATTGGTTTGCTTACTATTGCAGTTGAAGGTGTAATCACGTGTCTTTCCAGAACTGGCAGGCTTTAGGATCTATGATATTCCAGGTCTCTCTAATATTGGATTTAGCTTGGGAAAACTTTCCCTCGAAGAAGTTGATTTTGGCTTGTTTGATCACAGCATTCAGTCTATTACGAAAGAGTTTATAAATATGTTTTCATTTTCCGTGTTTGGTCTTTTGAGGAATTTTCGGTACAATTTGTTCTTACTCTTAGATTTGATAGACTGTAAAATGCCGTCTGTCTTCCAGGGTTTCAACTTCCTCTTGGGTTGAGCTTTCTTTAGCGGAAAATGTTTTTTGTACAGATTAGAGAAATGAGACGTAAATGCATTAAATCCATCGTTAGGATCATCAATAGAATACACATAATTCCAATTAACAATGGCCAAGTCTTCCTTGAAATTTGAGATGGTTTGTTTTGTGATGCTTCTGTCATAACGCTGAGAATTATCGCTTTGCCCCAAGATTCTGGAACTCTTTCAGGAGATGAGGTGACCTACACAATCTCAATATTATCTCAAGACACACCTTTTCCATCTTGCTTTCAATCAAATATAATGATGATTGCTATAATGATGATCACCACCATCAACTGTACCATCGCTTGATTGTTTTATGTTCTTCCCCCAAAAGAGTAGGACACGGGGAGAGTATTCCACTGCCTAGTGACTCCACAGATTTTGTCATGTGTGCAGTGGCAGTCCACTGGTTTGATGTAGATGCATTTTTCCGAGATGTTGACCGTATACTGAAGCCACAAGGATGTCTTGCTATCTTCACTTATCACATTTTACAACCATGGCTTGAGGGGGATGACGCAAAGAACGAACAGATGGGACGGCTTATAACTGAGGTGAGTTTTCATAAGGGGTACCACAGGGCACTCTCCTTGGACTGAGATGGGAATATCTAAAATGAATCTGAACAATAAATTATGTAAAATTACACTTTTATCAAAGTAATCACAAAAAGCATGGTTTTAAAGCAAATATGTCCCAACAATAATTTGTAGGTCCTGTCATAAATTCATCCAAGCTTCCGGTAACTATCTTGTGAAATATGTCACGTCCTTCGTATAAACAAAACTGTTCGATAGAATAACGAAATACACGGGCGCTAAAGTTTATGGGCTTATATGATAGATAACTATAAAATGTCAATACTAAAAAATTGAACAAATCATTTAAAACGTAAACTTTACCTTGTCAGTTTCCCTTATGGCTGATTGTATGATTTGGTATAACAATGCCTATGCTCTTCTCTGAATGATATCCTGATTGCTACTAATACCATGTTTAGTTTTGTAACTTGGCCACATGGCATAATTGGGTTTCACGTCTTCTGATAAGTGGCGTTGACAATACCGTATTATACCTATTTGGTCTGTCAATTAAACGGCATGAGGCCTTTCCATGACTATAAGTCAGTCACGCGCTTTGCTTTTAATATAAAGGTGCATACATGACCGAGATTTCCAGGTGCCAAATCTAACCACCAATTATATCGTATTGTTCCTATTCCATCCATAGCTTACTTAATATTATTCCGCAGTTACGTTAAACAGTAGTTTGCAAGTTGGTTTACTCCAAAAATCAACAAATTAATGTATTTATAAAGCATCAATCAATATAAACGATATTGAAAAGGCCAACAAATAATCTTAATGCCCGTGAAATTTATGTAAATTATGTAAACTTCAGAAAAAAAATCAAGATATAGGTCTGTGTATAAAAACAACCTGTGAAAGATTCAACTTGTTTTTATATATTGTGTCGTTCACGTTAGAATAGTGAAAAACCACATTGTTCGTATTCATTCTAACATGCATAGTGTCAGCCAGAGGGCTGTCTGGGTGTCTCTTGGACACCCTGTTTCAATTTTGGACACCCTATTTCATCTGTCATTTACAAGTAAAAGTATTGTAAGTAAACAATGTGGAAACCCTGTTTTGAAATTTCCAGCAAATCTGGACACCCCATTTTTTTATCCTGGCTAACACCTTGCTTACATGGAATGTCTGCACTCGGATAACATAAATTAATTTTGAAAATTATTTTATTAAATGCATCTGTGGGGTGCCATGGTCGAGCGGTTTGGTGCATCGGATTTGTGTTCTGATGACTGAGTCGTCAGAGTGTGTGGGTTCGAATCCTTGCCGCGACCATGGTGCTTGTGTCCTTGAGCAAGACACTTTACCATAATTGCTGCGAGGGCCGAATTGAACCCAGCCACTGGGGATGTACACGCCAGTGCATGCTTAGTGCCGGTCCCAAGCCCGGATAAATGGGAGGGTTGCCTCAGGAAGGGCATCCGGCGTAAAACCTATGCCAAATCAAATATGCGGATTTATTTATTTCCTTTATTTACCCAGGGTGAGCCAAATCAGTAACTGGTTTCCATTTGGGCCGTAAAGAGGACAACATTTTATTAAATGCATCTGAGACAACAATATTTAAAGGGATATTTTATACAATGACCAACTTCTGCACAACAATGCACAAATCAACCACATGACGTTGCATATGATCCCGCTGTGACGTCACTGATATGCTCATGAATATGCATAATGCTTTTATGTTTAAATTTCTTATTTATTATCAGCAGTTTGAAGTCTCATTAAAGTCGTACAGAAGTGATCGTGTGAAATTATTAAACAATATGTTAGCTGATGTCCACATTCCATATGCTGAAAGAATAAGGTAAACGGACAAGGGGACGGGGACATAATTATGTCATCTCCCCAATATTGCCATATGGTAGGGAAAATTAAAAAAGTGATTGATTGCAATTCAATTTATTTTTTAATAAACAACACAAAAGCTATTTACGGTAGGCCTATATTTGTTTTTTGTTTGCATTTTTCCTGAAAATCTTCTCTGCCCATTACACATCAAGTAGTCGATATTTGGATTGTGGTAATGCTTTGCTCTATGGAATACCTAAAAACCTCATTCACAGACTTCAATTAATCCAAAATGCTGCGGCAAGGACTATATTTATGATTCATAAGTCAGATCACATAACATCCTCACTGAAGCAATTACACTGGCTACCAGTTCAACAACGAATAGTTTTCAAGATATGTCTTCTTACATGGAAAGCTCTACATGACAACTCATCATATATTCAAGATCTTCTTACCATTCACAACTCTAATCGCAGTGGACTACGCTCAGCAAACCAAAACTTCCTTACTGTACCACATGGAACTTGTAAAACTTTTGGGGATGGGGCTTTTTCTGTTGCAGCCCCTTCCCTTTGGAATATGCTTCCACAAAGTTTAAGACTGTGTGACAATTTTAATTCTTTCAAAAAACTTTTGAAAACTCACCTCTTTGTGCAATTTGTTTCATTATCACCAGCGCCTCGGGTTAGGTTTCTAGATAGATGGCGCTTTGTAAGTTTCATTATTGACAGCTATTGGGCATAGTTCCGTAGGACCAGCAATACACTATTAAAATGAAGTACATGTAGTTTCTTTTCCGTGCCTAAACTGAAAAACCACGCGGCTATTCCATGTCGTTACCTGTACAAAATAGAAATACATCCTTTGTGATGAACGTCCGGTTTCTCTTATCTGTAGAGATGAAACTCTTGAACTACGTCAGGATTGTACACTGGTCATATTCTTCTTTTCAAGCGTATCTCAGGAACAACCCGGATGGACCAGACCCATTGGACAAGGTGCAAGAACGGTGAGAATGTCCCATGCAGATATTAAAATACGTCTATTACATAGTTACATCGTTATAGACTTCTGATATTATCTTTCTAGGTATACCTGCGACTCATTGATCTTTGCATATACATTGAGACTATTTGGAGGTTTCTTTTTAAAAGTCTTGTTACATCTAAATTAGCATTTAAAAAAAATAACTATTAAGTTGATATTATAAGAAAATCTCGGGTTTTCTTTGGAAAGAAGAATAACGTCTTATTTTATTACTGTGGTGAATCGATGAAATCTTGAAAACATACTTTTTAATTACCTTATTTCCTGTTCTCACGAACAGATTTTAGTGTTGTTTACAGGTCCAATTGGAATGTTCCGGAACGTTCTTTTTTTAACCTTACATTGTTATTGCTCTTTCCAGATTGATGGAAATCTTGTGTGTGGACACTCCTCCAGAAGACACCAAGATACAAATGGGAGGTCCAGTGGTTTTACTCCTCGGTAGGAAACCAGACAACAACCTGTAAAATGTGGTTTTCTGGCCGCAAGAGACTAACAAAATAATGTTGACTTTTCCGTATTGGAGAGACTAAGGCCCGTATTTTAGAACGTTCCTTTACTGCAAAGGACGCCTTTATGCCTATTGTTCTCTTAAGAGAACAATAGGCATAAAGGCGTCCTTTGCAGTAAAGGAACGTTCTAAAATACGGGCCAAAGACCATCCCAATGGTTAACAAAACCCATATACATATTATTGGTTGTCTCGAGATATAGGAATTAAAACAATTCCCCTCCATATCTTTAATTAATAAACCATCACTGTTTTTCATGAAACTTAGGCCTAGGTGGTGTAAAGTTGATGGTAGTATCAAACATCCCTTGCAATATTTGCGTCTGAGGTGCCACCACCTTAGTAGATTGTGACCAATTCTGCGCATGGGGTCTCCCCCGAGTGTTGTGGTATGTTGGTATGATCAAGCTACAGTGCGTGGTTCATGTCTCACCTTCAGAACTAATTATTGTGCTGAAACTTTCACAGGTTAGTTTAATGAGGGTAGAAATTGACGTACATTCCCGCATTTCAATGTTGTACCTTCCCATTTAATAAGACGGGAGAAACGTGATGTCTTCCTCTAGTAGTTCTGCTACATATCAATCATGAAATTTAGAATAAAACAGCAACAATGTTCAAAATACATTGCATATTTTGCACAGCTTATTCATGGGTCATGTTTGTGTGAGAAAGTGATGAAAACAATGATTTAAAAGTTGTAAATTTATGTTGTCATTTTATCAAGTTTATAGCTATGTGACAAATTTTCAAAATCGACAGATTCCAATACAACTGGTATCATTGTCAAGGTCTTGAATAGACGATTACAATGATATAAGGATCATCTTCCTGTGACCAAAAACAAGGAAGTTATGACATGTTGAATCCGGCAATTTTAGGCCCGTAAATGGCAATTAAGGAAAAACAAAAGAAATGTAAATTTGACTTGTGACCCGTTTCCTAGGATTCCATATCATAACTTTCTTAATTCTTGTCCGATTTTCAAAAGGTTGGTATCACTGGAATGCTTGGGAAAAGAGGAAGAATAATAACCTATTTCCAGGCTAATTCAATGATTAGTTTGTTTTGTAGTGCTGATTTACAAATAAGAAATACAAAAAAAATGTGTTAAAAAAATAATAATAAATCAAAAAAATTATGAAAAAAAATTAATTACTCAAATCTGAGGATTGTTTTCATATTTTTACACTAAAATCTTCGAAAGCCTCTCATCCCTGATTTAATTTAATATAATATTAAAACAATTTATAACTTATATTGGACTGGAAATATATAACAAAATAATGAAAATAGATTTTAAAAAATAGAGAAAAAAAATCACTCAAATCTGAGAATTTTTAATATTTATACTGAAATCCGCGAGAAATTCTTATCCCTGATTTAATTAAACATTATAAAAAACAATAAATGATATTGGACTGGAAATATGAAGAAAAAAATGAAATAAGTTCATGAAAACTAATATTTAATATTGTGTTACGCCGATGTACAGTATATTACTTATTAGGTTTAAACGGACGATTTATCGGACTGAAAATTGGTAGGTCTATAGCGCGCTGAACGCGGCGCAATACAATCTTTGGTTGACATCGATGTTTGGGGAGTCCAAAAAACATAACTGGGACACGTTCAATCGCCGTCAAAATTGGCCACGAGGTAGAAAACAAGTATAGAAAAATGATATTTGTGGTTTGATAAGTGATATTACTCACCTTTTGGTAAATCGTCGATGGTTTTGATGAGCAAGAGCGAACCCAAATTTCGAGAATATTTTTTGGAAACTTCTAGATGCCGCATTCAGAAAATTTGAGAACGAGGTTGAAGTAGAATATTTGATCTGGGTACGTCAAAAAGAACGGCCACAGCGAAACGTTACAAAGCGCTATCTCCGCCACGCGTACGGCGATTCAACCCGAGATTGAGGCCGCGGCCGAAAAGATTTGCGACAATGCGTGGGATACGCACATACCTAAAGTTTACTCACCTCCATAAGCATTATCTGCAAATGCTTTTAAAAAAACACCTCGCCATTTTTACAGTCTTAAAAAGAATACAAAATGGTTTACATTGCAATTCTTTCCACAAAGTGTACCTTTATACACTACTGAATATCTACATCATGTATTATACAAATATAACATGGTTCGAGGGTGGACAGTCGATATTAGCTCCCCGAGGTATTGGAAGTTGACAAACTAGTTCCCGAGGCGAAGCCGAGTGAACTAGTTTGTCAACTTCCAATACCGAGGGGAGCTAATATCGACTGTCTACCCGAAATAAACCATGTTATATTTGTTTTACTATACCTCATACATATTCAGTTGCCATTACAATAATGAGCATGAGCTCGGGAAAACGCGAATTGACATTTACGTGTGCCGCCATCTTTTCATGTGTATGTTACTATTGCGATGTTCGCGCGTGCGTACTACACCCGTGCGACTGTTCCCGATTGCTTCGTAAAGCGCATGCGTAGTAGTTTAACGCATCTGCGACAGTCTACTACGCATGCGTATTTACCCTGTGCGTGAATACTCGCGGGCGCTTGGTAAACAGCCAAAATAGCATCTGGCACGTGATGGTGAATGGACCAGTGAGAATTCGGCTCTCGATCATGAATATGTATGAGGTATAGTAAAATCAATTTAAGACCATTTATATGAGCAACAGGCAGTTAAACTAATGTGAAAACTACATGTTAACAAAATCAGCTACCATAATACAATGGGAACGTGACATCACACTTCGGTAAGCTGCCCACGCACGTTAATACATACATGTAGGCCTATAATAAATTGTGTTGTCACGTGCATCCTGAGGATTAATATGCGGGGTCCAGCCTTTTTATTAATTTGAGTTTTTAATTTACTGGTACTAATCCTTATATGATTTTTTTTTCGTTCTATGTCTCGAATGTAAGCTTATATCTTCCCAAACACGGACGATACATCTCTAACTACATAAAACCACTTCAAAGGACTTGTGTAAAATGGATTTCAGTTCATTCCAACTGATTCTTTAAAAGAAAACAAACTGATAAAAAAGAGAAAAAACGTCAATCACATAAACAAAAAGATTTATGCTATGAAAACGTTTGATAATTTCCAAAAAATGTTGCAGTTCATTTGATGTAAAGGTAGTGCCAACAAAAATGATTGTGAAGTTTGTCCTCACCTAACCTTCTTGATTGGATCTGACCTGATTAACAAACGTTTCCCAAATTATTACTAATACTAAAACCAATGTTCAGTTACCTTGAATAGTTAGTCCACAGATCAGCACAAATAATAATTATTACATTTCTTTTAAAACTAGATTGTAGAGAGAGTTCTTATATAAAATCGCTCCTACCCTGAAACTTTGCAAAATTTACCAATTACATAATTTTTACATGGCGTAATTGTTGTTCTGTTTTGAAAAAAGTATCGTTTCGAAGATAAAAACAAATGTTTCTGGTAATAGTTTCAGTAATAAGTAACATAACGATCTTAACCCAACCATGCTCAATGCAACAAGAATCAATTGTAAAAAGTTATTACATCTTGTCGCTCTAAGCAGAAAACAAAAGAACAACTATTCCAGCTGCTGGATCTTGTCAGGGTGTGATTTGACAAAAGTAAAAAAAATCCTGAAAAATGGAAAGTGGGCCTGGGGCTCCCTTTGGTCAAGAGGACGAAGCCCTCTGAACATCTTGGATGTTTAATTTTTGGAGGATTTACTGACTCTCCACATCCCCACAAACAATACAGGCTACTTCAATTCTTTCCTTGGTGGCTACTTCTTTTCTTTGAAGAACGTTTTGAGGCAAAAGAGAGATTTGTAAAAAAAAGAAAATCCTCAGAAATCACCGGCCTGTCTTGTTGCACTGATCAGGCTGCACACTCTTCTGTTGTTGCAGGGTGTCTATGAAATACCTCAAGGTTTTTAGTGGTTTTCATCTGAAAATGAGTGAAGTGGCTCCAAGAACAAAGATAATGACACTGACGGGAGACAGCAGTACACCTTGATTTCAACATCCTGTTGAAACCTGATTTGTTTCAACAGGATGTATACTTGCCCAGTCATGCATGAATTCACCCATTATTGCACAACACTGTGCATCCGTTTACAGGCACTTTTTCTGAACTTTCTTTTTTCACTATGAAGTATTCATTGGAGAAACAAGTATTAAAATCAAACATTTGTTTCTTATGATATTCCCTTTCATATCATACCAAAATCAATGGGATTGCTTATAAAATTATCAGGTCAATATATGAATCCACACATTCTTGCACAACAGCGTGCATCTGTTTACAGGCACTTTTTCTACATTGAAGAATTCATTGGAGAAACAAGTATTTAATCAATCATTTGTTTCTTTGGAAATTCCCTTTCATATACCAAAATCAATGGGATTGCTTATAAAATTATCAGGTTATCAATGTTACTTCTCGTGGCCATGTTTCACAAACACAAAGTGTATTTTGTACACAAGTATAATGGCATTCCATAGCACAATTAGCTATTGAAATGATAATAATAATAATAATAATGTATAGATTTATATAGCGCACGTATCCACCAACTAAGTGGCGCTCAAGGCGCATTATATTATTATCCCTGCTCATAAGGCTCATAAGGCTCATAAATCATTCCTGAAACCATCTCAGCTCCCTGGGGAGTATACAGCTCAATTGCTGCCATTTCTAGCGCATATAGAGCAAACCATCTCTGCCTTCACAGGTACCCATTTAACCCCTGGGTGGAGAGAAGCAATTATGGTTAAGTGTCTTGCTCAAGGACACAGGTGTCACGGCCGGGGCTCGAACCCACACTCTGCTGCTGGCAACACCAGAACTTGAGTTCAATGCGCTAGACCACACGACAATCCACTTTACGTGCATTATACATTATACATTATACAATTATATGATCAGCTTGTATTATTTGAGGTTTGCCTACACCATTAGAAAGATCCGAAATTACTCGTTCAAACTATGTAGACATGTAGCATGGGTATGGACAGCGATGAATGAGAAAAATACAGCTTTTTTTAAACTGGTCATGACAACTCTGATTTAGTGTCACCAATAGTAATGAAAGTGTTAAGCCATAGGTGGCAGTCCTCATTTAGTAAATTTGTCTCTGTTCATTCTGAAACTTATAAGAATGTTTTCAGCGTTATTCAGTGTGGTATTGATATTGAATTGAATCAGTGAACAAAAAGATGGTGGTAATTCTAGAAGTTCTTTAATTGTTTTTTCTTGAAGCTGTGCTGAATCACTAGTGGGCGGTCACGGAGTGTTGGCTCTGAGAGATCCACAGCTTTGTCGGCTTCAGGGACTGAGTTAAACCACACAAACCCATACCTTCAGATAAGTAACAAATGGAAACAAAATGGTTGGACTGTTTGAAAGGATGGATAACCACAGTGAAATTTTTTGGGAAAAAAATCAATTGAAGTGAGACCAATTATTAAAGAGAGAACAAAGCACTCAAAAAAGATCATGATTAAGGCCAAAAAAAAAGTCTCTGGTTTTTGGTCATAGGTTAGCTCCAAAATCGGTGCGATGACATGTTTTTTAAAGTTTTTTTTAAATCTTTTTTTGCCAACCAGTGCGTGGTTATTGGAACCAGACCAAATTCCCCATATGCAAAGTATGGTGGCTAAGAGAGGCCTTGCATATCGGGCAAATGGACATATCGGGCAAATGGACATATCGGGCAAATAGACCCCTATGTGAAAAAGATGTTTAAAACACAGCCCGGGCGAATTCCAATCAATCCAGCAATTTTGGCTGCAATTGGCCATCATGACATAGCCCTCCCCCCCCCCCCCCCAAAAAAAATAAATAAATAAATAATTAAATAAAAATGTTGACACATGGATCTGAGGGGATGTGCGCAGAAACTGGAGGCTTGTTTTTTTTGGCCTAACATAGTTTTGGAAAACTAATGTACCTGCATGTAGTGTTACTGAATGTAGTGTACACTGTACATGCATGTCTACATGCGTGTGCCAAGTACATTTACGTACTGTACCCTGTATATGGTACCCA
Source organism: Zoroaster sp. YZ-2022 (assembly GCA_029582265.1). NCBI lineage: Eukaryota > Metazoa > Echinodermata > Asteroidea > Forcipulatida > Zoroasteridae > Zoroaster > Zoroaster sp. YZ-2022. The sequence goes on from CM055836.1 coordinate 8,218,927, forward strand.
CTGACACCAAGAATGCGCATAATTCCCTAAAGAAAGTAGGAAATTAAATATGAACAAACAACGTCTGGTTCCCAGACTACACGCTGATGTCATTTGTGTAACGTTAGCTATGCATGGATAAAGCAACTGCGTTGCCGATGGTTATAATCTTGCAGTGCACTGTTAGCCCCGGTCGATCCTACCATCCTGTATTAAGGAATGAAGGGACATGAATTTGCTCACAGGCAGGAGGTTGAGTTTAAAAACTGTTTCGGCTGTGACGATTTGGCAAAGTTTGTTATCTTCACTTTGTTTGGGAACTAAAAGTTCAAATTGAAATGCCATAGGTGGGAGACTATATGAAGGTACTTCGTCCAGCCTAATCTATTCTTCATTTCTGAGGTTAATTATGTGTATAAATGGGCTAAGAATCCCCAATAAGGATTCCGAGCAAAACAAAAAGGAAAATTATAAGCTAAAGCCTCAGGATGCGCCGTTGAGCATCTAAAAAAAAAAAAAAATCATTAACAGGCCGTATTAGCTCAAATCCTACATCAGTTCGGATATGCAGTTTTCAAATCTTACATGTAGATGAAACAAATAACTTTAACAATGTATTATGATAGAAAAACACATACTTTTTGGATTCCTTGGATTTAATTTTGCGTACGATGACAACCGGTCCTGGTTTGATGCCTCGACTCTCAAGATACTCCCTCAATTCGTCCTCAACTACCCCTGGGTGAAGACCACTCACATGAACTTTGAAAGGTACTGCAATACAGAAATGACGAGACATGGTGACACAAATCACAATTGGATATTAGTAGAAAGTGTGCAGGATTAGCGAGCTTCTTAAACCTTACTATGCTGAACGCTACAGAAATCAACAAATGTAAACATCTGTTGGATCTTGTTGAAAAGATGCAGAGAACAAAAGATCCTTTGTTCCTGATGATAGATGTTGTTGCATTGAGCAGGGTGTCTAGACAGTTTTTGAAGGGGGTTCAGGTTAATGATTGATTCCTTTAACCCTCCTACTACTGCAAGGGTTTAAATCAGTCAAAATGTTGATATACTTGCCAAGGTATATCTAATGCACTTAAGTCAAACATTGTTAAACCTTACGTGTAGTAAGTACATTTAGGTCAAAATGAGTCGACTGTTTTTGACTGGTAAAAGCATTGTCTGGTATTGTTCAGGGTGGTCAAAATGACAGTAAAACCCAGTCAAAAATGCCCCCGAGTGCACATTTGGGTCAACAGTCAAAAGAAGCAGCTGACTGGTTTTGACCTCTGTTGCAACTTCCCACTAATGTGCAGCAATAGTATGAGGGTTAACCCTCCTACTGTTTGACCATTTGAAACCATTCAACATTTCCACTTACCAAAATGCCCATTGGTTTTGTACACACATGGTGATACCATTTGAACAGTGTTGGTAGCAAGCTTTACTACCATTCAAATGCATAGAGGGTCCATTGATTCACCACTTAGAAGTATCCAAACAAGGTTTTGCATTAGCTGTACTACCATTTGGAAAGATCCAAACAAGGTTTTGTATTAGCTGACCTACCATTCAAAACCATTTGGGGGAATCAATACTGTACACAGTTATTTCACCATTCAAAACCACAAAAGCGAATGGTTTCAAATGGTGGATCAACTTGTATGAAAAAGGTACCAGAAGTAGGAGGGTTAAAAATGGTTGAAATTAATGTTCATTTCCAAAAACCAATGTTGTACCTTCCCTATTAGAAAATTTAACGAAACAGCATAGCATCTTTTACTTTCTATGTGCATGCTCATCTAGTACCATTGGGAAGACACATTGTTCTTGCTCTGAAAAAGATCCAGGGTTACAGCAAGGTTCTATCTACCACTACAACCTTGTTACATTGTGTCAACAATACATTCGCTCTACAGAATTTAAACATCAATTTTGACCGGCTTACAGTTCTTAGGTCTTGGAAGTTGTCTGATAATCTTCAGATTCGTGTCCCAGTCCCTATGTGAGGGGGCGGGCATACTGATGCCATTCAGATCCAGCAGTTTCTTAGCTTCTTCCTCTGTCTTGACGATGATTGTTGCAAAGCTGTGAAAAGAAAGACAAAAGTTTGCAACAGGGTTCAAAGACTTTCCCACAGAAACAAAAACACCAGAAGGGGAAACTGACTACTTAATTAATCTTCATATAAAAATTGCTGTTTGTGAGCTAGAAACTGCACCTATCATAAACCTGTTCACTGGAGCATTTTGAAAGGTTATGTAGTTGCTTCACTATGCACTACAGTGGCAGGTTTTGAGAGATGGTAGCAGTAAAATGCCATGCACTACACTGGCAGGTTTTGGGAGATGTAGACATTGCACAAATGGCTGATGTGTACCACAATCGCTTTTGTGTAAATCTATTCGGAGAAACAATACTCAAAGTAGTTTCTTTTTAAAACCAAAATCTATCAATCTACATGAACCACAAGGATTTTTCTATTTCGGCAAACCTTTAAGACAATATAATTGGACGAAAAGAGATCATGTGGGTAAAGACTGGCTCCATAGATGCATTATCAGGAAAATAACCAACCACGCACTAGCAAGTATGCGCATTGACCACCAGCTGTTTATCAAACCTGCGAGTGAACCAGTCAGAGTGTAGAAATGTGCAGATAAGTTAGAAATTCCTCAGTTTTTGATGCGGATTTGTAAGTACAATATAACTGAATATTGAATATTGTTAAACGACATCGAGATTGGCATTTATGAATCAGAATAAAAGTTGGACGCTTGGTCTTTTCCGCAGGATACAGGATATAACAACCTCGGGGTTGCGGCCACAGGTGATAGTGGACCTCGCCTTTGGTTCGGTCCTTGATCGCCTTTGGTTCGGTCCTTGATCGCCCTTGGCCACAACCGTACGCCTTTATCATACGGTACAGACCACATGACATTCCCCTTACTAAAGCAAAAAGAAAGTCTCTGGTTTCTGGTCATAGGTCAGGTTCAAAATCCGTGTGGTGACATGTTTTTTATTTTTTTTGCTAATTTATTGATTTTTTGCCAACCAGTGAAATACATACACGTGGTTATTGGAACCATACACAAAATAATAGAGGCCTCACAAATCATGCAAATGTTCATACCCTATGTGAAAAAGCCGTTTACAACACAGCACAGCAGAATTCCAATCAATCCAGCAATTTTGACTGCAATTCATATCTCCTGAAGACGATCAGAGCACACTGATCAAAACGTCGAGTTGTACCTCCAGTTCTTTTCAGAACAAATTACTACTCAATTGAGAATTTCACATGGTGTCACCGCAATTAGTCTTACTTATCCTCCTCACCATGCAAAGCTACAAGTTTTACCTGCAATTCATATCGTTTCATAGCGAAAAAAAAAAAATTCCGACGCATGGCTCCGAGACGACGCGTGTGGAGACCAGAAAACGCAGACTTTTTTTTGGACTAATAAACAATTTTGATACATACACAGATTTAGCAGCCGTCATCTTGTTCTTCTTGTACTCTCTCTGTGCTGGAGTCAGCTTAGCCATAACCGAGTCCGTCTTCCATTTCCTAACATTCTTCATAGTGATCTTAGGGTGGATGCCTTCCTCCTCAAGAAAGTACTTCAGCGTTTCCTTGGTAACACCAGGTGGTAAATTCCCACAATAGAAAAAGATGTCTGTGTAAAAAGTGGAAGATTGAGTTCCAATACATGTACAGTATGTTCAGGTCGTTCATTTAACCCTAACGATCCCCATCCAGCCAAACTCCAACACCAGGGATTGTTGGAGTTTGATGGGTTGAGTACTGTGTACTTCTGATATGGCATGTGTAAAGTGTTGGAATATGGCTGGATGAGTACTGTATGTGTGCAGTAACAGTGTTGGATTTTGATTGAGTGAGGACGGTGGTTCTACTAGCATGCAACATTGTTAGACTTTGAGTGGAGAGAGTGTGTGTATGCAACCTGCTGTAATAAACAACTGATAAAGGCAAATATTGTACTTAGGTATGCTTGGCATTGTGTCTAACATACAACTAGAACCTACCATTTATTCCATAGGGTATTTTAGTTTTTGTATAGTTAAGTTTTTTTAGCATGAAAACAATTGTTGGATTATGATGGGCGAGTACTGTGTGACTCCAGTGTTCAAACTTTACTTTGGGCCATGTGTCCCTACTCAATCAAAATCCAACAGCTAAGGGCCTGTTGGAGTTTGACGGGTTGAGTACTGTTATGGCAAGTGGACTGTTGGAGTTTGATGGGTTGAGTACTGTAAACCAGCAACAGTCAACCATGGTGTTGGGATTTGGTAGGTTGAGGAAGGTTTCTAGTAAAAATGCTTAGGGAGTTAGGATTAATGCCTTGTAGTGTATCGACATTCCAATATATTCTAATGGAAGTGCTCTTCACTCAGGACAAGTGACCTTGCCCATATAAGAATAATATTGCAGGCATGTGTCTGTATACAGACATTCCCTTGATGCTTCTCGGACCATACCTCCACTGTACTAGTCCTGGACGATAACAATTGTCATCTGTATACACTCATGTTTTGGATTTTAGTAGCATAGATATTGTTACTGATAACCTTGAACTGTTCTTTTAGAGAATTTGAGTAATGATATAATTTGTTTTCACATTAACAGCTTTTTTTTAAATTTAATTTTGCCCTACACTGACATGTGTATAGCAGTGATAGCACTGTATACTCAGTGCTTTCCGAGTGTCTGTGAAAAAACTACACAAGCGACTCGGGCGGGATTCGAACCCACGACCTCCTGCTTACTAGTGCAGACGTCTTAACCTCTCGACCACCGAGCTTGCCCGATGACAATTGGCCGGCTAGAATCCCATATAGCAGAGGGTTCCGCAAGAATTTCACCAACCTATATAGCTTTTTTTTTATTGGACAGTGCATGACCAAAGGTAATAATGTGTGTACATGAATTATTGGTTTGTTTTTTTACTTTGTGTCATGTGAAAGCCTGCAAAAGCACGGTATGATAAGATAAACAATCTGCACTCCTAAAATTTATCTCAAGGAATGGACATACATGTGCTTTTTAACCCTCCTACTATTGCTGCACTTTAGTGGGAAGTTGCTATAGAGGTCAAAACCAGTCAACTGCCTGTGTTTTGACTGTTGACCCAAATGTGCACACAGGGGAATTTTTGACTGGTTTTTACTATCATTTTGACCACCCTGAACAATACCAGACAATGGTTTTACCAGTCAAAAACGGTCGACTCATTTTGACCTGTAAATGTACTTACTACACGTAAGGTTTGACAGTGTTTGACTTTTAAGTGCGCTAGATATACCTTGGCAAGTATATCAACATTTTGAGTGATTTTGACCCTTGTAGTAGTAGGAGGCTTAAAGGTCATGTGAAAGGGGCTATACAATCTGTCCTGATCTGAAACCTTTTTGAAAGCAAGAGCACAAATTTTGGAATTGTTTATTTCCAATGGCCTTAGGTAATGGAATCATGACAAGCCACAACAAACCCAAAGCTCAGCCAAGGATACTTTGCATGGGAAACAAACAGTTACATGTAGGTGGCAGTGGTGTTGGATTTTGGCGGATTCAGGAAGGTTTAGGGTTAAGATTTGCCAAGGGTTCTCAATCTTAGGTGAGCCACATCTGAAACTTGCTTGGTGTTTATGACGTTATCAATGATAATCAATCTCACCTAGAAATTATTTTAAGTAAGTTACATGTACATGTATAACCTCAGTAGGGTCATTCCGTGTCAAATCAACCAATGGGGGTACGGGTCACCTCTCAGATTTGGCTGAAATTCATTTCTAACATTCATCTATGGGTATAATGAACACATGCAAAATAAGAAATTCCAACTCCAAGTCGTTTCGGATTTACGGCCCATCAAAGTTTGGGTGCTACCCCCCTTCCAGTGCGCGCGATTCGCGTCATTGAATATTTTGCGTTTTCAAATGCCCTTTAGAGCACCTTTAAAATAAGGCACAAATCTGAAAATTAGTACCTAGGGTGACTGTCACCCAAATAACTCAAATATGGCCTCAAAACAAGTGTATCTCAACCCCCTTTCTCTCTATTGTCTGCTCAAAACACTAATTTATTCTGCCGATAAAATTAATTTCCATTTTCAGACCCCCCTAATACTCATGATTGATAATCAGAAAAGCTTTATATTGCATATCTGTATTATACAGACACATGTGGTTACCCCCAAGCAAGGATAGAGCCCTTACTCATTTAATAAATTTTTGGCAAGGCTCCAAAGTTGGTTCCAGACACAAAATATCGAAAAAATACCGAAATACTCGGTGACCTTTGACCTTGGCAACACTTACCCACCAACTTGAAATTTACACCATTTGTTAATACAAGTCTAATCTACATCTGTACCAAATTTCGTTTTGGAGACTCTTCTCCTTCATGGTGAGGCAGCATGTTGAAATTAGGGTATGTTGCCCATTTTTGTGAGTCGTGATAGCAATGAACAAAGATATATTATATTGTCTTTATTGGTCCCAAAGTGTTGTAATATGACAATTAAACCACTATTGTTAGAAAATAATGATTAATTTTTATCTTATAGGTGTTTAAATGTATTATTTGAAGATAATCTACACAAAAATGTCATAATTATCATGTATTAACCCTCCTACTGTTTGACCATTTGAAACCATTCAACATTTCCACTTACCAAAATGCCCATTGGTTTTGTACACACATGATGATACCATTTGAACAGTGTTAGTAGCAAGCTTTACTACCATTCAAATCCATTCAAATGCATAGAGGGTCCATTGTTTCACCACTTAGAAGTATCCAAACAAGGTTTTGTATTAGCTGACCTACCATTCAAAACCATTTGGGGGAATCAATACTGTACACAGTTATTTCACAATTCAAAACCACAAAAACGAATGGTTTCAAATGGTGGATCAACCTGTATGAAAAAGGTACCAGAAGTAGGAGGGTTAATCCTCCTGCAATCAGTGCAATTCTTGAAACAACCCATTCAGGCCACTCCAAGCCATTAGCTGTTGCCAGTGGCCTCCTATGGTTACCCTTCTGTGCACTGTCACACCACTGAGATTGCAGGGTAAAGTGGTCTCCCATTGATACATTGCAGGCCATACTAATATGTTCAAACATTTACAGTGGCCTTGGGTGGCACACAGTTGATTTTGTAAGATTACTTGGAAAGGACAGCAGGCTTGTACACGTATGTACTGAAGGTTGCTCAAGAACAGAATTTAGTGGTTGGGAGTGGCCTCCATGTGTAGGAGGGTTAATACATGTACATTATCGGCACAGGATAACTCGCCAACCTGAAATCAAGAAAATATTAATTCCTGAAGGTCTTGATGTTCATGTAAAGTTTATGAACAAATCAAAACGCACTGGAACTCTTTCTTGGCCATCAGATCATCGCAATGAGTGTTATGTCCCAATTCAGGACATAATCTGTACAATTAGCGCTCCAGAGATGCAAGGGCATGGAGGACGCCGGTACAAATTATCTTCTACAGACTATGATCGCATCATGGCATTGCTTCCTAATTTCAAATAGAATGGAATTGAACTATTGAGGACAAAGTATTGCGCAGTAAATGATACAGTACCCTCCTACTACTACAAGGGTCAAAATCAGTCAAAATTTCAAAGTTCATGCCAGTGTATATCTACAGCACTTACAGGTCAAATACTGTCAAACCTAATGTGTAGCAAGTACATCAATCAGTCAAAAACAGTCGACTGTTTTTGACTGGTAGTGGTAAAAGCATTATCATGCAATGTTGAAGGTGGTCAAAATGAGTTGACCACTTTCGACTGGTAAAGGCACTTTGGTCAAAATGAGGTGACTGTTTTTAATTGGTACATGTAATGTGGATGGTGGTCAAAATGAGTCAGCGTTTTGGACTGATATGGTCAAAATAAATTAATTTATCAGTCAAAACAAGTCATTGACTCCTAGCCTAAGTGGCCCTGCATTGATTTATCAGTCAAAAACTGGCAGCCTTCAGCACCCCTATCATTGTTTGTTCAGTCAAAACAAGTCAGTGATCCCCTGAAGCTGATAATGATCTTATCAGTCACCAGCAGTCATAGCACAGTGTGTGGCAGCTACCCAAATGGTCAAAACAAGTCACCAGTGCCCATGTGTGCACAGTTGATTCAACAGTCAAAAACGGTCAATTGACTGGTTTTGACCACTATAGCAACTTCCCACTAAAGTGCACCTAGAGTAGGAGGGTTAAAGAATATTTTCTTGATTTCAGGTTGGCGAGTTATCCTGTGCCGATAATGTATTAAATTAATACATAACAATTATGACATTTTTGTGTAGATTATCTTCAAATAATACATTTAAACACCTATAAGATAAAAATTAATCATTATTTTCTAACAATAGTGGTTTAATTGTCATATTACAACACTTTGGGACCAATAAAGACAATATAATATATCTTTGTTCATTGCTATCACGACTCACAAAAATGGGCAACATACCCTAATTTCAACATGCTGCCTCACCATGAAGGAGAAGAGTCTCCAAAACGAAATTTGGTACAGATGTAGATTAGACTTGTATTAACAAATGGTGTAAGTTTCAAGTTGGTGGGTAAGTGTTGCCAAGGTCAAAGGTCACCGAGTATTTTGGTATTTTTTCGATATTTTGTGTCTGGAACCAACTTTGGAGCCTTGCCAAAAATTTATTAAATGAGTAAGGGCTCTATCCTTGCTTGGGGGTAACCACATGTGTCTGTATAATACAGATATGCAATATAAAGCTTTTCTGATTATCAATCATGAGTATTAGGGGGGTCTGAAAATGGAAATTAATTTTATCGGCAGAATAAATTAGTGTTTTGAGCAGACAATAGAGAGAAAGGGGGTTGAGATACACTTGTTTTGAGGCCAGATTTGAGTTATTTGGGCGACAGTCACCCTAGGTACCAATTTTCAGATTTGTGTCTTATTTTAAAGGTGCTCTAAAGGGCATTTGAAAACGCAAAATATTCAATGATGCGAATCGCGCGCACTGGAAGGGGGGTAGCACCCAAACTTTGACGGCCGTATTTCCGAAATGACTTGGAGTTGGAATTTCTTATTTTGCATGTGTTCATTATACCCATAGATGAATGTTAGAAATGAATTTCAGCCAAATCTGAGAGGTGACCCGTACCAATTTTCAGAATATTGGTTGATTTGACACGGAATGACCCAGTAATAACGTACCCACTAGTTAGTTTGTTTGAATTTTGAACTCCCCCTCCCCCCGGCTGCACCTGTGACACTAAGTAAATTCAACCATTTATTGCTATATTTTCTTTTTAAATTGCCAAGCGTATACCTTCCCTTTAACTAATTATTGGAGAATTGTTTCAAAAATTAAAGATAACTAGTAAATGGGGTCCAGGGTAAAAATAGTACCAACTGAACTAGTCAGGCATTGCCCTCAACTTTTTGTATTGATCACTAGCCGGCCGGACCAGTAAGTTAGACTTTTAGCTATTCTGCATACATTTTCACTAATCCACATATTTTTTAAAAGAACTTTTAAAAAGGTTCTGTTGCTTACGCATGATGGTCCACAATTGTCAGGTAGGACCAAGAGAGTAGAGACTTTTCATGCCAGAATATTTCTTTGAATTTCAAGATGCTAACATATAAAAATGATGAAATTGTGGCCCAGTGGACTAAAATGTGAAAATATAAAATAAAAAGAACTAGGATTCAGTGCAGTCTTTGTAATTTTGACTAGCCAGCCGGACTACTAGGAGAGGGGTTTTGCCTAGCCCTCCGGACTACTAGGAGAGGGGTTTTGACTAGCCCACCGTACTACTAGTAGAGGGGTCTCGACTAGTCCGACTCCGTTTTAGTAGCAAAATTGAACCCTGCAACTAGTAGTTTTCAGTAGGCATTTTCAGGTCAACTCATTCTAGAGGATAGAGGGCTAGTGACAATTTCAAACTCCAAGGTTTAAATTATTAAAGACTTTGAGACACTAATCTCCATTTTTAATGACCTTGCTTACCTTGTTTAGATGTCTTTTCTGGTGATGATTTTTCTTTCCGGCTAGATGATTTCCTCTTCTTAGATTTCTCCTTGATCACAGACGGTCTCTTCACCATGTTCCCTGTAGGCTTCAGTCCTTCTGCCGCAGGGAGAGTCTTTTTAGCTTCCATAGCAAGGCCCTCTGGTTCCTCAGCAGGGATAGGTGTGGTTGCTAGTATGACAACATCATCTGGCCGACTCAAGTCACAGTCTGTCTGATCCTCTTTTGCAGATTTCTTTACCTTTTTAGCACTTTGTCTTGTTGTCTTGACCACCGTTTCAGGCTTGACGACTGTTTCTGGATCATCCGCATCAGTCAGTTGAGGATTTGCAAATTTCTTCTCACTTTTTGCATCAAAGTTAAACGTGACTTCATCATCGTCATCGTCATCCACTCTCTGCGAAGGTGTCTTTCTCTTGGGAGTTTTCTTAACAGATTTGGAAGCTTTCTTAACAGATTTGGGAGCTTTCTTAACAGATTTGGGTGTTTTCTTTGCAGAGGGGGTTCTGGCTTTTGCGACTTTCTCCTCTGAATTTTGAAATTTTATTTCTTGTACTAACCCGTTGGCTTGTTCATCAACATTTTCGCTATCATGGTCTTTGACAGCACTTTTCTTTTTAGATGACTTTGGTGTCTTTTTGGCGCTTTTTTGGAGAGGGCTAGGTGCACTCTCGGACTCTGTTTCCGTGAACAGTTTTTTTGCTAACTCATCTTGCGACTGTGACTTTCTTCCTCTCTTCTTAGTCATTGTAGTGAATGGCAGTGTGACAGTGTCAAAGAATCCAACCATGGAGGTCAACCCAATAAGTAGTGGAGAACTAGAGAGGCTAACACATGTGAAAGAAAGACAAATCAAACAGAAATCCACATCACAAAATCTGCCATCAGTGCTCATAACAAATTTCATGTTATCATTTATCATCAATACAATGAAAATACAAAAATATCGTCTTTTTGTTCAATATTGGGTAGACTATAGATTAATTCTAGTACTTACATCACCGACACATTCAATACATACATGTAGGTTTTGCATGCCTATTTGCTACTCGATCCCACTGTAGTGGCACATTATTTCAATGAGGAAGACTAAAAAAGTGTACCCTCAACAACGAGAATATGCGTGATGAACCCAAGCAACACAGAATTACACTGACGAGTGTACAAAAATAAATCCCAATTTAATTCTTCAATTGACACAATAATAATAATAATGTGGACTTATATGGTGCACGTATCCACCAAACTGGTGCTCAAGGTGCATTACATTATTACCCCTGCTCATCAGGCTCATAAATCATTCCTGAAACCATCTCAGCTCCCTGGGGAGTATACAGCTCAATTGCTGCCATTTCAGTGCATATGGGCTAATCAAACACAACAATCAACACTGTCCTCACAGGTACCCATTTACTCCTGGGTGGAGAGAAGCAATTATGGTAAAGTGTCTTGCTCAAGGATACAAGCACCCCGGTCGCGGCTGCGATTCGAACCCACATTCTGACGACTCGGCCATCAGAACACAAATCCGATGCACTAAACCGCACTAAACAAATGAATGATCCGACCGACAATAGTGGATTTTATGGTAAAGAGTAGTTGTCCGCTTGGAAAAGACTAAGACTAGAGTACCTCATCACCAATTTTTATGGTGTTGTAAAAAGCAAATCAAAACTTTAATAGTTTAAAAACCACCATTTTGTACATACACGCTAAGGACACGAATACTGAGGGTTGTCCAGTGTATTACTGGTTAACGTTCATGGCTATTGGCACGAATTCGAGTCAACTCGTACGCATGCCAACTCGTATGCAACAAACATGCAAACTCATACTTACAGGACGTCAACTTGTATGCATGCTAGCTCATACTCAAGCCAATTTGTTTAATTTGTGCATGCTTTTTAACTGAATTTAAATTGCTCCCTAATTCATTAAAATATTAATTAAGGGGAAAGTTATTTAGGTGGGAAATTTATCAAAAGACTTAACGTTAATTAACATTACCCCTCCTACTATTGATGCACTTTAGTGGAAGGTTGATGAAGAGGTCAAAACCAGTCAACTGCCCATTTTGACTGTTGACCTAAATGTGCACACAGGGGCATTTTTTACTGGTTTTGACTGTCATTTTGACTACCCTGAACAATACCAGACAATGCTTTACCAGTCAAAAACAGTTGACTCATTTTGACATGTAAATGTACTTTCCTACATATATTAAGGTTTGACAGTGTTTGACTTTAAGTGTACTAGATATACCTTGGCAAGTATTTCAACATTTTGACTGATTTTGACCCTTGTAGTAGGAGGGTTAAATAAAAAGAAACTGAAGTGAATATTTTGTATGGACCGTTTGTTTTTAGCCCCATTCTAGGGCCAATACACTGGACTCCCTCCATCCTTGGCCCCAACCCCACATGTAACGTTACAAACAAGGGCAATTTTTCTGTTTCTTTTGGCATAAAATCCATTATTCTGGGATAGCTCACTTTCATTTTTTTAATTAAAAAAAAATTTACCGGTAATTAAAATTTCACAAAAAATACTGATCTTACAATATCGTTTGTGAACTTTATGCCAAAGTGTCTGCTTGGGCAAAGGTTACCTAATCACAAAATGTTATATTGTAATAAGAATACAGAGGGAGTCCAGTGTGTTGGCACTAGAATGGGGCTAAGGCCTACATGTATATTAATTATATTGGCCCTAGAAATAGAATGGGGCTCATTTGGGAAAGAATGCAGAATATAACCACCACTTTTCTATCCAAATAAGACAAATATCACATAACTGTTACATTTCCTTTAAATGAGGATAGAAAAGTGTAGTCAAGTGAGGATTGGAAACGATATTTTGTGAGATTTTGAGCAATGAATGTACATGTATGACTATGCACATCCAGGCAATTTTGTCGTCTGCTAAAATCACATGCTTTGGGCCATGAGAATGAAAGTCATAGATTTGCGTCCACCGCCCGCATGTCCCGAAAGCTACCGCCTAAATTTTTCATTATTTGCCAAAAAAATCATTATTTGCACAAAAAAGGTATTTCCACCAAACAAATTTAGTTCCAAATCATCCACATCAGTAAAACGAAGTTTTTACCAAATTTCCACCAGTATGTGCGCTATAAATAATCATTAGCACATGTTCTCTTACAGTCTCAGTCCCGCGTACGTCGTTCACAAAACAGGTCGCATCGCGCTAAAACTGTATGGTAAACTCCGTCCGATCCGCACCTGCAACTGTACCACCTTCACATGCACAACACGTTCGCTGTTGAGCCTTTTCTTATGCCTGTGTGTGCGGCCCGCACGTATAATGATGCACGTACGTACACAGATTAGAAGAAACATCTTGTGATTGCGCTGTTATTATAATGAATGATCAATGGAAATAATGAATAATGAATAATGAAAAAAAGCCTCATGTGTTTTCGAAATTTCCCGGATGCAAATCTATGACTTTCATTCTCTTGGCCTAGACATTGTGCACAAGTGGCAGTTGGGTTTGACATTCTTTCCCTAGTTTGTTTTGTGTGATTTTGACCATCAATTTAATATTGTTTGTGTGTTGACCAAAAAATGAGTACGACTACGACTAACGTGTTAACGTTAACATTGGTTAACCAGTGTTAACAGTGTTGTTATCATGGTTATAACGCAAGTTCAATGGTAAAAGTACGATTTGACCTGTTTCCGTTGGCACTGTCAATGGCAGTCACTGAAAATGAGCCTGTAAATTTAACGTACAACATTAATGCAAAAATAACTAAAACCTCTAAATCTCTCTGTTAAGCTAGGTACCTTTCTCAGCAATTGGATTGATGTCCTCCGTGTCCACATGTTCTCTCAAACTACATGTACACGTGTTGGATTACTTCGTTGGTGACCCACATTGCATGCAATGTCTTCAGTAATTTCAGACTGGTGTCCGCGTAAATCAAACAGCGCCACCTCTCGACGCAAAAATGATTTGTTGTTGTTGTAGGGTATGTGGCACTTATGGCAATCGATAGCGATGTGCCCTTTGTGCCATTAACGATAAGTTGTTCGCTAATCTTAACAAGGTTGGGGTTGGTAGGGAGGGGTGTCCTAGTATAGGGGTCGAGCCGTGTACCTTGCAGTTTAAGAGCCCGCAAAAATGATTTTTGTTCCACAAGTTAATTAACACACGGGGAACAGGAAAGAATCCGCGAAGCATGGTTAAAGAGTAAGAACGTGGACACATGACTGTTTTGGTCAATTATTTTGTGAAATATCTCCAAGGTAAATAGTATTCAAATATATACAATTACTTCAAAAACAAATTAGTATCAGATGAGTGAAATCAAACTTTCATTATTTTGATCTGAATCGATCGAGATCCCGTGTTTTTAGCTCCAGGCACAACGTATAGCATTGATGTTGGTTAGGGTGCATTTTGAGTATAGTGACATGTTTTCCCCATGCCAAATTAACCGTAAATGAACTAGTTTGAAATTGCAAATTTTATTCTGGATATTGTTGGTTATGATTTCAGTGCTTTCATGAAAACAAAAATCATTTAAATGTGTTATTTTAAAGCGGGATTTTATTTTTTAACAATAAGTACCATACCTCTTTGCTGAATGGTTTGAGCCACAACACATGTAAGTCACATAAGACTCCTCCTCTAGTGGGGTAGCCACAGATTGGGGGTGGGAGAGGGCTTCAGGGGGTTAACCCTCCCCCCAGTAAAAAAGAAAGAAAGCTCACAAATGCTCACAGAGCTGTAAGAAAGACAGCTCACAAAATAATGCTCACACAGATCGAGCTGAGCCTCCTGAATGCAAAACTTTTCTGGGGGCCCTTAAGCGGGTTTAAATGCCCCCTCCCCTCATTTCAAAATCAGTCTGCCTCCGTTGTGTGGAATCACCCTCCCCCTTTAGCGACGATCCTTCATTTCAAATTAATGCAACCCCCCCCCCCCCTTCCCAAGAAAAATCTCTGGCCACGCTCTTGCCTTCCTCCCCCACCTCTCTGATAATCTCCAAATCATTTTGCTTTGAACTGGTGTAACGCGGTCGGTTGACATCCAGTGCAGCATTCAAGCAGTGAAAATATGCTTAGGCAAAAACCAGGGATGTGTTACAAGTTGCAGTGTTTGTACATTCATGCTTGTTAACCTATATTGACACCACTTATGACATGTGCACTCCCTTTTTTATGTCTCCACCTGTATCCGCCCCTTAAATTTGATCGGAGAATTAAGTGTCCTTGATGATTATCACAGTTGAGCGGGTTCTACGCGTTCACTATGCTGGTAAATACGCGTTCACTATGCTGGTAAATAAAGGATGACTCCTTTATTCATGTTTAATGAACTGGCAAAACTCAAAAACATGTTTCCCACGAAAAGTGGTTTGCTGAAGGATGAAGACGAGCATAAAATTTATATTGGGAATTGCATCACTGGTACTACGAAAGCCAATTTCTGAGCAGAGTTTTTTTTTTACCCCAACGAAGTTCATACTTGCATGATTGCACAGTTACAATGATAATTGGTCAACAAAAAAAGAAAAAAACAAAACAAACATAAACATCAATACAATGCTGCTGTTGTCACAAGTCCAGGGTAGTTCACAGTGCACACAGCCACTGCATTGGAATAATACAGCAAACCACCGTGAGTAACATAATAATAGAAGGACTTTAGGCATGCGCCTGTACATGCACTGACCTGTGTAACTGTCATTTTAGTTCCATATGACACCGTCTATATTTTCTATGATAATATCCAACATGCATGAATATAACACCATTTTAGCCAACCTTATCAGGCGGCTATATTTCTTGCAGGCGGGATCTGCTTGTTTTTGTAATAGTAATACTTTCTTAACAAGCCTTGCTGAAGTCAGTTTCGTGTAATTATGAACCCATCTCTGCCATATTTTCTTTTGAGCTGTGTTCTAGTTTTCAACTGTAATGCAGTATCGGCGCAAGAACCGTCAGGTAACGTACATAGATGTTAGATACAAAGTAAGGTCTGGATAGGAAGTTTGGAATTAAGTGAGATTTGTTTTTGTTCTTTTAAAGGGACAATATCGTCACGTTCAGAGCAGACTTTCAACAGGGCATGGAATCGACGTCCTAGGTTAAGATGAACACACTAGTGACAGAAAAAGTGAAACTGATAGCGATAAAAGGACTGGTTATAACAAAATTTCCCTTTAACTTGCTGGCCAGCATTACTGTAGTATTATAGTTTGGCCGGGTGTGCAATGCAGTTTTTTTATCATTGGCCTAGCCTTGATCAAGTCTGTTGCCGTAGTGCGTACTTACCACAGAACCCTCATCCCGTACCGATTTCTGGCTCGAGAAATTCAGCACACACTAAGTGATAGAGCCCGCACACGTACAGTACACTGCACTGTGCGTGTACATGAGAGATCAATGATTGAGTCGTGGGTACTGTTGTGCATTGCGACCTCGTACATGTTCGAAGTCAATCAGCAGTCTTGTCCTTCTGTAATCGACAGTGTGTTTCTCTATTTTCCCATTGGAATCCCGATGGAAATTCCTCATGCAAGAATTGTTGATATGTGGGTGGTTTATTTTAAATAATGGTCAATCACAGGCCCCTAACTTTGACCCCGTTTGCTCCCACACAATGCTATTATATGCCCATGCTATTAGCCAGACTAAAGCACAGTAAGATTGAGTTGCGTCTATCAGTTGCAGTGTACCATTATTTATCCTGTACGAGTCCCTCAAGGGTCGATACTTTGCCCCATCGCGTTTTACAAGTCTCTCAATAGTTAAAGGGAATTATATACAACATTGGTACATGTAATAACCAAATTATAAAAATAACGAATTATTAACTATAAACAACGTCCGTAGACAAGTGAATTGAAATCTGGCATTTATAAAAAACGAGCTGAACACAAATCATTTTTGAAAAGAAAACATGGGGCCTAGTATGCGAAAAATATTCCACTATAAGATTATAACTCAACACTAGTGGCGGATCCAGGGGATCAATATTGCAAGGTGTGCCCCACATTTTGAAAATCAATCATGTAAAACAAAATCAAATTGTAGCATCTATTTCTGATGTTGTTGGGGTCTTGTGTCCCCGTACGTGCCCATCTTTATCAGCGTAATCCCCCTTTCTGCGACCCTGAATCCTGTTCTGCTCACCGATTTATAAATAGGACTATTATTGAGTAAGTATAACTGCAATAAGTTTCTTAAAATGCTCAATTCGATCTGAACTATTAATCTGTTCAGCTGGATCCATCCGTCTAGTATCTGGCCAAACAGCCTCGGAGGGTAGGGTGGAGGTCTACTACCTAGGCGCGTGGGGCACCGTCTGTGACGATGATTGGGACATCAAAGACGCCGAGGTTGTCTGTCGTCAACTTGGCTATCCCTCAGCTATTGCCGAGAGGGTGGGGGCGTTCTTCGGCAATGGGCGTGGCGCCATTCTCCTGGACGATGTGCGATGCAATGGGAACGAAGAAAGTCTGTCGCAGTGCAAGCACAATGGGTGGGGTATAACAAACTGTAATCATTATGAAGATGCCGGGGTCAGCTGCTATACTAATGATATTGCTACAGCTTTGAATACAGGTAAGGTTGGGACTAATTATTTTGTTTGAATCGGCGAAATATTATATTATACTGTAGGTTGTCCGAAGCTTGTTTCAAATGCTATTCAATAATGCCAGACGTTTTACATTATTTCCCCTAATCTCCTGGGCCAATATCATTCTTATAATCTTTCTCAGCTCCCTGGGAGTATATATACAGCCCATTATGTGCAAGCTTTTGGCGCTACAGGGCTAATCAAACACAATTACCATCTCTACCCTCACATTCATACTCCTGGATGAAGAGAAGGAATTACAGTTAAGTATCTTGCTCAAGGACATAAGTACCATGGTCACGGATCCAGGGGGACACGTACACGGAGTATCTAAATACCCTCGATTCTTGTTGAGGATATAGTCCAAATGATATTATACCATATGATACTTTTGGTATAAAAACTAAAGTTTTATGAACTCCTCAATAACACTTTGTATTACATAAATTATCTTTCACATCCAAAAGCCTAAAGGCGGATTTTCTTAACATTTTGTAACGTTTAAAAGAAGTTCCCCAAGTTTGATTCAATGTGAATTTGATGTTTGGTTTACACAGTGTCTGATTGGTCAGTCCGTCTGAGAGGTGTGGCCAGTGATCCCTCCCGCGGCATCGTGCAGATTGCCTGGGGCGGCACGTGGCATGACGTATGCGGCAAGGGCTTAGGCAAAGAGGAAGCCGATGTCTGTTGTCATCAGCTAGGATACTCGAAGGCTGAATCAGTTAGTCGCACATACATAAGTAAATCAACATACACTAACAAATCAGCATTAATGAAAATAACCATATGTCAAGAGACTAGGTCAGATGATCTCAACAAGCCCTTTTGGATATGTCAGGCCACTGTGCTTGCATTTTCTGCTTGCATACTTTCACTTTAAATTTCCTTGACAAGCAGGTACAAAACAGACAGATAGTTACAGTTAAAGACAGACAGACGGACGTAACCACGGTGGTCTGGGGCTATTGTTACCCCCTACTCAGGCCTGTGGCCAAATGGGGGGGGGGACGGGGATGTGCAGACCATGCAAACCTCCCGTCCCCCACTCCCTGCAATTTCCCACATACAAATCCATTATTTGTGCCCCTCTATACTGCTGACGTTCCCCTTCAGTATTCATTCATGGCTACAAGCCTAACCCCGAGAAAAAGGCTCTTCCACAAGATGCCCCACTGGAGATTCAAAATTTCTTCTAAAACATAAGGGCTCTCTCTCCCGTTTCCGTTTCTCCAAAGATGCCCCTTCGGAAGTCCTAATCCCCAGTGACATTACTGAATTTTGCAGACGAAAGCCAGTCGTCCCTCTTGATGATCAGACCAAACTGCTCCGGGACCGAGCAGGCTATCACTGCCTGCGCCACCGGTGAATTGACACCGGAAGATGTCGGTACATGTGACGTGGTGATATCAGTGATTTGTGATTCTGGTGATAATCATTTAGGCCTACTGAATACAGGTGAGAATTTTATGCTAAATAACCACAATAAGTACAGCTCATGCGTGCAGCCATACATACGTGGCACTCATTTCATTATTATGACATTATTCCATCCAGTGGGGAAAATACCTTTGTGTGTGCAATAATGTTATGTACGGTATGGTATTACTCGTGGGCGTTGATCACTACTTCGAAGTGGGGGAGGGGCATGCAGGCAGTATCGGATCCAGGAAATGGGGGGGGGGCGCATCCTGGGTCGCACAGGTTCACTCTGCTTTTATACATCATTGTATAGGTATGTGAAGATACGCATCGATCGCGGCCGATATTTTCTGCCCGATTTCTGTTCCGCATCGCGTCATGCACGCTGGGGAAATCCCCATAAATTCGCATTCTGATTGGCTGTAGACGATGATGACGTAGTGGAAAATCCCCTCTTACATCCGCCATGTTTGATTTTTTTATTTTTGGAATGTTTTGACCTTCGCTGGAAAAGTTTAAGAAATCACTGTTTTGACGGCACAAATACCACTCTAAGGCCCAATCCTACATTATTGAAAGGTTAGTCTACATTATTGTTGTTATTTCATCTTTAAAATCCCAAAGTTTCATTGTATTTTATGGGTCCCCAAAAAAATTGACTTACCCGGAGTCTGACGCGGCCGGGTCGACGCGACCCGGTCGCAGCTGATTAACGAAGGAATCACAAGCGTTTTTGTTCAAACCACAATCGCGTTTTCGGTCACAAAATTCTAATCAAGTACCTGTCAGAGAAATGACGCTAATAATGAGCTCCAAATGCGTGTAATTTCCTTATCAATTAAGATATCTCAATAACTTTGGTACCACTGTGTAGGATTTTTCAAACTCTTTCCAGTGGTACTAATTGCATTGGTATTGGTTCACTTTGAATATTTTCTTCACATACCTACATTGTATAAAGTTGATAAAAAAAATTATAACATAAAAACGTTAATTTTTTTTATTTAAATCCAGCTCAAACCGAGTTTTAGGAGCTCTGGGGCCCGCTAGCTTAACCTTATATATCAGGCCTGAGGGCAGTGTTTTTTATAACGTTGTTGTACATTTAATAATTGTTGCCTGGCGTGATGGGGTCCATGGCGTTTTGTACACCCGAGGGGGCTGATGGCACCCGAGGGTGTACAAAACCCATGGACCCCCATCACGCCAGGCACCATGGTATTAGATTACGTTACCGAAGAAATCTTCCAGTAAACTGTCTAAGTCTGTAACTGGAAGTGTCTGGAAGTTGCCGTCATCTCGTCCCGTTTCGTTGCAGTATTCGCGAACTATTCGTACTAGTACTACTACTAGACTGCATGGTCGAAGCGAACAAATTCACACACACAGCAGACAAGTTGTTTAGCTGGTCCCTACAGTGCATCAAATTGAAATATAGCGTGTTCTGCGGAGTACCAGCAATATAACAACCTCGGTCGCTGTTTTCACTTCTTGCAATCAAAAGTAGCACTTGTGAAAGATATATGGGGATGATACTCCCGGGGACGATCAGGGTGATGTACCACTTTTGAGAGGTTAACATCACTTTTTGAGTGACGTCACGAGGGTAACATCACTTTTTGAGTGACGTCACGAGGGTAACATGAAGATTTGTGATTTGTCATGTGACAGGCTTTCGACCAATGAAATTACACAATCTAAGCCCCCTCGGGTGTACAAAACGCCATGGACCCCATCACGCCAGGCAACAATTATTAATTGTTCTGAAGACAACGTTTGTGCCAAATGTCATGGCCAACGGATAAAAATTAAGTATAGGGTAGGCCTACTTAAATATTTTGGGCATGATATCGTATGGGCAATCAAAAGAGTGGGGACAATTATTGATGTACTGTCGTCCTTCCACAGCACCCCCACTATAAAACGTGGGAAATACATGTCCTCCAATAATATTAGCCTCAAATCAAAACCGACCAACGCCAATGGACTGGAAAATAGGGTGTCCTGACAAGACTGTCCAACATTGTAGATTTGCCTCTGTGCAAGCGCGTAGCTGCGGCGTACTTTCCTTAGTTTTCGTCCGTTGGCCGTGAAACATGGCACAGATGTTGTCTTGGGAACAAGCGACAATGTGACGTTACTTAGATCACCGTTTGAGGACGCTAAAACCAATATTTTGGATCACTTTGTCCAAAAAACATGATTTTTGAAGATTTTACCCGAAATTTTGTTCTCTAAATTTTACCAAAAGTACCATAAAGGCACATATAATCACATCCACAGAACTATTAATGAAATAAATTCATAGATTGAGCAAATTGAGCAAATTGTTTTTTAGTGGCCAAACGATTAAGATTGCAGTATATGATTCCCAGAATGCAACGTGGGCACATGACTCACTTCCGTCCAGTTTAGTATTTGAAAGTTGACAACAAACACCCAATGTGGTTGATTTTAGTATGTGGGGCCCCAAAGAATATGGTTAGGAAAAGTCATAAAATTTGAGCGTGCATAGGTCAAAGCGTTCGGGAGATATTATTTAAAAAAAACATAAGCCTATGTACTCATCACATTAACCCTATTTAGGGTTAACGTGATCGCTGTTTTTTGTTTTGTTTTGTTTTACAGGAGTTAAACGTTTAACTCGGGCTCATAAACGCTTTGCTGTCTTTACAGGATTGTCAACTGGTGGTACCATCGTAATTGCTATACTCTCTACGCTCAACGTAATCATAGCCATCGTCATCGTCGTTATTCTCGTGATGAAGCTACGCAAGAAATCACCCCGGTCATCATATGCCGTCACAGGCATACCGTTAGCCTCTGCATCGCAGGACCCCGACGTGCTTACGGTGGAAATGACTCTTTCGGGAACGCACCACGAGCGACAGACGCCTGGACATCCACACAGTGCATTCGGCTATGAAACACTTGTGAACGAGACAGCAATGACCCAACCCAAAGCCCGTAAATTAATATCCCCTGAATGTCAGGCCGAGAATCCTCCTTCAGCTTCACCGTTCGCACCCGTGCCGTTTTCAAGACAGACGTCCGAAGTATAGCTCCCCTTCGACACGCACAGTTTCCTGCGGCAGTCCACCCACGTGCCTGAGATTGGTTCAGTTAGCCTTCTCCTCGAGGAGGGATAACGCCTGTAATTATGTTGGCGTAAACGGTTAATTGCTTATACTTCGGCTGGAAATTGAAGCTAAAAAGCAGTGCTTAAAGGCTGTCATTTTCATGCGCATTGAACACCGGGGGAGCAAAACCCGTAACCAAGCTCGTTGTACATGTGCACATTAATTTGGAGTACAATGCCGTGGTATGGATTACAACAGACTGGCACATTTCATGTAGGTAATAGACATAATGGTTGTAGATAACACTATGTATCATTATTTCATAGCTGCAGCTAAGTGACTAGCTAAACATGCCAGATTGAGTATTGTGTTATATACAAATATTCGATCACAGCATTAGGTACAGTATCTATGTATCAATTTGTTGTACTTGTCAATTTTACAGTGTATAAGGAATCAATTATCTGTTTACTCATATATCTTTTAATGAAAAGGAATTCAAAACATTCTTTGTCATTCCGGGAAAAGGTAACCCTTGAGTTTGAGATGCTCAGTGTCAATGGCAGTTATAAATGAGGAACTTGAAAACACAACTCTTTGCAGGAAACTGGCATGTCAGTGCATGGCCAGTGATTTACATTAATTTATTTTGCTCTTGACGGAGGAGACTTTGAAACCAAACTTTGAAACCAAACAGAAAAAGTGCATTCTAAATACTGATAGGACTGGATTCCAAGGTATCTCCATATTTTTAAATGACGTATATCTGCTACTCGGCAGATACGGTTTGGCCTCTGACCTGGCCCCATAGAGCAATAGATAATTGGCATAAGTGGACCGCCCACCAACATGGGCTGGTTAGCTCAGTTGGTAGAGCGCTCGTACGGTATTCGAGAGGTTGCAGGTTCAAGTCCGACATCAGCCGAGGCATAGACAAAATAAAAACATAGAAACACATCCATTTATAGGATTAAATCTGAAAGCATTTTTGTTATTTCCCAGATAATGACACAGTTGGTTACTGTACATGTACGTATCTCTCTGGAAACATTCAACCAATGGGCAGGTCTATCTCATTTTTCCTTCGGTAATTTATAGTTATTTGCAATTTGAATGAATCCCACCAGATGGTAACTACAAATTAATTTTAGCCCCTGGCTCATGGACTATGTAGCAAATTTTGTTGGTCATTATTACTGACGAATATGTAGTCTGGCCCCTCCCAGGTGTACACTATGTAAACCTTTGGAAAGATAAATTTCCCTAAATTGAGTCTCATTGGACAAAGTTGTTGAATACTGGAGGACCACTGCACCATATAAAACAAGTATGAGTTACCATAAACTTTGAATGTTTTTAGACATTATCCGTTTATTTAATTGTGTTGACTTCCTGTTCTTCAGGTGAATTGTAAAGATCATGCATTAAGCTGTTCTAGGGAATGTGCAGCATTGCTATAATTATTTGGTAACATGTTCATTTCAACCATCTAGTTTTCAAGAAATATATCATTAAACTAACTGTGAAAGTTTAATCAGAGTAGCTGCTCAAATTTTGGAGAAAAGGACACAAAACTGTTTACATGTTTTTATGTTTAACAAAAAGCTGCCAGACAGCAATTTGTTTTGTAAATTTGACAAAACAATTCAAGTTTTCTCAAAAGTGAAAGCCATTGGCGGATCCGCGGGGGGGGGGGGCTAAGGGGGCTGTAGCCCCCCCTAAAATCGTTTTTAAAAAAATTTAAAAAAGAGAAAAAGAGAGGGGGAGGGGAGGGGAGAACGCACGCACTCCCATTCCCACAGTGTGCTTTGTTTTTCTCTCCCTTTGATTATTTCATTGTAATTTTTGTAGTACTGAAAAATTATTGTTTTTGATTCTCAGCCCCCTCCTAAAAAATGTTCTGGATCCGCCTATGAAAGCACTTCATACAATTTCTCTGTACGGTTGATACTTGTACTAAGTAAGTTTTTTTTTATACTTTGTTAATTTGATAATCCGGTAATTTGATATACTGTTGTATGAGATAAATTTATTTCCAGTTTGAATAAGGAAAGAGTATTCTTTCCGAAATTCCTCATGATAAGAATAAATACAAACAAGTATTTTATTTGAATCCCGCCTGAGTCGCCTGTGAAGTTTTTTCCACCGACACTCAGAAAGCACTGAGTATACAGTGCTATACACACGTCAGTGTAGTGTAAAATTAAATCAATTGTTTATCACCTGATGCAAGAATTTCATCAAACTATAAGTATTTTATTATCATTACACAATGTATACTACTCAAAACAATTTAGGGAACACCGGATTTTTAACATCAAATAGGTTTGAAATGTTCCATGAACCGGGATTTTCATTTGCAACCCCCTCTCTCTTTCAGTAGTCATGTCATGTCATGAAATGTGTAATCACTACATGCATCCTTTATCATCTGTTTCATTGTGCAGTTGTTTCTCATCAATTCTGTGAAACATTGTGTTTATCTGAAATAAATGATCTTGCTTTAACTGAGATTATTCCGGTGTTCCCTAAATTATTTTGAGTAGTATATTATGCTTAAACTTTCACAGTTAGGCATACTCATAGAAGCAGTTTTGCCAATATCACTAATGCTGTATATTTCCAAAAAATTCCTTATATACATAACAGCAAAAGAAACGTCACCCCCTAAATTTTGATAAGTCTGAGAACGTGTTTAGCTTATGTGTCCTCAGACGTCATGCATGACAAATTTTGAGGTCAACCAAATTTGCCACATTGTGTTCGTGTTACACTCCATACTCATAATATTCTTCATTAACAAATTACATTAATTATAAAATGAAAATAATAAATATTTTTTGGGGTGACGTTTCTTTTGCTGTTATGTGTAATTATCTTCTTCAGTACTGATTTATATAACTAGCCTTTAATAATACAAATATGTAAGAATCCAAATATGATTTTCTTCAGTACTGATTCATAAAACTATCCCTTTATAAATAAACTTATGTAATCTTCCAAAAATAATTTAGTCACAAAAAAAAATGTTGATTTAATTTGCACTAGCCCCTTCTGACAATTATCATATATAATCCTACATAATACTAGAATTCAAGGTTTTTATTCTCAAATAAAAAAAATATATATTCTCTCCCTTTGTGAAAAGCCACTGCCACAATTTGTGCATTTATACTCCATTCCCGTTTGGATAGTAAGCAGTCTGCATCAGCTAGTTTATTCAATTTTAAAAACAAATATTGTGACACTTGTAATTGGAATGGTTTTCCAACAGTGATTCTTAAAAATTAAGTGCAATTTTGAGTCAAGTACTGTGTATATTAGTTGAATGAAGATTAGTCAAGCGCTGTGAAATTTATTTGTGACCCTCTCTGGCAAAACCTGAAACTAGGCATTTACCATAATGCGTAACAGCCATAAAAAGGTCAAAAACTGACCCCAGGGACTAGTTTGAGGGACCAGTTTTCATGTCACCATATATAGAGCATTTTCTCTAGATTTTGATGGAAAAAGAAAAATCCTGAAACGTTGTTGGGAACAATGTTAATTTTCATGATAAATTTGGGAGGTCACTTTTGAAAATTGGGTCCAAGTTTAGGGTTTTGCCAGAGCCAGTCACATTTACTTGTACCAATTAGTGGTGTTCATGAGTTGTTCCTCTTAAATCCAGTAAGAATCCAGTAAGAAGCCAAATACCTTACAATACAATACAATACAATGAAGGCATTTATATAGCGCTCTTACACAAACGGTATCACAGCGCTTTACAGTGAGATGCAAGTACAATTTAAAAATACACAGTGCCTAAAATAAATGAGTCTTGAGAGATGTTTTAAATTGACTCAATGAAGAAGCATGACGGATACCAGATGGTAGTTCATTCCAAATGCTGGGTGCAGCAGTATAGAAACCCTTGTTAGCCGCAGTTAAATGTGTAGTTGGCTTTTTGAAGATCCGGGAATCAGAATTTGAACGGAGTCTACTGTGGTTAGGTTGGTATGGTGTAATAAGCTCACAGAGATAGGATGGCGCAGAGTCAGTAACACATTTATAGGCAATAGTCAATGTTTTGAAATCAATCCGGTCTTGAACGGGAAGCCAGTGAAGCTGTCGTAGGAGAGGGGACACATGGTCATACTTTTTAGCCTTGAAAATTAATTTTGCAGCACGATTTTGAAGCTTCACAGCTGCAACCATTTCATTTTTTTCGTATACATATCCATGTGACCAAACCGAGGCTGGGATGTAAATAGCCTGGCACCTTTTATGTATTGACAATCAGCATTTGGATTGTACATACATGCACAGGGTATCAGACAAGATGGTTACAATTAAGGTCTATTCAGCTCAATGGATCCTCTCCAACTTCCACATCATTGCTTCCATCTTCTGATGACACCCCTTCACTGTTAATGGAACATTCCTGTAACCTAGTTACTGCTTGGCCAATGGTGTCATTAGGCAGCTTTTTCTCCAGACATGATTGGTCAGTTGAAGCCGACTCCGAGTGGTGTGCTACAACAGATGAGTCACTCTGGCTTCTCCCATTCAAGCAAGAACTCACAGGAACTGGTTCCGACCGGCTGTGACAGGTCCAATCTGGCTCTGAATTACTTTGAGGAATGCCTGATTGTGTGACGAGTGGATTTTGATCTGAAAGAATCAGATCACTGGCGTCTATTAAAGGAAAGTCATCCCCGTCACTGGAACTTGACCCCCTGGTACTAAAGTCATCTTCTGCTTGACCTTTGGGACTGTGGGTCAGCTTGGCCAGACTGGATGAGACTCGCGTTGCCCTTGTCCTGAGTCCTATGTGGTTCAGGATTTCATCCATTTTCTCCGCATAGTCAAAATGTCCATTTACCTAATAAAAAAAGCATATATTTTTGGATAAGAAGTGATCAAGATTTGGGGAAACAAATTGCCATAAAAATGCAGCGATGAAAAACCAAATGCCTTTGTGGTAGGCAGCGTAACTTTTACAAGACACTTTTATGGCCAAACAGTGTATTTTTGAGTCAGGTTTCATTAACTTTTACAATATGATTTAATAGTGATATAGTCTTCTATTTGT
Organism: Zoroaster sp. YZ-2022; assembly: GCA_029582265.1. Lineage (NCBI taxonomy): Eukaryota > Metazoa > Echinodermata > Asteroidea > Forcipulatida > Zoroasteridae > Zoroaster > Zoroaster sp. YZ-2022. Next base: position 8,246,159 of record CM055836.1, read on the forward strand.
GGGCAAATGAGCCTAACTCCACCATTTTGTTTCCCTCAAAAATCCTACACTTACCATTTCAGTGAGATCCACATTGACCATCCGTCTGTCATCCCACTTAATGGGCTCCAGTCCTGCAATATCAATCATCTGTACTGATGCTGCACGATACACAAACTGTAGCAACCAATCTCCACTGAAAAAAAAAAGTCACTTAACCAGTTCGCACCGGGAATAAAAAAGTTTTTCCGAACCCCGTGGCGGGTTTATTTTTACCGCACAAACACGACCAATTGTGCTCACCAGAGCGTGACCGGGGAGACCGCGTCTTCCACCGTATGCTTATGGCTCGTTGCCACGTCGACCGGGAATCTATACAAATATTCCCGAGAATCCTGTGGCGTGTTTAGACGCTCTCCGATCCGCTGTCCAAATTTTTTTTCCGTGTATACACGGCCTCCGACGCGAACCCTCCGACATGGGAGGTACCCACGACTTTATTCGAAGGACGTACCTCTCCTCTTTTCAGTGGCATCCCTATTAATGATATTAAAATTATTATCTATGCATTCCCAATTAATTTTTTACATCCAAATAACTTCCACACATGCCCTGCTATGGTCTAGTATTATTTACAACCCCAGATGACACACGACGGCTGTGTAGTGTAGCTCTCTCTTGTATGACCTGGCAAACAGCAAACAGCCATATACTTATGCAGCATATCTCTCAGCCATATCTCTCCAGCATGTAACAGAACCCAGACACTCTGTCTGGGGGTTATGCCTGGCACTGGCACGCCAAGACATCAAAGAGCACAGCCTGATGCCAAACAGATGGTTCCACTTATCAGAGGGTTAGATCTGGGTAGGTCTTTATGTGTACACAATGGATGGTTGATTTTGTGCACAGACATATGGCAGCAATTTCTTTTCCAGCCCCGGAAAAAAAAACTACACAGCTCTGGGAACTGACACCCCTTCTAAGATATGTGGAATGGTCCACTTTAGGATATCAATGACTCCCAGGCCTCTGTGGCTTTTTTTTCTGGGAAAAACAATGAAATAAATAACTTCTGCCTCTCGCCAGAGGAGGGCCGGCACTGGCACGCCGCAAGACATCAAAGAGCACAGCCTGATGCCAAACAGATGGTTCCACTTATCAGAGGGTTAGATCTGGGTAGGTCTTTATGTGTACACAATGGATGGTTGATTTTGTGCACAGACATATGGCAGCAATTTCTTTTCCAGCCCCGGAAAAAAAAACTACACAGCTCTGGGAACTGACACCCCTTCTAAGATATGTGGAATGGTCCACTTTAGGATATCAATGACTCCCAAGCCTCTGTGGCTTTTTTTCTGGGAAAAACAATGAAATAAATAACTTCTGCCTCTCGCCAGAGGAGGGCCGTTTAATTAAAACACAGTGTGGCAGAATTCCAATTGATCCAGCAATCTTGGCTGCAATTGGACTTCATTTCATAGCAAAAACAAAGAAAATGCCGACAAGTGGGTCTGAGGCAACGTGCAGTCGACCAACAAACCGGAGACATTCTTCTGTTGGCCTAATATTTTTGGGCCTAATATCAAAAGATACAGCAACCAACCTACAAACGTTTTGGCTTGTTTCATTGTATCGTTAACAAGAAAATACATTCAGAGCATGTTTGTATTCATTCTAATTAAGAGGAGGGCCAAAGTCATGGTCCAGGCAAGCCTTTGAGAAGCCCAACCAGGGCCAGGCTTTGCCCACCAGGCCTAGGGGCCTATGTAATCCTCAGCTGAACACAAAAGACCCTTTACTAATGAATAAATCTCAAATAGCTCTTATTGTTAACACAGACTTGAGTGACACCTCAGTTGTCTTTTGTTCACAACTGCAGTCAGTATAATGAGTTTACTTGGCTGGGCTAGGGCCCTCCAGAAGCCCAGTTTATGCTGATTGCCGGCAGATACCTTATTGTTGAGATTAGGAGGCCAGGTAGCCCAGGCCTGGCCGGGCTACTTAAACGCTTGCCTTTACTGTGACTTTGGCCATCCTCCCTAGTGGACAAATTTGAAAAATTCACATCTGAACTGGATCATCAGCTGATGATCGATATCAGATTTGAATTTGTCTATATACATTTCACGTTTTCTTGAGAATGACAACATGTTAGCTTCTCATGATTTCTGGTACCATAACCATGTTAAAACCAAGCTTTTAGATAATACATTGCTCAGTTTCTTTTCGCGTAATTACCAATGGTTTAAGACAATGTTTAATTTACTAGAGAAATAAGCAACAACAAATAAATAAAAAGAAATTGGCTCTTATCAAGTAGGATTTTGCGAGGACAATCACCAATCATCTTTCTCCAAAAGGCCTTTATTTTGTTCAACGGTCATTCTTACCGACAGTAGCCATTGATGATTCTACCTGCCACTACTCTAGCAAACGGCTTCCAATATTTCAAGGTTGACGGCACCGGTGCACCAAGCAACACAGCGTCTTGTATGATACCCTCGCAACCTGCAAGGGGGAAAAATTAATAAAACATGTTCCCCTTGTGTTTTTATAAATAAAAATAGTTTATAATGACACAAGTCTCAAAATGAATTAGGACTCTTGCTTGGTAAAATGTCCTGTTCAACATTAACCATTTTAAAACCCAATAAAGATTACTCAATGTGAACAAATTGTTTTGATAAAAATTGGTAAAATATATTAATTATAATAAAATAGTTACCATACACATGATAAGATCGTAAAGGGGGCTGAAAGAATGAAATATTTGATGTCTGAATCTTAATCTTGCAAAAGTGAACATTTTAATGACTCAGATTAACCTTCCCGACTCGTGACTCGATCGGACGCAGACTCGAACTTGACAATGAGAACTTTGGTCTCAAATTCCAGGACTCGAATACAAGCATACTAGCTATAATCAAACCCTTCAAATCAAAAAATTTAATAATAATAATAATAATAATAATAATGTTCCATTCTTATATAGCGCATTTCACACAATGTCCCAATGCGCTTTACATTATTACCCCTGGTCACTGGGCCAATATCATTCCTATAATCTTTCTCAGCTCCCTGGGGAGTATACAGCCAATGTGCAACCTTTTGGCGCTACAGGGCTAATCAAACACAATAACCATCTCTACCCTCACAGGTACCCATTTATACACCTGGGTGAAGAGAAGCAATTACAGTTAAGTGTCTTGCTCAAGGACACAAGTACCACGGTCGCCGCCAGGTTTCGAACCCACATTCTGATGACACAGCCATCAGAACTTGAGTCCAATGCACTTAACCGCTCGGCCATGGCACACCATTAATTTAATTACCTTTCCTATTTGCCAACTCCTTTAGACAGAAGAATATAACTCGAGCTCCCATACTGAAACCAATCAGTGTCACAGGTCGTTTACCCTGAAAATGTTTACCAAAAGAAATTCATTTAAAAGTCCACACACACTTGGTAAAACAAATATATGTGTATTCAAACTTTATACCCCAAAAAATGTGTGAAAAATTCATCTTGGCCTGCACAATTTTCTTACTATATCCTAACATTACGAACTGAGAATGTTTGACTCGGTATTGCTTGGGACAAAATCAGCGGCGGCACCAGACCTGTTAAACTTGGGGGGGCAAGCTTAAATTTAAGGGGGGCAAACATTAATCTTTAATGTAATTTTGTACTGCTGAAAAAGCATTGACTTAACATCGGGGAAAAAATTGGGGGAGGGGGAAAAGAAAGTAACCGGGGGGGGGGGGGCAAAAACAGACATCCCAATATCATTTCAACTGTCCAGAAGCATGGATATTTGCTAAAAAGTGTATTCTCTTAAATGTAATTGCATAGGTCCTCTAAGTATACTTTCCTCTGGTTTTGTACATTCTCACCTGTTGCCTTGACAACAGCACGTCAGCCAGCTGTTTCCCAGCTTGTGCTGCCCTATTGGTAACTACGCTCCAAGGGTTGTCAACAGCAACCAATGAGGAGTAAGCTGCGGCCGGCAGAGCGAAGGCAACAACCAAACCTGAATAACAGAACCAAGACCAATGGTTTAATTCTTACACATTTCAGTCTACAGTTGTTAACGGTTTTAGCCAATTAGTGAGGAAAGCATCAAAAGTGCAGGACACAATGAAATAATTTAAAATTGTCTCAAAGAAAAAAGAAACAAATAACGTTCAGATACTTTGGTGAGATATCTTGCACATTTCTTTCTTCTGTTTTTTTTTAAATACCCAATCTTTTCTGTGCATAAGAGTAGCCCTCATAAGCATTATAAAATTCTCCATTGAGTATAAATGGATACTGGCAATTGATGAAGAAGTACCCTGCAATAGACTGGCATCATATCCATGGAGAAAAGAAACATTCTCAGTCGTTTTATCCCAACAAACCTGGAGATAACACCGGCCTGATGAGCCAATGTGGCTTAGGATAGACTGAACTTTTAGTCAACTGCTTATGCACCAAATTGGGCACCAAATTGGGCACCAAATTGGGCCCTTAATGTTTTGTGGACAGACCGGTCAGTGTACCCTCCCTTCATTTTACTGACCTGAAAGAACTGTCATTTTGAGTGCTTCCTTGGCTGCCATAGTCATCATCTTGTTGATGATCAATGAGAGAGCCTCTCCGAGGGCCAGGAGATACTTAGACTCCCAGCGGAGACAATAAATCTCCTTAGAGTTCGCCAATGTCATCCATGGCAGAGAAAAATTGTCTGCAGAAAAAAAGAAGATATGGGGAAATTATGCAAGGAATGTTAGAAGCTGCAATCTTGGTCACAATTAGTTGAAACACTATAACCCCTATGCCCAGGGGTAAATGGGTACCTGTGAGGGCAGAGTTGGTTGCTGTGTTTGATTAGCCCTATATGTGCTGTAATGGCAGCAATTGAGCTGTATACTCCCCAGGGAGCTGAGATGGTTTCAGGAATGATTTATGAGCCTGATGAGCAGGGGTAATAATATAATGCGCCTTGAGCACCAGTTTGGTGTATACGTGCACCATACAAGTCCTCATCGTCCTCATCATCATCGTCCTCATCATCATCGTCCTCATCATCATCGTCCTCATCATCCTCATCGTCCTCATCGCCGCCGCCGCCGTCGCCCCCGCCGCCGCCGCCGGCCCCGCCGCCCCCGCCGCCCCCGCCGCCGCCGCCGCCGCCGCCGCCGCCGCCGCCGCCGCCGCCGCCGCCGCCGCCGCCCCCGCCGCCGCCGCCGCCCCCGCCGCCGCCGCCGCCGCCGCCGCCGCCGCCGCCGCCGCCGCCGCCGCCGCCGCCGCCGCCGCCGCCGCCGCCGCCGCCGCCCATCATCATCATTATTATTATTTAAATGGTACAACATTGATAATGTTGGCGATACTGCTTCTATGGGTATGCTTCACTTTGAATGAAGGTAAATAATAACCCTGATCATGATGAATGCAACAGAAAGCAACAACTCTTATCATGTCACATGATTACTGATATATAGACCACTTTATAAAAGATTTTTCATCCCAAATCTGACGATAGTAGTCACTTATTAGTCACTTATAAGTCACTTATAAGTCACTTATAAGTCACTTATAAGTCACTTATAAGTCACTTATAAGTCACTTATTAGTCACTTATTAGTCACTTATTAGTCACTTATTAGTCACTTATTAGTCACTTATTAGTCACTTATTAGTCACTTATTAGTCACTTATTAGTCACTTATTAGTCACTTATTAGTCACTTATTAGTCACTTATTAGTCACTTATTAGTCACTTATTAGTCACTTATTAGTCACTTATTAGTCACTTATTAGTCACTTATTAGTCACTTATTAGTCACTTATAAGTCACTTATAAGTCACTTATAAGTCACTTATTAGTCACTTATTAGTCACTTATTAGTCACTTATTAGTCACTTATTAGTCACTTATTAGTCACTTATTAGTCACTTATTAGTCACTTATTAGTCACTTATTAGTCACTTATTAGTCACTTATTAGTCACTTATAAGTCACTTATAAGTCACTTATAAGTCACTTATAAGTCACTTATAAGTCACTTATAAGTCACTTCTTAGTCACTTCTTAGTCACTTCTTAGTCACTTCTTAGTCACTTCTTAGTCACTTATTAGTCACTTATTAGTCACTTATTAGTCACTTATTAGTCACTTATTAGTCACTTATTAGTCACTTATAAGTCACTTATAAGTCACTTATAAGTCACTTATAAGTCACTTATAAGTCACTTATTAGTCACTTATAAGTCACTTATTAGTCACTTATTAGTCACTTATTAGTCACTTATTAGTCACTTATTAGTCACTTATTAGTCACTTATTAGTCACTTATTAGTCACTTATAAGTCACTTATAAGTCACTTATAAGTCACTTATAAGTCACTTATAAGTCACTTATAAGTCACTTATAAGTCACTTATAAGTCACTTATAAGTCACTTATAAGTCACTTATTAGTCACTTATTAGTCACTTATTAGTCACTTATTAGTCACTTATAGTCACTTATAGTCACTTATAGTCACTTATAGTCACTTATAGTCACTTATAGTCACTTATAGTCACTTATAGTCACTTATAGTCACTTATAGTCACTTATAGTCACTTATAGTCACTTATAGTCACTTATAGTCACTTATAGTCACTTATAGTCACTTATAGTCACTTATAGTCACTTATTAGTCACTTATTAGTCACTTATTAGTCACTTATTAGTCACTTATAAGTCACTTATAAGTCACTTATAAGTCACTTATAAGTCACTTATAAGTCACTTATAAGTCACTTATTAGTCACTTATTAGTCACTTATTAGTCACTTATTAGTCACTTATTAGTCACTTATTAGTCACTTATTAGTCACTTATTAGTCACTTATTAGTCACTTATTAGTCACTTATTAGTCACTTATTAGTCACTTATTAGTCACTTATTAGTCACTTATTAGTCACTTATAGTCACTTATAGTCACTTATAGTCACTTATAAGTCACTTATAAGTCACTTATAAGTCACTTATAAGTCACTTATAAGTCACTTATTAGTCACTTATTAGTCACTTATTAGTCACTTATTAGTCACTTATTAGTCACTTATTAGTCACTTATTAGTCACTTATTAGTCACTTATTAGTCACTTATTAGTCACTTATAAGTCACTTATAAGTCACTTATAAGTCACTTATAAGTCACTTATAAGTCACTTATAAGTCACTTATAAGTCACTTATAAGTCACTTATAAGTCACTTATAAGTCACTTATTAGTCACTTATTAGTCACTTATTAGTCACTTATTAGTCACTTATAGTCACTTATAGTCACTTATTAGTCACTTATTAGTCACTTATAAGTCACTTATAAGTCACTTATTAGTCACTTATTAGTCACTTATAGTCACTTATAGTCACTTATAGTCACTTATAGTCACTTATAGTCACTTATAGTCACTTATAGTCACTTATAGTCACTTATAGTCACTTATAGTCACTTATAGTCACTTATAGTCACTTATAGTCACTTATAGTCACTTATAGTCACTTATAAGTCACTTATTAGTCACTTATTAGTCACTTATTAGTCACTTATTAGTCACTTATTAGTCACTTATAGTCACTTATAGTCACTTATAGTCACTTATAGTCACTTATAGTCACTTATAGTCACTTATAGTCACTTATTAGTCACTTATTAGTCACTTATTAGTCACTTATTAGTCACTTATAGTCACTTATAGTCACTTATAGTGTACTTATAAGTCACTTATTAGTCACTTATAAGTCACTTATAGTCACTTATTAGTCACTTATAGTCACTTATAGTCACTTATAGTCACTTATAGTCACTTATAGTCACTTATAGTCACTTATAGTCACTTATAGTCACTTATAGTCACTTATAGTCACTTATAGTCACTTACAGCACAATTTGTAAGGTTTCTGGTCCCCGCTCGTGTCACCTCAAGACCCTCACATCGGCAAGTTTTTGTTTTGTTTTGCTATGAAATAATGTCCAATTGTAGCCAAAATTGTGAATTTTTCACATAGGGGTATGAACATTTGCCTAATTTGTGCGGCCTCTCTTAGCCACCATACTTTGTGTATGGGAAATTTAGTCTGGTTCCTATAACCGTGTATACATGTTTACATGTATCACTTAAAAAATAAAATAAAATAAAAAAAAGCATGTCACTACACCGATCTTGAAGCTGACCTATGACCAGAAACCAGTGACTTTTTTTGGCCTAACAGATATATCAAGTAAATTTTAGTACAATGAGCACATATTACACATACAATATCCATAGTACGTAAAACCAAACTCACAATAACACAAACAGACTATTATTTTTGGCGCTAAAAGCCAAAAAACTTGCAAAAGTAACATTACAGATTATTGTTTGTGCAAAACCACTACTATGTTGCTACAGTTGTTCACACAGGCTGATTCAATTCAAATGAGCTCAAAACGTGATATTTACCATGTTCAAAAACGGTGCCAAAAGCATGAAGATCATGCCATTTTTACTACCACTGACAAACTTTTTCAGAAAAGGGCCACGTGACCAATATCCACATTAGGCTAACAAATTTGACCGAGCGCTGTGTGAAATGGTCTAATCACTACGAAATGAGAAGATGAGATTCTGGCAATCAAGGGTTAAACCGTTACTGGAAAGAGGCAATTTTGAACAAAATTGAAATCAAATCTTGAGTCTAGAGTCCCTGTGAAGTGAGTATTCCTCACTCCCATGCACCACCAATCACCAAGAATATGGGTGTAACGATACCACTTTTTGACGATACAACTTTGTTTTAATGTTTTATGTTCAAGGATTGTTATAAACTAAATTGCGGCAAACATAAAAATCCGACAGAAGTTTAATCATGTGTAAAATTGTAACAGAATTTCATCAGCATAATAATACACACAATATACTGACTATTATGCACACTAAATCTGGTTCACAAATAAGAAATTCTTACTTTATATGGAGTGCCATGGTCGAGCGGTTTAGTGCATCGGATTTGTGTTCTGATGGCTGAGTTGTCAGAATGTGGGTTCGAATCCCAACCGCGACCATGGTGTTTGTGTCCTTGAGCAAGACATTTTACCATAATTGCTTCTCTCCACCCAGGGGTAAATGGGTACCTGTGAGGGCAGAGTTGGTTGTTGTGTTTGATCAGCCCTAATGCGCTGTAATGGCAGCAAGTGAGCTGTATACTCCCCAGGGAGCTGAGATGGTTTCGGGAATGATTTATGAGCCTGATGAGCAGGGGTAATAATATAATGCGCCTTGAGCACCAGTTTGGTGGATACATGTGCTATATAAGTCAACATTATTATTATTATTATATTTCGCCCACTGAAGTCTGTGATTTTTTACCATGATAAAATGCCAACATTAGGTAATTCACAATTCTATTCACAGGAAAACCCATCATCATTCAAGAAAAAATTTCCTGCATTTATTTTATCAAAAATAGTACAATGCCCTCGACTGACTATCACATTGAAAAATCATATAGCACTCAACAAATTAAGTCAATAGAGGGTGCTATAATATTGTTTGTTGAAATAAAATATCGGGAATACGGAGAGTCGTTCTGACTAGCGGTGATGTGCCACACATAAAACTGATTTTTATCGTCGGCATTTTTTTAAGATGGCGCTCAGGCATTTTTGTCAGGGAAAACTTCACTAATTTTTGTGGTCTAAATGTCAGGTATGAAGTACTAATATTTTAAACAAAATTTGGTTTCAATAAAATTCACTATTTTTTGATATTCTGATTAAGTTTTGTGGGAACCCAAATATCATCAGTATTGCAATATGCGGCTTTGTATCACGATAAGCAATGTATCGGTGAATCATTACACCCAGTCCCATAACCAAGAACACAGCTGGAAAGTAAAAATCAGAAAATGTGACCATCTAGCACATTGTAGGTCACTCAATTAATTTAAAAAAACCTATAATCCTTACCCTAACCTGTTCATAGAGTGAAGGCACATTTTTGTGCAAATCTATTACATACATCAAGTGTGCCAGTTGTGTAATAACCTAGTCCACGGCATAGCACTCTAAGAACAATTGATCTGGGACATTCTCATGATGTTGTTTTCCACAGACTGACACTTAAAGTCTCACAAAAAGCACTACATCCTAGCTGGTGTGCACAAGAACTGTACTTTAACCCTCCTATGCCCAGGCTGAAATTTGGCCCAGTAAGCACCGCACCCACAGACATTCACTTGAGTATTTTTTGTTGCATTGCCAATTGTTCACATGTGTATTTTTGTGCTGGAGTTAGTGTCAAACACACTTTGTATGTCCCTGAACAATACCAGAGCTGTGTATGTACTGCATAAGTTAACAGCAGACTCATATACAGTTGAGTGGTAAATGTACTTGACTACCACAGCCACATGTCCTTGCATATATTTGAGTGCACTGCACAAAGTCACTGGGTTGGGAGTTACATACAAATTTTGAGTGTCTTTGATTGTTAAACCTATAGGAGGGTTAATGTGTAACGCGTTGTGAATGCGCCAATAAAGTGTATGTGGTATGACTCTCTGCTAGCCCAGGCACAACTAGTCCACATCCTGTTTAGTAATGAAACCAACTAGAGGCATCAAGCGCTTTTCCCATAGTGTTCTTGAGTATAATGCCATGGACTGGGTTATATCAGACTGGCACACTTCCGTGTTATAACAATACAATACACTACAAAGTCGTACATCTGGTACTAGTTAAAACCATTGTGGGGTGATCTATTGCTTGAGGACACCAGAATCAGTTTCTGCCGTCTTGCCATTTTGAAAAATTCACAAACCCCATTTTGTCTGATTCCCCTGAAAAGACTTACTTATACTCACCATATACTACATCCTCGTACGCTGAATGACATAAATAAGTGGAAATATGTGAAAGAAATGATAGAAAGTGAACATTCTTGAAGAATAGCATGATGATAGCGAAGTGAACCAAAATAAAATTAGAATTTAAATGATATCTGTCAAGCGTTATGTGTTATTCTGAGAATATTAAATGGTCAATCTAAGAAGCAAAAATGATGAGGACTGAGAAGATCAAAGATCCTTAAATATTCGATTCATGCACAGCATCTTTGAAAATATGAAAACAACATTCAAAATAAAATATGACAGTAAATCCACCAGTGAAGTCAATGTGTATTTCTTTGAATTAATATCCAGGTTGTGCAATTTTTAATATTTGCTAATGAGAATGATGCACTGCATCCGACAAAAATGTAAAGAGGTCATAGCATGAGAAGACTGTCTCACTCTAGGTCATACATTGAGTTAATGAACTTCTGGTTTAAATGACCTTCTGGCTTAAAAAGCTTATGTTTTGAAAATTTTCAGAATGAAATATAATCTACTTAAGAAGAGAAAATATCTTGAAAAATAGCTTCAAGCCAACAGCCAGGTTGTGCAATTTATAATAAGGTAATGAAAATGGAGAAAGTATACAAATTTTGGATTCTAGAAGGTTCTACCTTCCGTCTCTAGGTCATACATTGAGATATGACTTTCTGGCTCCAAAAGGTTGTACCCTGAGATATGACCACACCACAGAAGATCATTCCTTGAGATATAAACTTCTGGTTACAGAACGTTATACCTTGTTATATGACCTTCTGTATCTATCTAGGTCAAACATTCAGATACGACGTTCTGGCTCCAAAAGGTTGTATCCTGAGATATGACCTGCCCCAGAAGATCATACCTTCAGATATGAACTTCAGGTTCCAGAAGGTCATACCTTGAGATATGACCTGCTGGGTCCAAAAGGTCGTATTTTGAAATATGACCCGGCTCCAGGTTGTATCTCCATTAGATATGAACTTACACGTGTAAAAGGATATCTTTTGATAATTATTAGCCAAAGGTCTTTCTTACTCAAAGTGTCTTTCGTAAGCCATCCTGAGATGGTGATGGCAATGTGGAGATCTTTCTCATCCGATATGGCATCAAATTCAAATTCTTCGATCTCACCAACTCTCTTCTTCATCTTGAAACCTGTAGGTAAGAAGACAAAACATACAGTGTGTGTGTGTGGGTGGGTGGGTGTTTCTATAATCGCTACCTTGTGGAGTCCTATAACAAAAGGGATAGGCAAGAACAATTGGTCTCCACGTGGTAATTCTAAAGGACTCCGTGCTACACAAGAAAATTTGTGTACAAACCCTATGAGAAATTGTTAAGTACAGGTACTTAATTTCGCTACCTTGTGGAGTCCTATAACAAAAGGGAAAAGCAAGAACAATTGGTCTCCACATACAGGGGAATTCTAAAGGACTCTGGTCTCCGCAAGGAAATTTGTGTACAAACCCTATGAGAAATTGTTAAGTACAAGGACAAAGGAAAGAACAATAGATGTCTCCACAAGGATGCATATTTGAGAATGGGGGGACAAAGGGGGGGGGGGACAAAGTGGGGGACAAAGGAAAGAACAATAGATGTCTCCACAAGCATGCATATTTGAGAATGTGTGTGTGTGTGTGTGTGTGCGAGCACTGGCAGGGTTGTGGGGACCTATAACAAAAGGGACGGCAAGACCGCCGTATCTGTGGGGACATTTTCATGTCCCCACAACATTTTCGGCCATTTTTTGTCCCCACAACTGTGTCTCACAACATGTAAATGTCCCCACAATTACGGTGCCTGACTGTGTGTGTGTGTGTGTGTGTGTGCGTGTGTGAGCGCATTCAAACCGGGGACATATAACAAAAGGGACAATAGTCCCCGGTTGCTATCACAATGGAGAACAATATGTCCCCGCTTTTTTGGACAAAGGAATTTGACAAAGGATGTCCCCGATTGCAGGCGTTTACACACGTGTGTGTGTGTGTGAACGTGTACATGGTTCCTTGTGGGGTATGTGTGAACGTGTACATGGTTCCTTGTGGAGTCCAAAACACAATGGAACAATTGGACCCCACAAGGTAACTATAGAAAATCTTGTACCCCACAGGAGAATTCTAAGGAAAAGGGATAATAGAACGAACAAAGGAATACCCCACAAATCAATGTGTGTGAGGGTGTGTGTGTGGGCTTACACTGCAAACTGTCCGAAGGACATATAACAAAGGGAATAATAAGTCCTCGGACGGCGGTTCTTTGTTCTTCGTTGTCCTCGGAAAACGGCGTGTACAAAACCAATGGAGTCCAAACAATAGAAGGTCCTCAGACGTCTTGAAATTCACGACTGTGTGCGTGTGTGAGCGCATTCAAACCGGGGACATATAACAAAAGGGACAATGGTCCCCGGTTGCTATCACAATGGAGAACAATATGTCCCCGCTTTTTTGGACAAAGAAATTTGACAAAGGATGTCCCCGATTGCAGGCGTTTACACACGTGTGTGTGTGTGTGTGTGTGTGTGTGTGTGTGTGTGTGTGGGTAGGCCTCGGCAAGGTTGTGGGGACTTATAACAAAAGGGATGGCAAGAACGCTGTATCTGTGGGGACATTTTCATGTCCCAACAACGTTTTCGGTCCCCACAACTGTGTCTCAGAGCGAGTGTATGTCCCCACAACTATGGTGCGTGACTGCGTGTGTGTGTGTGTGTTTAAAACATCTTATTCATGAGAAAAGTGTGAAAAAGCATTCGCAATTCTTACAGAAAACACAAAATATATTTTGTGTCTTCTCTGAATAGAAAGTACATTGTACTTCATATACATGTAGCTGAATATTGTCCACACATCCTTTAGAGGGAAGGTAAAACACTGGTGCTATTGTCAAAACTGCTTCTGTGAAAATTTCAACTCAATGCGGAGTCATGAGAAAAGTGTAAAAAAGCATTCACAATACTTACAGAAAACATTCACAATTCTTACAGCAAAAACAAAAGATGTCTTCAAAATGACTGTTCCCATACCAACTTCACATCAGGTTAGCTTTCAGATAATAACTCGGTAATCATTTTTTTTTTAAACTGGCAAGAATGCAAAATTGTGCCTTTCACTCTTAAATTTACAAAAAGTAGGAAACATTATGTGTACATTATCAGATTATCTGGTTACGATGGCTAAGTAGTTAAAGAAGGAGAAAGGTCTAATTTAATGGCTCTGCTTACCATAAGCGAAAAAATCATCGCAGACAAATTAACCCTCCTACGCCCAGGCTGAAATTTGGCCCAGTAAGCACCGCACCCACAGACAGTCACTTGAGTATTTTTGGTTGCATTGCCAATTGTTCACACATGTGTATTTTTGTGCTGGAGTTAGTGGCAAAGTCAAACACACGTGTGTATGTCCTACATAAGTTATATGCAGAGTCACACAGAGCTGTGTATGTACTGCAATGCATATACAGTTGAGTGGTTTTGGTTTGACCTCCTACCATAGCCACATGTCCTTGCATTTATTTGAGTGCACTGCACAAAGTCAATGGGTTGGGAGGTACATGGAAATTTTGAGTGTCTTTGATTGTTAAACCTATAGGAGGGTTAAAGCATAAAATTATATGCAAATTTCTCGGCTTAGCAAGGAGTTTCTGCTTGTGCTCATGCTAAGGATCCACCACTTACACGGCAAACATTCTATGCTAACTCTGTAAGCAGAATATTATTGACAGAATCCTGAGTTAAGCAACGTCATGAAATTGGGCCCAGGGCTTTAAACAGGATGATTGACCGAGTGTTTATTTACCTGTGAGGCCAGCCCCTGCTGCGCCAAACACCGATGCCATGACAGCCACACCAGCAGCTGTGCCTATGAAGCCTACACTGCCACCAACAAGAGCCACTCCAGCAGATGCAATCAATGGAGCTGCTAGACCCCCTGTTAAACCTGTTTTGTCAAACGTGAAAAGGTTTTAGGTGGATCCCTTGGACAAGATGAAAACAATAGACCTTATGCATATGATGTCACAAAGTGACGGGCGCCCTCATTCAGAGGCAAAAAGGAGGTCACTCATTGGTTCATGGATGAGCACTGCGCTTATATGTGCCGCCTTTTTGAGCGTGTGTATGCTAGCACGAGACTCGAAGTGTGACGTCACATCTTCAGCACAACGTATCCAATGAAATCCTTTGAATGGTACGCCTGGAGCCTGTCTATATCCTTGATATAGGCTAAAGACAGGAGACCAGTCTAATGCAAAGCACGTATACACGTACCAATGAGTGACTTTCTTTTGCCTCTGATAGAGGGCACCCTACAGATTGTGATGTAAATACCTAAGGTCAATTGACCTATTCACACCGTGCATGAGCTGTTGAGGGCACATGTTGTTAGATCACTGTGGGCGAAAGGGCAGCGATAGTGTGTCGCGTTTGGCATATTTTGCAGTTGATGTGCGTACGCGTGGAATATCTCCAGCGATCATTGGCTGGCAGAAGTACACGCGCGCTTAGTACCATAACATACGCACATAAAGTGTACACACAACGCTCACATGATGCAAAAGTGGTTATCATCAAGACACTGGGTGCAAATTCACCGCTAGAGGGCTAGGATGTGCACTGAGCGGATAGACACCATGCCCGCTGCAAAAAACCTCGGACAAAGCTAACGTGTGCAAAGTTTAAAACATATAAATGTACCCAGAGAGCTCGTCAGACTTAATGACATCATAGTATGCATATATTTGTACATATAGGACTGTTCAACTAAGTTGATTGGTCAATTAGGGATTCTGATTGAGAGCTGCCGATTGGTCAACTCTACAATCAACAAGGCTGCTTTTGGGAACATATTAAAACTCGACCGGAACATTTGGAATATTCCATTGTGAATATTGACTAGTCCCATAGAGAATGCATGCCGGTCTCACTAGGAACAAGCAGCGTTCGCTCAGTATTTGTAAAATTCCATTAATGAGCTTGTTCACTGGGAACATCAGCCGTTCCAATTTGAAAAATCTGCTTTTCCCAGCGGGAACTCTAAACATTCCTTTCAGAGAAGCACCGTGTTCCTGAAAGGATAATGAACTATCCTAGTTTTGCAGAGATAGTGACCTCATAATAAACCTGTATAACACAAACAACATGCATGATTGCATCTAACAAATCTGATTGGTTAATTAGACATTTTGGTTGGCAGATGATTGGCCAATTGATTAGTGCCTATATATACTGAGACGCAATAGAAACTTACCACTTGTTTTGGAATAGCATAAAATTGAAATGGTTCAAAATAAGACAACACAACAATTTGGATTAGAAATGTTGGCATTTTATTGAGGAAATGTCCACGTTTTGTCCACTGTACTCAATCCCATCTGCATCCACTTCACCGAGAGTGCACATATTACATTTGTGCATTGTGATTACTGATAATTTAAGGTCGAAAAAGTGGTAAGTTTCTATTGCGTCTCAGTATATATTTACCTATAAGGGCTCCTCCTCCAATGGCCGCTGCCCCAATCATTGCGAAGCGTTTCACTTTCTTCATCTTGGCTCGTTTTTGCTTCTCCTTCTTCTCTTCTCTGATTCAAACAAACATTATGGGAATCAAAATGATGCTCGTGTCCAAAACAGACTGCTCCCTATCATTGTGTAAATGTCAGTCAGGGAACCAGAGAAACATGGACACAGTGTGATATTGGTTTACTACAACTCATTCCCACACAAGACTCTGTAAGTTGGTTATTGCAATTGGTCTTGTCCCCCGACCACTGTTTCCCTGCTATCCAGTGGTACATTCATGGCATCAGACTATAATGAGTATTGCGCAAAACACATGTACAATAAAGGGTTGCCCAGTTGCCTATGGCAACCTAAAATTCACTGTGGCAACCTTGTCAAACTGATGACGGTTGCTAGTCAGCTAACCTCAATTTGTTGTTGCCAAAAATAAATACCAGTTTTAAATTATTATTTTGCTCAAAAGGGTATTTGACCAAACCTCTTTGTTTCAAATAATTTAAAAATAAAAAATAAAAAATTAACATAGTTTGCTGTCTTACAGAAACAAATAGCAGCAAGTTTTAAAGGTTTTACAGACAACTAAAATGACAGGAGCATCTGAGATTCAGTTAGTGGTTGTAGCTAATTTTCTTAATTTTCTTAATTTCACACCCGGTAATGATCATATCCAAGATTTTGTTCCAAACTAGGGCAAGTGAATAATGGGACTAGTCTCCATGGACACAGTCACCATAGAAATAGTCACCATGGCAAAGAAGCAGGGTCCACAATGACTTTTTGATGACTTACTCTGATAGTTGTACCTCTTCCACAATGAAAGAGCCGACAATGGTTGCTTCAAAGTCCTGAACTTCTTCCTCCAGAACACCCAATGAACTGGCAACATTGAGGGCCAATACTCGAGTGCGAGCGTCATACTGCCCCTCGGACAAGGCAAAACCAATTAAATCCTGGAGAGGTTAACATAATTGAGTGGTTATTTTCAGAGTTCTCTTGGGTGAAAAAATGCCAGCCCCATTGTTTTTGGGGTAAGTGTGGTTAAAATAGAAAAAAAGTTTACATTTAACAGAAGTCAGTGTTCCCATTTAACACTTTTAAAGGGAAGGTACAACATAGAAGTCATATTGATAAAACTGCTTCTTTGAGTTTGCTGAATTTATTTGAATCAACATACACATTAAACAACCAACCTGTGAACGTTTCAGCTCATTGCGGAGACAAAGACATAAGAAACAGCATTCATAATTTTTACAAAAACCACTTGGGAACAAAAAGTGCCATCGGGCAAATATTTGCTAATGAGCATAGGGGGCGATTCCATGGTTACTCACGTTACATTTTTGAGGTTTTGAAATGTGAGCACTTAAGAAAGTATACTTGTTCAGACTGATTACCAACTTCACATCAAGTAAAGTTTCAGATAATATTTCAGTAATTTTGTAATCACATAATTACCAATGTTGTACTTTTCCTTTAAAGGGGGACTGACATCCTTTACTACGCCTTAAGTTAAGGCGTTTTGTAATAAAATATTGTTTTTGAGACCCACCTGTGTCTATTTAATCATTGATTTCTGAGTACAAGTATTTTAAAACAATGTTTGAAGTGTTTGGGGGAGGCAACCCCGCCCCATGATGGAAGTTTCATTTGCATAAGATATGTGACGTAAGGTCGGGAAGATCCGATGTGTACATGATGTACATGTACATACAAACGTTTCACACACGTAGCGTCGATTTCATTTCTTCCGTGATTTTTGTTTCCGGAACTAATAAAAATAAATGCCGGGAAGATGTGTTTCTGCAGGATACAGCAACACCACTAAAGACGGTGTTAGCCTTCATCTGTTCCCAAGTGACCCAAAATATCGCCGTATTTGGACGAGCAAAGTTCAACTGACAAGAGTAAAGTGGTCAGG
This sequence comes from Zoroaster sp. YZ-2022, assembly GCA_029582265.1. Classification (NCBI taxonomy): domain Eukaryota; kingdom Metazoa; phylum Echinodermata; class Asteroidea; order Forcipulatida; family Zoroasteridae; genus Zoroaster; species Zoroaster sp. YZ-2022. The sequence goes on from CM055836.1 coordinate 8,264,464, forward strand.
TCCAGCGGCTCACATAGTTTTGTGCAGCGATCATTTTGAGCCGAGTTTTGAGCCGAGTTTTGAGCCGAATTTCTCTTCCCGACATGACGTCACGAACAGCTCCTCCGTGTAGGGCGTAAAAGTGGGGGGCATTTTTACAATGGTAAAATAACACTCTCAAAAACAATAAAAACACAAAACAAAAATTTTATTGATCTTTTACTGATATAAAAGAATAAAACGATCACATATTTAACTGTTTGATTTAAATCCATGTCAGTCCCCCTTTAAATCTCGACCCCATATGAAAGAGTTTGTTCCATTTCAGACCTGGGCAATGAGTTGTGGTTTAACAAGGAGAGGGTCGTTTAGCAAGCTCTCTGCAAAGATGGCGGCATTCTGTCTGTCTTGTTGTATGGTCATGAACATCAGCATGGTATCCTCAGTTTTCTTGGGAAGCTTCATGTGTCTCACCAGAGTCCGGATGGTTTTCACCTTCCAGTCTCTGTTACAGTGAATGAGAAATTTCATTATAAGGCTTGTTGATGAATTAGAAACTCATCGTATGCTTTTTTTTTTACCCTCCTACTCTCGGTACAAATTTCCAGCGAGTTCACTGACCATTCAATTCAATTCAATCATCACATTTATTTCCATACTTCCATACAATAATTAACAAACTTTATATTAAGAGTGCATTAAACGATGAAGCAGTAAATGTTAAATTCATAGCAAAATTAATTAGTTAAATAGAGCATGGGGGCTGTTTATATAAGCAGAAGCTTGTTAAAAACAGCCATACAGACAAAAACACAAACAAAAAGGACAGACAGACAAGAGACAAGACAATAGGTAGTTGACACGATACAGAGTAATTAAAATATACTGATGACAGAGGCAATTAAAATAATGAAAAAAATATCAAAAGGCTATTAAGCAAAAAACAACAGAACTAACCAAATTTAGATATGTGGATAATGTGAACGCAATGGAAGAAAATATATATTTGGGAGAGGAAGCTAAGATGCATAATGAGAGATAAGGACTCGTTTGTATTTAAGCTTAAAAAGACCGACGGACCGCTGAGATCTGATATTTTCATCTATGGCATTCCACACACGAGTACCAAGGAAACGAATGGTGTTCATAGAATAAGAGGTGCGAGTGAATGGAACAAACAGATTGGTACAGGATCTTGTGGAGTGGCTATGGGTGTCTCGAACTGAGGTAAAGAAGGAAGAGAAAACTTGGGGAAGAAGATTGTGAGTGAACTTATACATAAAAATCCCAGTATGGAGTTTATTAATGTCGGCGATAGTGAGAGTGTGCAGTTGTGCGAAAAGAGGTGCTGAATGCTCTCTGGGGGAAGAGAAAGTACAGATACGAATAACCCTTTTTTGTGAAACGAATAAGGAGTACATCTTCGTATTACTCACAGAAGCCCAAACAATGTTACAGTAATTTAAATAAGGATAGATGAGAGTGTTATAAAGAAGAACAAGCGATGAAGCAGGGAGGAAATGGGGAGGAAAGGAAGCAGGGAGGAAATTAAAAACTAGATAACTGTCTATGAATGATGGATTAGCTGTATAGATAACAGTACCATGTACAGTTTAGATGCATTCACCATACAGTACCATTTGACAACTGTCTGTTTATGAATGATGGATAAGCTGTGTAGATAACAGTACCTTGTACAGGTTAGATGCATTCACCACACAGTACCATTTGACAACTGTCTGTTTACGAATGGTGGAAAAGCTGTGTAGATAACAGTGCCATGTACAGGTTAGATGCATTCACCACACAGTACCATTTGACAACTGTCTGTTTATGAATGGTGGATAAGCTGTGTAGATAACAGTACCGTGTAGGCCTACAGGTTAGATGCATTCACCACACAGTACCATTTGACAACTGTCTGTTTATGAATGGTAGAAAAGCTGTGTAGATAACAGTGCCATGTACAGGTTAGATGCATTCACCACACAGTACCATTTGACAACTGTCTGTTTATGAATGGTGGATTAGCTGTGTAGATAACAGGACCATGTACAGTTTAGATGCATTCACCACACAGTACCATTTGACAACTGTCTGTTTATGAATGGTGGAAAAGCTGTGTAGATAACAGTGCCATGTACAGGTTAGAGTACCATTAGCATAGTACATTTATCACTCAAAACCATTTGAATGATATAAAATGATCAGTCAACATGGACAAGGAAGGCGAAGAAAAGATCTACATGTATGTGGAAAAATCTATCCGACGGCTTCATCCTGCAGTGGGTGAATGAAGCCTAGGTACAACAGGACATCAAAACAGCATGTATTAACCCTAGTCCCCTTCAATTACTAGCTATACACCCTGCTCAATGCAACAACATCCATCAGTTGTCCCAGTGTGAAGCTGCCCTAACCCCCTTCAATAACAGACTAGACACCCTTCTCAATGCAACAACATCCATCAGTTGTTCCAGTGTGAAGCTGCCCTATCCCCCTTCAATAACAGACTAGACACCCTTCTCAATGCAACATCCATCAGTTGTTCCAGTGTGAAGCTGCCCTAACCCCCTTCAATAACAGACTAGACACCCTTCTCAATGCAACAACGTCCATCAGTTGTTCCAGTGTCAAGCTGCCCTAACCCCCTTCAGTAACAGACTAGACACCCTTCTCAATGCAACAACGTCCATCAGTTGTTCCAGTGTGAAGCTACCCTAACCCCCTTCAATAACAGACTAGACACCCTTCTCAATGCAACAACATCCATCAGTTGTTCCAGTGTGAAGCTGCCCTAATAACCCCCTTCAATAACAGACTAGACACCCTTCTCAATGCAACATCCATCAGTTGTTCCAGTGTGAAGCTGCCCTAATAACCCCCTTCAATAACAGACTAGACACCCTTCTCAATGCAACATCCATCAGTTGTTCCAGTGTGAAGCTGCCCTAACCCCCTTCAATAACAGACTAGACACCAGTAAGACTAATTGCGGTGACACCATGTGGAATCTCAATTGAGTAGTAATTAGTTCTGAAAAGAACTGGGGGTACAACTCGACGTTTCGATCAGTATGCTCTGATCGTCCTCAGGAGAATGCAAGAGCATACTGATCAGAGCATACTGATCGAAACGTCGAGTTGTACCCCCAGTTCTTTTCAGAACTAATTACTACTCAATTGAGATTCCACATGGTGTCACCGCAATTAGTCTTACTTATCATCCTCACCATGCAAAGCTACAAGTTTTACCTAGACTAGACACCGTTCTCAATGCAACAACATCCATCAGTTGTCCAATTGTAAAGCCTGCTGAGTGCAACAAGATCCACCAGCATGAACAGTAACTTGAATTATGGACCCACGGCCCAAAAATCTATCTCAGATTTTGGGGAAAAAAATAAAAATCACTGCTGCAAAATCGCAATTTACGAAGGTAAAACAATTTTTCTTTTTTTTAAATATAAATACATGCATCGCAGTGGCTCTATTTTGACTTGCATGCAGCATATACACATGCATTTGTACTAACTTTACCTGGTAATTTACATACCAAAAAAGTCTCTTCTCAATGAGCCAGGAATCATCAAAGCCATGAGTCCATGTACAGACAGTTGAGGGCACCCTCCTTAATGGAGAGTTCCCACAATCGGTGTTTTTTTTTTATATATTTATATTTTTTTTAGGGTTAATTACATCTGTTGCCCTCCAATTGGATTTTTTTCAGTAAATAAAGAATTAGCTGTTGCAAACTGATTACCAACTAAATGGACATGAAAAAAAGTAGTTTAATAATGGCTTGAAATTTCAACCCAACCCAAGGTATTTATCAAATGCTGTTAAAGAAACTATACCAGCATCTGAAAAAGACCCCGATAGGCTCAAATCATGAAACCACTAACTATTTTTTTTGCATGAGTACGGATCAGTGTTGTAGTTAAGACCACCATGTCCGAGACCGAGACCTGGAGGTCTGAGACCGACAACCACTGGTCCGAGGCCAGGAACCACTGGTCCGAGGCCAGGAACCACTGGTCCAAGGCCAGGAACCACTGGTCAGAGGCTCAGCAAAACTATGGGTAAACTGAAGCAGATGGATTAACAAAATGTAAAACGACCATCAGAGGATGTGCACCACAAGGCATTGGGAAATTTTGATGCAGTGCCTTACTTACTTGTTCCACTCGTCTTCAAAGAGCATAGTCAAATTGATGCTGCAGAGTGCCACGTACGAGAAGTGACCAGCATCATTCAAGGCCTCATTTAGCGGTTTTTTCACAATCTCATCTACCACAGTACTCGAAGGGACACCTTTGTCTGTTGTGACCTTCTCGACACTAGAAGCAGTGTCTGATGAGCTGTCATCCCCTCCGGAATTAGCACTGCTGAAGGACGAACCCACGCTAGGAATGGGATTATTGTTGAATGGATTTAGGCGTTTGGATTTAGATTTTGAGAATTGTGTCCGATTCTCTGGTTGAGTATTGTCTATGGATTTGTTAGTTTTGTCCTCTTCTGATGAACTACCCCGATAATTTTTGTTGCCACTGCTGGTATTGGACATGTCGATGTGTGCATCATTTGGAAACGGTTTATCAGGTCTGGACGTAGATGTAGGATTTGGTGGTATGTCTGTGTACTCTGTTGGTGGTCCTTTTTGAATCACAAGTTCAGACTGATCTTGGACACCATGATCAGCAGCAGTTTCCCCTCTGGAAATTGCACTGCCTAAGGACGAATCATTGGATATCCCTTTGGAATCTGCAAAGCCTGATGCCTCATCCATGCCGATGAACCCTCATACACAGGTCTGAAGCTGTGGCAATAAAAAATAAATTTAACCCTCTTACTCTTGCTGCACTTTAGTGGAAGTAGCTATATAGTCAAAATCAGTCAACTGACTGTTTTGACTATTTACCCAAATGTGCACACAGGGGCATTTTTGACTGGTTTTTACTGTCATTTTGACCACCCTGAACAATACCTGACAATGCTTTTACCAGTCAAAATCAGTCAACTCATTTTTACCTGTAAATGTACTTACTACACGTAGGGTTTTGACAGTGTTTGACTTTTAAGTGCACTAGCTAGATATACCTTGGCAAGTATATCAACATTTTGACTGTTTTTGACCCTTGTAGTTTTTAGGAGGGTTAAATGAAAATTAAATCGAATTGCATTAAAACACTGTTTGCTGTTATCACCCGAAATGATTCAGCATGGCTGAATCTGAGTGGACGTTTGAATAAATAATTTGAGTCCAGCCGAATTCTGCGATTGGTTAGAAGGATGTCACAAACTGTTAATTTCATATCGCCCAAGAACGCAATGATACATCAGACAAGGAAATATGATATTGTGATAAATATCCTCATTTTGTTTTACAGTACATACACTTGTATGTTCACCCATGATATAGTGTATAAGCCATGTTTTGGGGGAAACTTTGTGGAAACTAAAGAGATTTATCATGTACAAGAATTCATTATAACAGAGGTCATGGCCTCCATTTCCCTGGTCTTGACCTTGTTTCCTATTAAAAATGTTCCCATAAACATTATGATATTCGGGTAGAGTGTCGTATCCAACCGCCACTTTTTCTCATTCAATATAATAATAATAATAAAGATTTTTAGCACGCACATATCCACCCTGTTGGGTGCTCAAGGCGCGGAAACAAAGAAAAACATGAATACAAACAATATACGATAGCATAGGGAAAAAAAATTATGTACCGAGATACATGTACCTAGTACAAATACAATGCAATTACAAATATACATCATCTTTGAAGAGTTGTGACATAAGATGAGTTTTAAGCATCGACTTAAAATATAACCAATAATGTAATCTAACCTACCTAGTAAGGTGGAGAACATATGGATGATGGACATATACTTCAAATTATTCCAGGATATTTATTTCATGAAAAATCAGGTGTTTTTGATATGACTTCCTCAGTCATGTCAGTCTGATCTTGTCAACTTCCCCGTTAGTGACCAACACAGTCATTGTACATGTGTAGTGGCTATTATAATAGGATTCTTCTATTTTCTGAAGGGGAGGATTTTTTTAGAAGGGAAATAAAGTCCGAAAACCATTATAAAAGTGGATTTTAAAGATAGTTTTCGCTTTCTGAACCCCAAAAATCGATAGAATCATTTTTTAACTGGTTAGTGGTTGCAAATTTTTTTTAAAAAGAAACCCTTAAAAAGTGGCGGTCGGATACAACAATCTTTCCCTTCAAATTATTCCAGAATAAGTACAACTATAGAATGCAGGGCCATACCGAAGGTTACTTCTTATAAATTTACGTAATTTGACTTAAAAATACACAACTGCGGTTCCTAGGTCAAATTCAGAAAAAGGGAAAAAAGGTGTTGAAAATTTGGCCCTGCATTCTATATAGGTAACGTTACTCCTCCAGAATATTTGTTTAATGAAAAATCAGACATTTCCTCAGTCATGTCGGTCTGATCATGGAGGAAGGAATGGTCTGATCTTGTCACCTCTCCCATTAACGTTAGTGGCCAACACGGTCATTGTACATGATCAGTGGCAACTATAATAGGATGAACTTCTAACGTTAGTTTCTAAAGGAGAGAATTTATTTAGAAGGGCAGCTGGCATAGGATGGCTAGCCCCACCAGTGGCACGGGTACGTGTCCGAGCCACACTCGTGGGGCAAAGGATGGCTAGCGGCTGGAAGTTACACGAAAGAGGCTAACATTAGTACCGAGTAACTGTAGCTAAATGATTATTTGATAATGCCCTCCTGCTGTGTGGCTAGATAATACGTAAATTGCTCGATGTGTAGAAACAACTCTGAGTAAACTTTTGGTCTTGAGAGCTCTATTGTCAGAGAAATGATGAGACCATGGGCGCAGCCATTTTTTATTCCATTGGATGACGTTAGTTTAGATATCAATTTCTATAATAAGTGACCGGGTACCAACGATTGTTTACTGCAGAGGCTCGTAAGAACCTAGTCTTGATTCAAGACTGTGTTTGTATGTTTATGATACACGATCCCACGGCGCTACACGAACGCTGCAATCACAAACTGCGTGTGATAGCGGTTCGTGTGTGTGGTAGCGGTTCGTGATTGTAGCGTTCGTGTAGCGGCGTCGGATCGTGTATCAAAACATACAAACAGTTTTGAACCAAGACTAGAAAGAACCATGCTATGAACATTACAATCACCAGCACTGTACCGCCAGTGCCAATTTCAGTGAGCTAGCTGCCAAGCAGCAGTGGGCTTACAAGAAATAATTATTTTTTCGGCAGCGCAGATTTTCTTGGTTACCAGCACTTGCACATAAAATAATAAAGTGTACTTTAGTTGATAGTCTGTTTTATAATGCTTAGCGAAACTATTTGCTGCTTAGCTGCAGCAGCCCTGTGAAATAGGCCGAGGTGCCATTACTATAGGCCGACCTGAGCCACTGCGATTTTGAGGATGCCGCGGTCCAAAAATCACTGGGATGATTGGCTAAAATGGCTTGATAGTAGCCCAGGTTGGACTTTCACTTTCGGTGTGTGTACAGAGACGAATTCCTTATTTGGACTTGCCTGCTAGTAACAAAAATTGGGATTCATGACTTGCGCCGATCATGATGGAGTAGGCGGACATATAGGCCTACCGGTACTACTTACTAGGCTCCCTATGCGCAAAAACCATATAAAATAAACAAGTTTTTTTCCTCTCAAATCTGGGATGTCCATAAGGGATGAAATACCTTAATTAAAACCATTCTGTATATTATTATAACAGTCACCATATTCAGTCAAATAACAGCGCAACTGCCCCCTGACAGGATGGATATGATACATAAACTAATATTACACCACATTAAAAATTGATGAGAAAAACAAAGAATTAAGGTTTGCAGTTAGCCTCTCAATTTCTGTTGGTTTTTGTTTTGTTTTGTTTATGTTTGTTTGTTTGTTTGTTTGTTTCTCCGTTTTTAGGGGGAGTAATTCCAATTTCAATTAACACCCTCTGATCATTTTAGAACAAATTTGAAGAAAAAACATTTGAATATGAACATTTGCGGAATATTTTGAAGTGGCCAAAAATGTGGCCAATAAAAGTGGCCAAAAATATTGATGACTCAATTCAAAGCTTGACTTGTACAAGTGGGCTTTACAAAATGTTGGGTATATCCGATCCCTATATAAGATTAATTACGTTTATGCTGCGTTTAAATGTCCCATACTTGAAAACTTAATTGTTTATATTTTTTATGTATTTTATGGATGGATACTTTGATGGTCTTTATTCCCCAAAGTGTCCAAACCTGAGTTTCATTTGCATACAATAAGGCATGTCGTGGAACTGTATATGGGCCGGTTACACTGATCCCAATACTAACTGGATATGAGATGGGCGCTGATTGGCCTATAAAAAGTTGAAGTAACCGGCCGCCATGTTGGTTCCCCAAAAGGTCAGGAGTCAAATGTCATGTAAGCATACAGACAATAACAACAACCGGTTCAGCAGCACTTGTCGTCGGTCGGGGGGAGCAGTAAACCTGTCCGGCCGTCACGCATGCGCCTTCTTTCTTGGGGAACAAAGATGGCGAACAACGAGTTTCAGCCAATCGGCGCGATCTCCGACTAAGTATCCAGTTAGCATAGAGATCAGTGGCTGGTTATGGGTTCAATTCTAAGCGAAGTTAAAAAGAAAAGACTTGAACAAATGTATACATTGATTACCTTCTCATTGATGGCCCAAGACTATGATTGGGCAAATTAGCATCACGTGCCGGCGTGTGGATCAGGCCTATAGGACATAGTTCTAATTATAACCCGATGAGCATAGCACAACACTCAAGACACATCCTCTTTGGATCGTTTCACACGAGGAGTGTACTAGGTTCCTTGAGAAAAATTCCGCTAGCGTAACATTTTGTCGTAGGTCGGGACCTCCGACAAAATATCTCAATGTTTGAGAACATTTCGCAAGGAATATGGGGGACCAAAAGTGGAAAACACAATTTTCTGTCATTTGTAAGTAGAACATTTTACAGTTTGGTAAAACCCATTTTTCCAAATTTCCATTTTTCAGCTATCCAAAATTTAGATTTTACATTTCCTCACATTGGCGGTCCAAAAGTGGACATGTGTTATTCTGATTTTCTACTAGCCGAAAAGCAGATTGAACGTTCTGGGAAAAACTCATTTTCTACAAGCAGAAAAGTAGATTGAACGTTTTGGACCAACCCATTTTCTCATTATCTACTAGCCGAAAAGCAGATTGAACCTTTTGGTGAAATTTTCCACTAACTCCGTTCCATTCACCCACCGTAAACGGAAGCTAGGATCTGTGGTTTCACTGATAACGCCCCGGAAACCACAATTGAAAAGTCGGATCAACAAAGCACATACATGAATTGGAATTTGAATGTCGGCTCAACAAAGCACATACATGAATTGGAATTTGAATGTCGGCTCAACAAAGCACATATGTACATGATTTGGAATTTGAATGTCGGCTCAACAAAGTCACAAGTTACATTTTGTTTCCTTTGTTTGCACTTGCAGCACCTGTTGATACAATCGTATCTCGTATAAGATGTGTACAACTTGTCAGGCCGAATTGGGGTTAGGCAGCAGCCAACTGGGGACACGTAATTAATGTGTACCTGAAATTAATTTGTGTAAAAAGACCCCCATGTCAGTATCACGTGATCTTGTGAAGATATTTGTTTGCTTTTTTAAATTACCTTGGACAGGACTGAGAAAAACAAAGACTAATGGCTTTAAAATGTTACATTATTTTCTGCCTTAAAAATAACAAATTCGAGAATTTTTGAAATAGTCTATCCGAAACATAACAGAACCATTGTTAACAACGATACTACTAGCTGCACTGTATACAAAACATGTAAATGGACAGCAAAATGTAAGCAACTCTATTTCCAACAATTTGCTGTATTACAATTTTACATAACAAGTGTGTTAAACTGATTTACACAATTTCTGTAAACGCTTAATAATGAAACTGCAGTACGTTTCCATATTTGTTTGTTTTACCCATTCTGATTCTCTTTTTCGGCCCACTATTATGTCCAAACATATGGAAACTTGTGTCCATTAGCAATCCGTTCCAGAATGTTCCTTTTATTGCACACAGTAAAAGAAAACAAAGTTATACAAAATGAAACCACGCACTTTATTTCTTATGTTCCTGAATTTCCACCAATCGAATATAGTAATGGTCTCAATGCATCATCACTTAAAATTCCCATACCGTCCAATCACCAACTTAAATTCATTACGTTAATTCATTATGAAAGTGTTGTACTTAATGGCTATTAAGCATGTACTGAAGCTATGGTCAAATTCCATGGTCAAATCTAGTTTTATACATCGAAAATAATGACAACCATTGTAGACCATCGTAAAAAGTACTTAAATCATATGGACCTGCAGTGTCGAACTTACTTACTGGTCGGTCCGGCCGGCTATAGACTTGGTTCCAAGTCTGTGATCGTGGTTTTTTGTCTGCCTGAAGCCAATACGGCTCTGTATATCGTATTAAATAGCGCCCTCTTGTGTATTAACCTCCGACATTAAAAATGAGATCGCGAGTTCTAGTTAGGGCTGTGACTCATAGCCAGTAGGGGTAAACGGCGTTTTGCTTGGCTGATGCAGACAAAAGTAACCGCGATCTCAGACTTGAAATCAAGTCTAGGCCGGCTACGGCTAGCAAACAAAATATTAAGTGTGAACTATTGAGACCGTAATTATTTCGATTGGTGGAAATTCAATAACATATTTAAAGTGCGTGGGTTTAAATACATGTACACGCGTCATGTACTCAATCAATTATGGCCGCTTTGAACATAGGCATGGAACATAGGAAAGTGAATTATTTCCTAAATTCGAACTGAAAATGATTTCCACATTTCTTAACGGTGACAGGACTTTATTGTATAATCATATAAGTTCACGTTAAATAGAATGTACGACGTTGTATTTGGAAACGAGTAGGCCTATACGTGCATTTTAACCCTCTCATTTTCATGAAATAATTTTATCAATTACCTTGTAAACGACGCCTTTCGTTTCATCAAAATGGGTTTACATTTTTGCGAAAACGACTAAGAACGTTCAGTTTATAAAGTTGCTGACAATTTCTCGAGTACTAAATTTAATTTGCTCTAGCACCTTAATTTGATATAAATTTAGTTATTGCCATGCGTGTACACACCTGTGCCTACACACTCGAGTATTTGCGATAATTGAAAAACTAACTAACTAATAAATAAATAAATAAATAAATAAATTTCACTGGAATTGTACATTTTCATTTCCCACACGCCTTCCCCACCTTTTACCCCCCCCCCCCCAAATAAAAGCCACTGAGCCCTGAATCTCACTCATTCTACAAAACACATAATATGCTATAGTGAAAACTCACGTATCAGGTCTAAGTAATTATGTATACATCCGTGAATGAATTACGTTAATAGTAGGTGTTTGGGTTATGTACAAATGTAGGTGGACCCTCCTTCCACATAAATTATGGGCACTTTATTAGGTGAATATTGTGCTTTTATACTAAAATAACCTACTAAAATACCGTTCTTTTCCTGTTTCTACGGGCGCACTCAAACTCACGTTATATACTGTAGCTCACTCAAACGGAAGGTCAACAGAGACTGAAAGCTTGGATAATAATTGCTTTACCACGCAATCCAATAATCGTTTTATGCACACCAATTTAATTAGGCCCCATCCAGATGGAGTCACGGACCAGGTTAAAGGTCGAGTAGGCCTACAGGTGCGCGGGGTTCCCTAAGCCCTTTTATGATACAAAGTATGTGAATAACCACTCTGACAGGATCGTGGCTTGATGCTCGACAGATGACGTAAGAAGGAAGCGGCTACCATGGCAGTCTTCGCAGGGGGTATGATGCCCAGAAATAGTAGTGCGGCGCGGCTTCCGCTGAAGTTCAATCTAGTTCTTATCCATAATTTATGGGAACAGATTAGCCAGCTGACACAGAAATTGACATTTAAAAAAATATGGTTGATTTCATCGTTTTAGGTGAGTTATACTGCTAATTTTAGCTTGAACTTTCCAGGGACGGAAGTTTAAAGGTTGTGGGTCGCGCAAATTGATATATCTATACGCAGAAGTGATCAGGTTCAGGTGATCAGAAACAACCAAGATGGCGGCCGAGACTGAATTGAGTTTGGAAAGCAGTTTAACTGCGATGGACTGGCTGCCTCGATTGAGTGTTGGAGGGGCTCTGTCCGGAGGTGGCATACCTGGCAAGAACCAGCAAGGACGGAACTCGCATGTGGACCAAAGTAAAGGAACTATACCCATGAGAAAGTCCCCAAGTTCGCCGCATGATACGACCGCAACATGGGACGATTCGCAACAAGCAGCGAAGGATGGGAAACCTCCGTACAGTTACGCTAATCTCATAACGTTCGCGATCAACAGTGCACCAAAAAAGAGAATGACATTAAGCGAAATTTACCAGTGGATATGTGATAATTTCGCTTACTACAAAGACGCTGGGAGTGGTTGGAAGGTATGCATTATTGTTTGACGCCATGACAATGTAATCGTGGTGATTTTGAAACGTTTTTTGGCAGTCCCTACTCAGTCCTGGTAAAGTTTTTAGTTGGCTTGACGGTAGAGCGCGCTTTATTATTTAGGATGTTAAAGTTTTGCATTAAGTGTCCAGTGAAGAATAAACCCTTTCACGGTATATATGCCCCATTTGAAATTGTTACTATCAAACCTGCACTTTACACAAATGTTCTGAAGCAGACGACAAAATGGCATCTATCCAGTTAGTTGTGTATCGTCCGGAATACATGTTTTTCACTGCAATCATGAAATGACGAACTTATGTTTTGTTTAGCATTTATCTGAAAGCTTACGGAACTTTGATGTATTACTATAGGCCCTAACACCTACTGGTTGTATAAACATTTCTAGGTCATGGCTTTTAACGTTGGCAGTGGATATTTTACCGGAACGATATTTTACCGGTGGTCTTCTCTGATTGGTCTGTACTGTTGACGTCATCCGCTACTGAGCTTTGTGTGCTTCGCATTCGATCGCGTGCGTATTGTTCAATAATAATAACACCACTTGCTATAGGGCGATTCATGGGATTCCTCTATGCTCTATGCCAGCAAGTGCAACGTTGCGACGCTGTACGAAGATAAAACAGCGTACACATGTACAGTTAGCCGAGGTAGGACTCCTCCGTTGTACATTGTATTTGTAAAGCATGGAGGAGTCCAAAATGGGCTACATTTACATGGCAATATTTTCATGATTGTGTAGCATGGAATATTCAATGTGATGATTGGCGGAGCATCCAGATATATGCAGAGATTTTCCCATGGGTAAAAAAACAAAAAAAACAAAACAAAAAAAACCAAAAAAAAACCCCAGCAAGAACGTGCTGTGGTGGGCCGATTAACCGGCTGAAAAGATCTCGTGTGGACGAATTACCGGCACACCCAGGCGGCACACATTACGTGAATATTACACTCAGCCGCATGAGTCGCCATTTTTTCCGAGTAGCGATCGTCGTATGTACGTCATATACAACAAACACGCACACGATCGAATGCGAAGCACGCAAAGCTCAGTACCGGATGACGTCAACAGTACTGACCAATCAGAAAAGACCACCGGTAAAATAGCATTTCGGTTCAATTTACCGTTGCTGGTAAAATATCCACTGCCTTTAACGTTACTGTTACAAAACAAAAAAAATCATCTAGAGAATCTAAGCCCCATAAATAAGGCCATTCATCCCACCGTAATCCTTGGCTCTTGCACAGTTTCAAAATATTCATGTGCAGTATTTACTCACAAAATAAAACAAACATTTCACATTGGATCAGCTATTGTACGATGGGTTTACTTTTACATTTTAGTGGTGCGTCATTATAGCAACATAAACTTTTCATTGACCATAATTTTGTGCAAATAATAAAGCTCCAGACCTCCACGTATGATCCTTAACCAGTTGACGTCGGGAATATTTATTTTTTTCCGGTCCCCCGTGCGGGTGTCAATGAAACTAAGTTCGGACACCCAAATAAACACCTTTACTCATTGACATTTCGAGAATCAAAAGGCTAGTTTCTTAATTACGGTTGTGTTTGTTCAGCACAATTAGACCGTTGGCAAGCTCCGATGCAACGGCCTATTAGCGACCAGCGCCTGGTCGAAAATACGGCATACCCGGAGAGAGATCGAAGGCCTCGTAAACAATGGATATAAATTCGTCTTTACAAATTCTTGGCTGGTATGTCAAAGGAACAGGTCTTGGATAAAGGGATTACGCAAAAATCAACAAAAAGAGTGAACTCGTTCAGTGTTTGCAGTGCATTTTGTCCGGGGCCACCGAACCGTGACCCCATGGACTCCGAGAAACGATTGCGTGTATACAAGTCAGCCGCCACGACGGCATGCCACGTGTGGCGTGTTGACAAGTCTCCCGGTAACACACACAAAAATCGGAATGCGTGTTTAGACGCTCTCCGATCCGCTGTATAATTGCATATATACACGGCCTCCGAAGCGAACTGGTTAAAGGCATTGAGATTCAACATTTTACAAGAGAATTCTCCACAGAAACAAACTGCAACAGTTAATTAACCCTCCTACTTCTGGTACATTTTTCATACAAGTTGATCCACCATTTGAAACCATTCGCTTTTGTGGTTTTGAATGGTGAAATAACTGTACAGTATTGATTTCCCCAAATGGTTTTGAATGGTACAGTAGGTCAGCTAATACAAAACCTTGTTTGGATCTTTCCATATGGTAGTACAGCTAATACAAAACCTTGTTTGGATACTTCTAAGTGGTGAATCAATGGACCCTCTAGAGGGCCAATGATTTTCCGCGATCGCGGAAAACGGACAGAATTCGCGGAATTTGCTCCTCGAAACGGAAAACGGGATTTGAATCTGAAGGAAATAACTTCTGCAATTTTATTGATAAAAAACATAATTTTGTCAAATTTATTGGTCCAAAACGAATTGTTGATTAATTCAATCAGATTCAACAGATGAGCCACATAACAAATGCGCGTTGGCAAGATTAGAGCAACAAATCATGTTAAGAATCACCGTTAGCGAGCGTGACAGACGTCATGGGGGAGACCCGACATGTACATGTACATGTATGCCGTAGCTTTCGGTCAGCGCACGGGTGAAAATCATCACACTTATGGTACGCTCTCGCAGGTGTCTTTTGCAACATCGGCAGGTTTATTTTTCTCCGTTCAATCATCAACCATTCTTTTATATCTAACTTTGGCTCTAGTGAAATGTATGTTGTGCTTATTCACTTTACAGGTCCAAAAACCTACCGTAAACTATATTATTTTGACACTAGTTAATGTGAAAAAAATGGCAGACATAAATTTCGCTTCGGCTACAACAATCATGTGATGTGTGTGTGACGTCGTTGCGTATACGGCTGTTGCATGTTTCTTATGTGTGTGTGGTGGCGGTGGCGGTGGCGGTGCAGTATACATGTAGTATTAACCCTAACCCCCAGGCCCTTTTAGGTAGGATGCATCCTCAATCACACAAAATGCTACAAAATGTCTTCATAAAATTTGGAAGGTTCCTGAATACTCCAAAGTCACCCAATATATTGTGCTATATTTCGTGTGTAGGGTGCCCACTGCCTCAATCACACAAAATCACACATACATGTACATGTTTTAATTAATTAGTCAAATTTAGCTTGCAAAATTCTCACCAACAGTTACTCTTGTAAAGCCCTATTCATACTACAGAGCCAATTCCCGGGGAAAAAAATCCCTGGAAATTCGCGATAGTTTTTAACCCCACCGCCACCCCAGCGACCGTTCACACTAGACCTGTCTGGTCACTCCCAAGAGCATTATTTCCCGGGAATATGCACGATCGTTTCACACTCGCGATCAAACCCTGGGAACTGTGCTAACTGAATCGGCTCATGCAGAAGTTGCAAAATGTTGTGGGCGGATGTCCAATCCCAGAATGCCATGCACTCAAGCAACCACGGGCTGTTGTGACTGTTTCCCATGCACGCTGCTTGGTACGCTTGAGAAAAAGGGAGACTGGTACACTGTACCTAACCATGCGGACATTATACATAAATACACGTAAACGAGATGGATGCTTAGCATAGCCTTGTCCACGACAATTTATTCAATTCTAAAACCATTTATTTGGTCACATTTTAAACTAAATATATCATGGTTTTTCTTTTTTACAGTTTGATGAAATTAAATTAAATAATTTGTTTTATTAAATATATAGTGTTATTTACAGATTTAGATATTTATATTTTTAGACATTACTATAAATACTTTTGAAGGAAAGTTTCAAAAGTACTAAAATACAACACTAGATATTACCACGCAAATTATTTGGTGCGCTGTTTGTGACCTCGCTGACCTTTCAAGACATGTTGACGTCCCACCATCCACGACGCAAAAGTAGGGCAAGATAAACCTGCTTTCGTTTCACACTAGTTGCTATTTCCCAGGAAAAACACTTTTTCCGGGAAAAACTCGCTTAACCCTACTCCCGAGCAGGGGTAATTATTTCCCGGGAATTTCCAGGGAGTTGCTTTTGAAGTGTGAACAGACCGACCAAAATTTCCTGGGGATTTCCCGGGAAATACGTCTCGTGTGAAAAGCGCTGCTGTCCTTGGAAAAAGAAATAATACATTGTAAAAACAAGTTAACCAGTTTGCGTCGGAGGCCGTGTATACACGCACATTTTTTTGGGTACAACGGATCGGAGAGCGTCTAAACACGCCACAGGATTCTCGGGAATTTTGTATAGATTCCTGGTCGACGTGGCAACGAGCCATAAGCATACGGTGGAAGATGCGGTCTCCCCGGTCACGCTCTGGTGAGCACCATTGTTCATGTTTGTGCGATAAAAATAAACCCGCCACGGGGGTTCGGAAAAACTTTTTTATTCCCGACGCGAACTGGTTAAACACAAGTTAAACACAACCCTTTGTAGATGGTATAAAGTTCCCTGTTATCTCATTGTCTTTCTGTGATATTTTCTTTGTCTTTTCAGAACTCAATCAGACACAACCTATCACTAAACAAGTGTTTCATGAAAGTAGCAAGATCAAAAGATGATCCAGGAAAAGTGAGTATCATCGGTACAAGCCTTAAGTTAAGGCCCACGTGGCAACCTGGAACACAACGCCTGACAAAATACCACACCCGCAAGTGTGGACGCCCCAAGAGACTTTACCAGTCCGTTCTGTGCTCTTATGTTTTTCTGTATATTTCTCTACTGATTTGGTAAGAAATGAATGTATTGGGTAACTAATTTGTTATGATATCACTTATTTAAATATAGACAAGCCCAACTTTTGCTAACGGCGAATGGTTTAAATTTAGATAAATTATTCATTTTGCTGGAGGTTTATGAATAATTCAGTAGTAGCGTCCTCGGAACAGACTGGTAAAGGCGCTTGTGGCTTTTCCACTTGCGATCACGTGTGTGGTCTTTTTTTCGGGCATGGTGTTGTATTTAAGCGTGCGCTTTGACTCAAGGCTACATATGTACATCGGTACCAGTTTAATTTTCCCTTTCCCTGTTGATCATGATGATATTGTCCCTTGAAAGGGAAGGTACAACATTTGTGATGTTGACAAAACTGATTAACCCTCCTACAATCAGTGCAATTTTCGAAACAACCCATTCAGGCCACTCCAAGCCATTAGCTGTTGCCAGTGGCCTCCTATGGTTACCCTTCTGTGCCCTGAGATTACAGGGTAAGGTGGTCTCCCATTGGTATATTGTAGGCCATACTAATATGTTCAAACATTTACAGTGGCCTTTGGGTGACACACAGTTGATTGTGTAAGATTATTTAGATAGGACAGCAGGCTTGTACATGTATGTACTGAAGGTTGTGGATCGGAGTGGCCTCCATGTGTAGGAGGGTTAAAGGCTTCTTTGATTCAAGATGTACATAAAACAACCAACCTGTGAAAGTTTCAGCTAAATGCAGAGTCCAAGTCATGAGAAAACTGTGAAAAAGAATGCACAATTTTTATAGAAATGCCTCACATTATATTTTTTATTAGAATAACAGTCATAATGCTTTAGCATATTTTGGCAGGTTGCCAGTGAAAATGAAGCTTTTAAATGTGAAAGTCTAGACCAGACAAATAGATTGACATAATGATGACACCAGCATTTAAGGATAAGAACAGCATTGGTCATGTTGATAAACATGCATCTAGTTCTTTGAGTACAATGTACATGTATTGTATGTTTATTTTCTTTAATTCAAGATGTACATAAACCCTCCTACACATGGAGGCCACTCCGATCCACAAAATTCTGCTCTTGAGCAACCTTCAGTAAATGTATACATGTACAAGCCTGCTGTCCTTTCCAAGTAATCTTACAAAATCAACTGTGTGTCACCCAAGGCCACTGTAAATGTTTGAACATATTAGCCCTCCTATAGGTTTAACACTCAAAGACACTCAAAATTTGTATGTCTCTCTTAACCCATTGACTTTGTGCAGTGCACTCAAATACATGCAAGCACATGTGGCTGTGATAGGAGGTTAAACCCAAAGACACTCAAAATTTGTATGTAACTCCCAACCCATTGACTTTGTGCAGCGCACTCAAATATAGGTAAAACCAAAACCACTTGACAGTACATACACAGCTCTGTGTGACTCT
Source organism: Zoroaster sp. YZ-2022 (assembly GCA_029582265.1). Lineage (NCBI taxonomy): Eukaryota > Metazoa > Echinodermata > Asteroidea > Forcipulatida > Zoroasteridae > Zoroaster > Zoroaster sp. YZ-2022. Next base: position 8,283,171 of record CM055836.1, read on the forward strand.
GTGGTTTGACCTACCAATTGGCAATGCAACCAAAAATACTCAAGTGACTGTCTGTGGGTGCCGTGCTGACTGGGCCAAATTTCAGCATGGGCATAGGAGGGTTAGTATGGCCTGCAATGTATCGATGGGAGACCACCTTAACCTGCAATCTCAGTGGTGTGACAGTGCACAGAAGGGTAACCATAGGAGGCCACTGGCAACAGCTAATGGCTTGGAGTGGCCTGAACGGGTTGTTTCAAAAATTGCACTGATTGTAGGAGGGTTAAACAACCAACCTGTGAAAGTTTCAGCTCATTGCGGAGTCCAAGTCATGAAAAGAGTGAAAAACCATTCACAAGTTTTACAGAAAACACTTGGAGCCATCTGGCAACGTTTTGCTAAAAGGTGTATTTTTAAAATTTATTTATGTATTGATTTACATTATTTTTATGGGGGTGGGGGGTTGGGGGTTCTCTGAGATGACAGTACACTTCAGACTGAATAATTTATCAGTATGATTCTTATATTTACCAACTTCACATCATGTTAGCCTCTCGATAATAATTTGGTAAATTTGGGTAAATTTTACCACTGTTGCACATCCCTTTAATATGTGGAAAGAAGAGTCTGCATAACATTGTCACTACATCATATGTGTAGAAACAAATATGTTTTGTACATGGTACATGCTGTCAATATGTTATATCATGTTGGTTCCAATAGTTTACGTGTAAGAATTCATGTCTGGGCAATTAATAACATGCAGTACATTTTAATGTTAATATACCCCTGCATGTACAAGTAATAATAATAATAATATTGTGGACTTATATAGCGCACGTATACACCAAACTGGTGCTCAAGGTGCATTATATTATTACCCCTGCTCATCAGGCTCATAAATCATTCCTGAAACCATCTCAGCTCCCTGGGGAGTATACAGCTCAATTGCTGCCATTACAGCGCATATACATGTACATGTAGGGCTAATCAAACACAACAACCAACTCTGCCCTCACAGGTGCCCATTTACTCCTGGGTGGAGAGAAGCAATTATGGTAAAGTGTCTTGCTCAAGGACACAAGCACCATGGTCGCGGTTGGGATTCGAACCCACATTCTGACGACTCAGCCATCAGAACACAAATCCGATGCACTAAACCGCTCGACCATGGCACTCCATAGTACTGTATATTCAACTGTTAATCATAATGCATGCATCTACAGTGTGTATAACAGTCCAAGGTTAGACATGTACATTATATAATGTATGTACAATTGTTCATGTACATGTATGATTACAACATTTGTACATACATTGTATGTACAGTATGTACTGCAGTCACATGTACACAAACATTTCCTTGTATGATTTGTTTTAACAATTGATTCTAATTTTGCCCTTCACCGACGTGTGTATAGCACTGTATACTCAGTGCTTTCCGAGTGTCTGTGGAAAAAATTTCACAGGCGACTCGGGCGGGATTCGAACCCACGACCTGCTTACTAGTGCAGACGACTTAACCTCTCGACCACCGAGCTTGCCTGATGGCGATTGGCCGGCTAGAATCCTATATAGCAGCGGGTTCCGCGATATGAATTTTTGGCTCCTGAGGGAAAAAAAATAGTTGTAAAATTGTTTCACTAAATTTTACTTCACCAACCTATATGATTTGTTTTTATAATTGATAGCATGGGTGTAGACAAAGCCAGAGGACAACATTGGTGATTATAGCAAACTGTGATTACTCTTGCGTTTACTTATTGTGAATCAAGTTTAGCAATAAACAACCAGCTTGTGAACTTGAAAACCCTTATTGAACATTATTGGTTATATCTTGGCAAAACCGCTTAGAACTTAAAGTATCCCTCTGAATCAAGATTAAACAGCTAACCTGTGAACAGATTCATAGCTTTTGTTTTGTCAAGAAAATAATGAAATTATGAATTTTTGGCTCCTGAGGGGGAAAAAAATTTGTAGTAAAATTGTTTAACTAAATTGTACTACAATGATAAATAGCACGTTGAACAGAAAACTTTTCAAGGGAGAAAAGACTCCAAATTGTGATGACGTTCGGCACTTTGCCAAACTGTGATGTTATTCAATCTGGTTTATTGACCTTTTCACATGATTGAGAAGCCAGCAGCACATGACAAGTTGACCTACCAGTTTCATCCGATATCTGCTATGTAGATATCCTGGCAGTTGTAATGATATAATTATAGGAAATGGCAATATGGTACCACTGTGGGAGGGCGTTAATTCCTGAAATCCTGTTTTGCCTTGTACTAACATACATTTAATGCATTTGTAGGGGTCAAAATTCAGGACAAGTAAAAGTGTTTTTATTTATAACCCGGTTAACCCTTGCGTACGGTTGATGGCTATAGCCGCGGCCGGTGAATTAATTGATTTTCCAGAGCTGTATTTGCTGAGAATTCGCCTTGAATAGAAATCTTCAAGAAGGCTGGTAGTTTGGTGGACCATATTGTTCTTGAAATGGAGTGTTATATAATAGATTGGGCTTTCGAGAGCATTCTGAATATACAGTCTTTTCATGAGCTTTCTGAACACCGGCCTTTCAATTACACTATGTGGGGACTTCACGTACGATGAATAGGGTATGCCCGGTTTAGCTTGCCCGATTATTGTTCGGTCTATATGCTTGGCTGAACAGCGGAGTTGTGCACATGTCCACGGCCGGGCTTGACCCGGCGCTCCACGGCCCCACAGACGTTCCGTGGTTGGCCGCAACCACTTTCACTCTCGGTAAAAATAATACCGTACACAAGGGGTTAAAGGGACAGTATCTTCACGATCAGAGCAGACTTTCAACAGGGCATGGAATCGATGTCCTAGTTTAAGATTAACACAGTGAATAAAAATTACTGGCTCGTTTATGCAGTAGCAACGGTAATACGACCTTATCATGTGGGTGTTATTTTCAGTCACTAAGTTAATCTGAAACTAGCATTCCAATTCGATGCCCTGTTGATCGTGACGATAATGTCCCTTTAAACTTAGCATTATTGCAAGAAGTAAAGTAGTTTTGACTGTATTAATTTACATGTACATGTTCGGTGACAAAATCATGCAAGCATATCCATCCATGTGTATGTTTTCCATCCTATTTGGCAAAGCAACCCCCTACATTTTTTCTGTATACCGTGACGATATTGCCCCTTTAATTTTTAGTTGTCATTCTAATCAGGTGTGATGGTATCAGGTTGATAAAAAGACCAAGATGTGCATGAAATTTACCAACAACCAGCAATAAAGGCAATAATACAGTCTTAACCCTCCTACCTTCGGTACCTTTTTCATACAAGTTGATGCACCATTTGAAACCATTCGCTTTTGTGGTTTTGAATGGTGAAGTAACTATGTACAGTATTGATTCCCCCAAATGGTTTTGAATGGTAGGTCAGCTAATACAAAACCTTGTTTGGATCTTTCCAAATGGTAGTACAGCTAATACAAAACCTTGTTTGGATCTTTCCAAATGGTAGTACAGCTAATACAAAACCTTGTTTGTATACTTCTAAGTGGTGAATCAATGGACCCTCTATGCATTTGAATGGATTTGAATGGTAGTAAAGCTTGCTACTGTACCATCACTGTTCAAATGGTATCACCATGTGTGTACAAAACCAATGGGCATTTTGGTAAGTGGAAATTTTGAATGGTTTCAAATGGTCTATCAGTAGGAGGGTTAATATTTCCCAAGGGAACAACATTAATTTTGATACAACCCGTTGAAAAACATTAGACCTGGCCAAACCAAGTGGTGAATCAATGGACCCTCTATGCATTTGAATGGATTTGAATGGTAGTAAAGCTTGCTACTGTACCATCACTGTTCAAATGGTATCACCATGTGTGTACAAAACCAATGGGCATTTTGGTAAGTGGAAATTTTGAATGGTTTCAAATGGTCTATCAGTAGGAGGGTTAATATTTCCCAAGGGAACAAAATTAATTTTGATACAACCCGTTGAAAAACATTAGACCTGGCCAAACCAAAGAGCCTTAGTGCATGAGAAAAGTCTGGCCTGTTCTTTTCACTTCAGTTGCATTGAATATATGCACATTAACTTTCAATGAAAGGTCTTTGTTTAACGAATAGATTGAGTTTTAAAAAGTGACATTTGGTGAACGCAGTTAGTAAGGCTTTCGCCATGCTTGTGTTACTGGTGCAGGTAAAACAAAATATTTTAATTGCTTTTAAATTAAAATTTTCATTATTTGCTGCACTTTTCATCTCCAAAAGATAAGTTTATAAGAAAACCCACACAGTTTTCTTGTAAACACATTTACCAATTGTTCATTTCAAAATTCTGTCCATCTGACCTACAGGTTACATGTAATTGATTTTGCAGTTTTCTATAAAAGTTAAGGTTTGACAAAAATCACATCCCCTATTACTGTTCCACATAGTGTATTGTGCATGGCAGTCGGGCAAGTGTCAGGAATGTCGCTTGGCATTATGTCAAGTACCATTCTGTGCAGAGTGCTGTGTGAAATATGAAAACGTGTTCTGTGGGGCTACATACTACATACATGTACATATGTACAGTACATCAGTTGTATAAATTGTGTATTCTGGTTTATCATGGTGGACATCCAAGTGCATGAGACAATTACTGACAACAGTGCTGATATAATCCACCCCCCTCCTGCCCCCTCTTAAAAATGTGTGTCTGTTGATTGTCAAACTGTCACTTAAGTCTTTTTGAAAAATGTACCGCAAACACCAGCTGCTCATCTGACAGTAGTTAATCTCTTCCTTCCTTGACACACCCCTATCCCCAAGTTTGGATTTATAAAGTAACTTGTTACACATTAAAGGCAGTGTATACTCAAAATCCATACAAATCACAATTTTCCTGATTTTAGGATTTTAACAAATCTCCTTTGCCTCAAAATGTTCTTGAAAGAAAGGAAAGAAGTAGCCTGTATTGTGTCCAAACCTTTTACTTGAAAAAAATCGGGGCTCACAGCTTTACAAATAAGAAGTTGTTGTATTTTGAATGTTGACAGATGGTTAGGCCCATTTGCTTACACATAACCTGAATCTTCCAAAATCTTTCAGTAGTAAAGCAAGCACATGACATGTATGCACACATGTGTTTCTAATCTGTGATACATGTACATGGCCAGACACCCTCCCTGCATGCATGGAGCAATAAACAGTGTCCACTGACCCAAGCACTGACCTTGCAATCACTACAACAAACATGGATGTACATGTACCATGGAAAGGCAAGTATGCCTAATAACCTCAATCCTCCAAAATTCTTCACTTTAGCAAAGAGCATGTACGGTAGCATGTAACCTCAATCCTTAAAAATCCTTCACTTTAGCAAAGAGGATTTTGGAAGGTTAGGGTTAGTCCATTAATAATGTCTTAATGTTTTCTTACAGGGTTCCTACTGGGCTATAGATCAAAATCCCCAAGAAGATCCCCTCCCCACGAGGCAAAAGATGAGAAAAAGAAGGAACAGTGACCGGGTAAGTTTATCAACCAAATTAAAGGGAAGGTACATTTACAAGCCTGCAATTTCATTCTTGTTGTATGTTCCCTGTAAGTGTGTGCTGAGGCTTTGGTGGCAGTTGCCTCATAGATAATTGGATTTTATCATTCCTTTTATCTGGAAAATTGTCTTGACCCAGAAAATAGCCTTGCCCTTAATAATTGACATTCTCTACAACCGATAACATTGTAGGCCATGTTAAGAACAATCACAAAATCTAGATGATCATCTTTGCATAAATCAAATAATCAGGAGGGATGCTTCATTTTTATTTTGTAATGTTTTTCCATAACAAAACTTAATTTGAACACTACAGCAAATAAGCCATGTGAAAATACATACATTTAGTGATAGTGTAAAAAAAGAATTTGATATCATTTTTTTCTTTTTTTTCCCCTTTTACCAACAATACTGCTTTCTGTACATTTGGAGATAAATATTGTCAGTCAGCTGGAGTCTGGAGACAACTGTTTCTTCAAATCAGTAACGTGTACATAATTTGACTGTACAGTTGTTCAGTTTGATGTACAGAATCAGCAGTCCTCTGAAGGGAGTACCACTTTCAAAGTTTTAGGAAAAACAGTGAACGGTGACCCCCAAATTATCCATAATTTAGACAGTCGACAAAATTTGTGTAATTTTTATTTATTTTTATTTTCTTTGAGGGGTGGGGGGTGGGGTTTCTCAATACATTTAAAGGGGTTATCAGGCATGCAACTTTTCAGCTGACCAGCTGATTTCCTCTTTTTTGGTTGCTCAGCTGTGCCATTGAAAACTGAAAAACATAGTACAAAGTCTGGCTGTGGCTGACACTTTCCTCTCTTTTGGACAAACTGCAGTTGCATGCCTGGGTTATACACTGTATGCATGTAACCCCTATACAGAGGTCATACAGACAAAAATTCATTTGCAAAATAATGTGATTAATTGTGCTAACATGATAGCCACTTGGAAATAAATGTTTAAACATCAAATTAAAACTAGGTTTGGCATTTTCGGTTAAATTTGCGAAACGTGTACATACGTTTTGACTCGGACCAAAACGAATATTGTTATCACTACGAAATGGCATGATGCAGACATACATGTACACGCATGTCCGTATAGTATGGAAAATAATCCAGTACGGATTTTAACAAAATAGTATGCAGATTAAAAAAATCCAAGCCTGGCACAAAACATCTGGTTGTATTATCAAAGCCAAATTATCAATTGAACTTTCTGGGAATCGCAATTGAACTGGTCGCACTTAGTGAAATAAAAAACACTGGCCAAATATCATGGAAATGGAAGGTTCCATTTCTTAAATGTAGGATTCGTTTACACGTATCCTGAATTTGAAAACGTTTTTTTCTGTGTGTGTGTGTGTGTGTACGGGTATTTGCTACCTTGTGGAGTCCTATAAGAAAAGGGAAAGCAAGAACAATGGGTCTCCACAGGGTAATTCTAAAGACCATCGGGTCTCCACAAGGAATTTTGTGTACAAACCCTATGAGGAAATGCTTAAGTACAGGAACAAAGGAAAAGAACAATAGATGTCTCCACAAGGATACAAAAATGAGTATGTGTGTGTGTGTGTGTGTGTGCGTGTGTGCACATGTAAACCCTAATTAAAACACGAAACCTATGATGTACATGTGCACGTATCCACCAAACTGGTATTCAAAGCGCATTACATTATTACCCCTGCTCATCAGGCACATAAATCATTCCTGAAACCATCTCAGCTCCCTGGGGAGTATACAGCTCAATTGCTGACATTTCAGCACATACATACATGTACATGTATGGGGCTAATCAAACACAACAACCAACTCTGCCCTCATACATGTAGGTACTTGTCAAAAGTTTTAATGTAAATCTCTGATCATTCATGTGTTTTGGGAATACCAATTATACTGGGGATACAAACACTATTTACAAACTGTGGTACAATATGCAAAAAGAATGTGGTATGTGACCATATCAGCTCACTTAACCCTCCTACAATCAGTGCAATTTTTGAAACAACCCATTCAGGCCACTCCAAGCCATTAGCTGTTGCCAGTGGCCTTCTGTGCACACCACTGAGATTGCAGGGTAATGTGGTCTTCCATTGATACATTGTAGGTCATACTAACTGTTCAAACATTTACAGTGGCCTTGGGTGGCACACAGTTGATTTTGTAAGATTACTTGGAAAGGACAGCAGGCTTGTACGTATGTGTACTGAAGGTTGCTGAAGAACAGAATTTAGTGGTTGGGAGTGACCTCCATGTGTAGGAGGGTTAATAACACCATGTGTGCATATTATTTGTTGCACTTCCTCAACCATTTAGGGTGTGTGGTGGCTTGCTATTTTTAACATGTGGTTAAGTCACCCCTGATGCGGGATTTCCCCTAAATATTATATAGATATTTACCCTAATATTACATGTGTGCAAGGAAATGATAAAGAAAATTACATTGTGTGACAAGCAAACAGCAAACAGCATTCCTGACTGGTCAGGAATGAGGCCCCCCGCCCCCCCAATTTATTAAAATAATAATGCTGTCACAGTAATTACTGCAATCTCGTTCAGGAAAAGGAACTCGACAGCCTTTGGTTTCGGTCTGTGGTAATATGGTAGAGATACATAGACCTCTTTAAAAAAAAAAGTAAAAAGAAAAAAGAAAACATTCAACAAAATTTAGAAATAAGGTCAAGGGTGTGTTTGTTTTTGTGATCTTAACCAGAAACATGTTTCAACTTTTGTAATTGGTTCGTTTGTAATGCTTGCAATTATGTGACTGTTCCGAACCAAACTTGGACCAAGTTTTTGACTTTTAGTTCTTGTGTCAGCGAAGATGATGAATCAAAGGTTGTTTTTTGGTGCCCCCCCCCCCCATTATATGTCATCTCGTTTTCGTTATCAGTCAAGCTCTGTTGTCTACAGGGTAAACACATGTACCTCCTTGTCTCCTGTGGTTTCTTTTCTTTAAATTTTATTCTGCAGATCTGAAACTCAAGAAAGATATTTAGAAGTAATTTTGTTTAAGATACACAGCTTGATATTTTAAATGTTTCATAGTCTGTATTAGATACGTGGATTAAAAATGCCTTGGTCAAAAATTAGGCAATAGATTTAAACAATACTGTAATAATAGGCAGATAGGCTGTCACAAATTCCCGAAATAAAACTCGGATTCATTGTTTGAAACTTTTAAAAGATGGGATAAGAATTTAGAATGAATAAAACCTTTCACGGTAATATGCGCCATGTTTTTGACGGGGCAAAATTGCTTACTTTGAACACTCTTTGCCGTCTGCGACCTGGTGTTCGAACTTCACGCATGCGTCTGGAGTTCACGTGAATTTCGAGTGCCGTGTCGCAGACGGCAACAAGTATTCGAAATAAACAATTTTGCCCCGTGAAAATCATGGCATATTAGGGCTGTGCGTTTTCGTATATTTTTGGAACCGGATACCCGAAATCAGGAAACTCCGGATACCCGTTTTCATTTTTATTGAAAACATGCCTCCGGTGGTGTACAAATATATGTACTGTAAATGGTAACAAATTGACTTTTATAACACAGAGGATACCATACTTAAACCGACCTTTTCTTTATTGGAGTGCAATCTCTTGAATTTAAAGATAACTCTCTGTAAAAGTGTAAACATTATATTGTTCAAGAGTCAGATTTCTGTTCGCACCGAATTTTAAAAAGTCGTTTACGGGTTTGGAAATTGGAACCGAAAAATGGAACCGGGTAATGACCGTTTCGGTCGGGTATCCGGATACCCGGCACAACCCTATGGCGTATATTACTGTAAAAGGGTTTATTTAGAATGACATACATGTAAAAGGCTTAAGCCGTGTTCGCACTGGACTTTTTTTTGGGAAGGTTTTACCGAGACGATGATAAAATGAAAAATGGTCAAATGTGACCTCTGTCCGCACTTGGACTTTCGACACGGGAAAATTTTACCGAGACCGTGGTAGAAGTAACCGAGCTGTCAGTATAATGACTCATGAGGGCGCTTTGCGTGACCTTTCTACGTTGACGTTAACAGCTATTTTTAGCCGACACATCCGTTGTCGTGCTTTCTTTCGTCGAGCGTGGTGTAGCACGACCTTGCGCTCGGGCCGGATGTACGCTTTCCTGAGCCGCTTTTACCGACTCGCACTGTCCGCACTGGACTTATCGTCTCGGGAAAAGTTACCTGGTCAGTTTTCCTGGGCAGCAGTTGGCCAGTAGAAGTAACCGCTGGACTCAGGAAAAGTAACTGAGAGGAAAATGTCCCAGGCTGTCCGCACTGGACTTAAAATGGGAAAAGTACCCATCGTCTCGGTACGTTTTACCAAAAAAAGTCCAGTGCGGACAGGGCTTTAGTCTAAAAATGGCCAACCCCAAAAACAATTTTTTTTTCTTCAATGTAATATAATTTACAAAAATGTACATTGTACGTATGTAGATCAGGCAGTATTAGATCTGTCATCAGTGAATTTTCACACACATTAATTCCTCAGTAAAGAAAAGATCAATATAAATGACAACTACATGTGTACATGTACTGTTCAATTCCACATTCCATATATTTTCAATGTGTGCTCTTTGTTTTCAATAACCAGGTCGAGGTTGATTGGTCAATAACTATTATGTGGAAGATCCTCAGAGCACTGAATGTCATGCCAAAACTGTACAAATAAATTATTAGTCATTGTTGGATGAACTAAACCAGAGGTGTTCATGTCCAATGCAATTAAATCCAAGTATACAGTGTACATGTATGTAATTCCTTGTACAAACACATGACTGTATATATCCAACCCAGACCCAGACTCCCAGTAAACTATACCGCTTCAGGGGTCAAAATTAAGTGTTATGGTAGCCAGCAGGACCAGTAACAACTGAATTGTACTAGTCCGCCTTAAAGGGACAGTATTGTCACCAATCACGATCAGAGCAGACTTTCAATATAATATAATAATAATGGTGGCATTTTAAAGCGCTCTTACACGAGGTATCACAGCGCTGTACATTATTACCCCTGCTCATCAGGCGCATAAATCAATTTCTGATACCCTCTCAGCTCCCTGGGGAGTAGCTCAATTGCTGCCATTTCGGTGCATATAGGGCTAATCAAACACAACAACCAACTCTGCTCTCACAGGTACCCATTTACTCCTGGGTGGAGAGAAGCAATTATGGTAAAGTGTCTTGCTCAAGGACACAAGCACCACGGTCGCGGTCGGGATTCGAACCCATATTCTGACGACTCGGCCATCAGAACACAAATCCGATGCACTAAACCGCTCCACCATGGCACTTCAATAGGGCATGAAGTTGGTGTCCTTGTTTAAGAAAAACACTGACTGAAATTTACTGGCTAATTTATGCTGCAGCAATATGACCTTACATTGTATCATGTGAGGTATTATTTTCAGTCATTGAGTAAATCTAAAACTAGCACTCCATTTCCATGCCCTGTTGATCGTGATAATATTTTTCTTTTTAGTAGTCATTTTTTAGAATATATATCTCAACAAGTATTGCATGAATTTTAATAATTCAAAAAGCAAATGACAGAATGACATGTTCTACACAGCTCGTAATGAAATGGTTGAAATTCAATCATGCATGCTTTGTACTGCAACTGATGCATCAATAACAATGGTATTGATGGCTGTTTCATAATAAGAAAAGAATATTCAAAGAGCAACATGCAACATGCATGTCCATTGTTTTAGAAGGGTAGAGCAAGAGTTTAATATGGAATTGGTTCTCCATAACTGAGTTCTTACAGAAAACTACATGTGTAATGCAAAGAGCGTGAATAAATTAAAAAAAAAAAAATTATTGTTGGTTAAGTTCATGGTAAAGCTTTATTAAATTAGTTCCACAACTTACGAACTCATTCTAACATTCTGAATCATCACTAGTTGATAATGTTGTTGTGATTAAACTTTCACAGGTTAGTTTTTTAATGTTTCCCAGAGTTTTCAGTGACATAAAATTATCACTTATCACTGCCATATTTTTGTTTCTCCTTCTGCAGTCATCACCTTACAGTCCTGATGACAGTTTACAGAGCTCAGGGACTAGCCTGAGTGGTATAGTATCACCCACACTAGCACAAGTCAATATTATTCCTCAGGCTGTGTTACTACAACAACAGGTACAAGTCTGGGCCTTATTGGGGGGGGGGGGGGGGAGTGGGAAGTCTAATTAAAGGAATTCTGCCCTGATAATGATAAAGATTAATTTCATCAACATTTCTTCTAAGAAACAAAAGTTTCTACCTGTAATGTTGCTATGTTGATCTGGTTAACATTGCCAATTTCATTTACAGTCATGAGTAAATATATCCCACCCATACTCCTCCTGTTCATTGTTGCCATGCTAAATATTTTTTGTTATAAATGCTTTACACAATTGGGAAACAAAAGCGACCTTCAGAGAAGGGATTTCTATCAAGTGATCTTTTCCGTCATTGTAAAACATTCTACCCAAGGCCTAAACTCAAGTCTAGACACCTACGTGTAATCTGGTCCAATGTCCCGGACAGCGTGGCGACTGCAGAAGACTTGTGACGCACGTGATGGTGGGAACAAACCGATGTCCCGCACAAGTTCGTGGTCGCCGACCCCACCATCCAGCTCCCGGGAATGGACCTTCCCCGCGTTAAATGGAGCATCCTGAACCGGTTCCGCACCGACGTGGGGCCATGCCGCAACAGCCTACACAAGTGAGGATACGCCGCATCACCGCTTTGTGACTGTGGCAAACTTCAGACGATGCACCATATGGTGGACGACTGCCCACTCTCTCATTTACAGTGGCCTTGGGTAGCACACAGTTAATTTTGTAAGATTTCTTTGTAAGATTAAAGGACAGCAGGCTTGTACGTGTATGTAAGGTTGCTCAAGAGCAAAATTTTGTGGATCGGAGTGGCCTCCATGTGTAGAGGGTTTTAATGGTGGCATCACAGTGTTTCACCGGGCTGAGGACCTGGCTGTCAACTGGCTTATGGACTTCATTGGGAGTTCGACATAGCATACAACATCATCATCATCATTCCATGCAATACCATTCCAAAGATATTTAAAATGTTTTTCCTGTCTAATTTAACAGCTTCAATTACTACAGACACAACAGCAGCAGCTGGCAGGGCACTCTCCTGGAACCAAACTCTTTGAAGCCAATCCTAATATTGAGGATCTTAGTGCCTCCTTCAGAAGCTTGTATAAATCAGTATTTGAAAATTCAATGAGTAAGTGAAGAATTTCTTCTATTCAGTGACATCAGAAGATGGAATATCAGGATTTCCTGTTTGTACATGTAGGTCACACACGTAACCGAGAATGGCCCTTAGCCAGAAATTTATCAAGGGAGGGGCAGGCAGAAAATATTTTGATTGCGGTCACAGAATAGCCCCCACCCCATTTGTAATAATAATAATAATAATGTGTGGACTTATATAGTGCACGTATCCACCAACTACATGTAAGTGGTGCTCAAGGCGCATCATATTATTACCCCTGCTCATAAGGCTCATAAGGCTCATAAATCATTCCTGAAACCATCTCAGCTCCCTGGGGAGTATACAGCTCAATTGCTGCCATTACAGCGCATATAGGGCTAATCAACCAACTCTGCCCTCACAGGTACCCATTTAACCCCTGGGTGGAGAGAAGCAATTATGGTTAAGTGTCTTGCTCAAGGACACAAGTGTCACGGCCGGGATTCGAACCCACATTCTGCTGCTAACACCAGAACTTGAGTTCGGTAAGCTAGACCGCTCGGCCACGACACTCCACTTGTAGAGTAAAAATGGGGTCAAATATTTTGTGTGATTTATTTCCCAATTTATTTTAGTATGTATTTTACGTACGAAAAGTTGTCTTAGTAATTTAAAACAACTTTACGACTGTCTTCATGTACATGCTAATGCGTTTGTATGAAATTTACATTGCATCAAATACATGTACATGTATGCCCCACATGTTCATTCATGAATCTCAATCTGTTGACTCCTTCATGAAGAACTTAAAAACTCATCTTATGTGTATTGCCTTTAACCAGTTCGTGTCGGGAATAAAAAAAAGTTTTTCTGGGCCCCTGTGCGGGTTTATTTTTCCCACACACACCGTGAATGGAAGCTTCCACAGCGGGTGGCCACGTCTTCCGTGCATGTCACCGTACACGGGTGGCTCAACCGAGCATGCATACCAATATTCCGGAGTTTCCTTTGGCGTGTTTAGACGCTCTCCGATCCACGGTGCAAAAAAAAATTTCGTGTATACACGGCCTCCGACGCGAAGTGGTTAAGGACTACTGACATTCATATATGTATTTTTTATTTTTTGTTTAGTATTATATTGCATTTGCTATTGTATTGTTATGTTATGCTATTGTATGATTATCTTGTTTACTGTAAAGCGCCTTGAGCACTTCTTGGTGGATATGTGCGCATTATAAATTTTCTGTATTATTATTATTATGTTATGCGGGCACAAGTTGTCTTAGTAGGGGCATGGCTCCAGGTATGTTACGGGTCAATATGATCATACACTCCTTCAGAGTTATATTTCTGTTCCTGGCAAACTCATGAATTATAATAGTTAAATGTCAGACAAGCCAGAACTGAATTGGGAATGGTGAATATCAGATACAATTTACAAAGATCTGACAATCCTCTGGTGGGGTACACTTTGATCTGGGCCTTTCAGCTGCTCACGTCGCTCCATTTTATAGTGATGAGGTGCATGAAATCAGGTGGACTTGTGGTTCTGATGAAGAGTGTACTAGGCACACATTTGTGACATGTCTTGGTTGATTCATGTGTATTTGTCTAGATGGTCCCCTAGCTCAGTTCCATCAGGTCGACAGCACGAGCGTCTCCCCTCAGCAGTCGCTGGTCGGATCGCCCAACGGAAGCCAGATCCAACAATCACAGCAATATCTAGGTGAGTAACTCAAGTTAGTGATATTTTATCATCACAAGAGATTTTGGATCGATAAGCCATGTCTCTACATTGTCCATGAGAACTCAAAAACAGGGTCCTTGGTAAACGATAAAATAACAACCTGGTCATGGAATCGCAAATCTCCATTGTCTGAAATTGCCATTTTCGTCACTGAGATAAGCCAAAATTGGAACCTGCTTTATGTATGAAAAAAAAATACAATATCGTAATTAATCACCACAATTGACCAAACTTATATGACTTGTGACACGGACTTCAAACTTACATTTACAATGACTCAGACTCGGACTTGGAGGAAAATGTCCCATATCAACTATTTTTAAACTGAATGAAGATTACTAAATTTGCACAAATTCTCTTTTGAATACTTTCTAAATAATAATATTCTGGGTAATGGGGCAGATTTGCTGGGAGGAAAAAAACTCATATTAGATTAGTTTAATTTTAAAGGACTTGGACACGTGACTAGGACTCGTGACTAGGACTCGTGACTAGGACTCGTGACTAGGACTCGGACTCGACTTTCTTGACTCATGACTCGAGACTGGACTCGACACTAACAACTTAGACTCAAAGTTTAACTCGGACTTAATTCAGTTCTGGAAAAATAGCGTGCATCCCTGTGAAAGAAGTCTCTGGATTTTCAGAAGCATGTTCAGAAGTGTATCCAGTACATTAACCCTAACTCCCTAGGCCCATTTGCTTACACATAACCTGAATCCTTCCTAACTCCCTAGGCCCATTTGCTTACACATAACCTGAATCCTTCCTAACTCCCTAGGCCCATTTGCTTACACATAACCTGAATCCTTCCTAACTCCCTAGGCCCATTTGCTTACACATAACCTGAATCCTCCCTAACTCCCTAGGCCCATTTGCTTACACATAACCTGAATCCTTCCTAACTCCCTAGGCCCATTTGCTTACACATAACCTGAATCCTCCAAAATCCTTCAGTAATAAAGCAAGCACATGACATGTATGCATACATGTGTTTCTAATCTGTGATACATGTACATGGCCAGGGACCCTCCCTGCATGCATAGAACAATAAACAGTGTCCACTGACCCAAGCACTGACCTTGCAATCACTGCAACAAACATGGATGTACATGTACCATGGAAAGGCAAGTATGCCTAATAACCTCAATCCAACCTCAATCCAACCTATAAACCTCAATCCTCCAAAATCCTTCACTTTAGCAAAGATCATGTAGCATGTAACCTCAATCCTTCCAAATCCTTCACTTTAGCAAAGAGGATTTTTGAGGATTTGGGAAGGTTAGGGTTAAAGAACAACATGCTGGTGTGTTTTAAACATTGTTATTTAAAAAAAATATTTCTGGTTCACAAAGTAATTCACCAACACAGGGCTCTATACGTGTACATGTGTTTTGTTCCAATTCTGTGGCTGACAGACAAACATAAATACATGTACATGTGAGTTACCCTTGGAACTATCCCATCACCAAAAAGGATATCTATGTGAGTTCCATGGGCAATCATTGCTTGAATTTCTTCATCAACAACAGGACTCCAATTATGAAGTCATTTCACAGGATCTTTGACTGAGTAATATAGAATCTTTAAAACTATGGAGATTGACAAAATTGCCAGTTGACAAGATTAACCCTCCTATGCCCAGGCTGAAATTTGGCCCAGTAAGCACCGCACCCACAGACAGTCACTTGAGTATTTTTGGTTGCATTGCCAATTGTTCACACATGTGTATTTTTGTGCTGGAGTTAGTGGCAAAGTCAAACACACTTATGTATGTCCTACTTAAGTTATATGCAGAGTCACACAGAGCTGTGTATGTACTGCATATACACTTGAGTGGTTTTGGTTTGACGTCCTATCAGAGCCACATGTCCTTGCATTTATTTGAGTGCACTGCACAAAGTCAGTGGGTTGTTAATATTCACAGATGCTTTTAATTGTTTTGTGTGGTCGTGGCTTGAATATAAAAATGTTCCCCGGATATTTTCTTTCAAATAGTTGACTTTCCATAAAAAGTTTAAAGCTACTTAAAGGGACAGTACATGTATCGTCGCGATCAACAGGGCATGGAATTGGAATACTAGTTTTAGATTAACTCACAATAATATCCCTCATGATAATGTCATAATACCATTGCTGCTGCATAAAGGGCCAGTAATTTTCGGTCACTGCATTCATCTTAAACTAGGACACCGATTCCATGCCCTGTTGAAAGTCGGATCTGACTACAACAATACTGTCCCTTTAACACTATTGGTAACGAAAAACATAAATGTTCAGTTTTACATAAAACAAACTTAAAGGTTATATGATAGTATCAAACATACCTTGAATTATTTCTGTTCCATGTGCTATCATTTAAGTCATAACCCTCCTATGCCCAGGCTGAAATTTGGCCCAGTAAGCACCGCACCCACAGACAGTCACTTGAGTATTTTTGGTTGCATTGCCAATTGTTCACACATGTGTATAAGAATGCTGGAGATAGTGGCAAAGTCAAACACACTTGTGTATGTCTTACAAGTTATATGCAGAGTCACACAGAGCTGTGTTATGTACTGCATAAGTTACAGTCGAGTGGTTTTGGTTTGACCTCCTACCACAGCCACATGTCCTTGCATTTATTTGAGTGCACTGCACAAAGTCAATGGGTTGGGAGTTACATACAAATTTTGAGTGTCTTTGATTGTTAAACCTATAGGAGGGTTAATGCAAACTGGTGGTATATGTACATCGCTGTTTTTTGGATGCTAAAGTGATTAGTTGATGGTCTTATTGCTGTGTAACACGTTGAGTGCATTTTCCTAAAACATGAACTCCTCGGTTAATCTTAGCTATAAATCTCCTTACTTCAGGTCAGTCAAGTTTGAATAGTTCCAACCTAGACTGGCTACAGAATCTAGACCTTCTGAAGGAGAGTGTCCGAACGGCCAACTGGTCTGATCTTGACGTGTCCCAGTTCCAAGGTATTGTAACATGAAAGACCTATCCAAGTAGACTTTTTGCTGGATGGTCTCCTTTTGGTCTCCGAGTGAGAGCACTTCGGACAAAATATATCTTCAGAATTATTGGTTCCAGTACCAACGAAATACCAAGTTAGCTTATAATGGATAATAATTGGTTAATTGTGACCGTCCACCACGAACGGGCTGTAAAGTCGCACACGTTGATTTAGCAGTACGGCTTGAAATGCATGAAAAATCAGTCAGTTGGCCATTTTGGTATTTTTTCAGAAATGAAAAGTTTGAAATATTCTCCTTTAGTTCTGAAAATTTCAGAATTAAATTCAATTTCAAAAATCATGAAATTCATGTTTTCTTTCGGGCAATGAGTTCATAAATCTGTACAAAATGTAAGAAACTTACGAAACTGACGCGAGAATCGCACAAGTTTATATGAAAGTGTAAGTAATTAGTGTAATGACTTTGATACACCATAACTTCACGTAGGAATGTAGGAATGACTTGTGTTTGGTATCATTTTAAACCTTATGATATACTCTTTCCAAAAATATATGAACCTCCAAATGTGAAATCTTCGACTTTACAGCCCCTTTGTGGTGGATGGTCACAATTTTGTAGTCAATGTTGTACCTTCCAAAGCGCTATGGTACATGTACTGAGAAAGTTTAAGGATTAATATTGGCCCAATGACCAGGGATGACCAGGGATAAATGTTATTGTTATTATGTTTTAATGTTTGCCCAGTCTAAAAACCTAAACTTTGGGCCCTCTGTCTTTGTAGGTTTGATGGAGAGCATGAAGCAAGCTGACCAGAAGAACTGGTCCCTGGCACCGGAGCAGTTTGCCGACCTGGCCACATCTCTCAATCAGTTCTTCCAGCAGACGGGTTTGCTGACATCGAACAGTATGCTTGGGTTGAGTTTGGGCGGGACCTCCACTACGTCTGCAACGGGTGAGTTCAGCAGAAAAACGTGCTTACCAGATACAAAATTGCTTAATAGTTTTCATTGGTTACAAGCCAAATGTTCATGTGAAATATGCGTTTTTCTAGCCTGGTAGTCTGTTTATAATGATTAGTAAAAAATGTTCCTTAGCTGAATTTTGTCCATACCAACCACCTGCATGATATTGGTTCCTTGTGACGCAACCAATTTGCATCCTATATAAAAAAACCCTGCTTAGTGAGTGTTGTTGGTTTACCTGTCATACTTTTAAAAGTGTGCATTCTTTGGCTGGTAGCCTGTTTAGTAATGATTAGCAAAAATATTTCCTTGCAGAAATGTTTGAAAAACTGTATGAAATATTTCCCCTTGATGCACTTGTTGGTTACCAATACTTGGTTAGAGATACCCCTGCAAAATGTGCCGTCTTTAACAGGTTCATTGGTAACATGCGTAATAATCTCACTGGTAGTGAGGATAATTATCATTGTCTCAAACAGAACAATCCTCACTACAGGTTCACTACACTACGACTTCCAAGAAGAGATTATTACACATGGTGTTACCCGTAAACATTATCTTTCTTACATAATCCACCATGCAAAGCATCAAATCACATTGAGTCTGTTTTAGTAACCATAAGCTTCTCATTTCCTGCGTTTCCATGAAGTATGAACTGAAAAAACTTCTTGAAGGAACAATATCGTCATGATCAACAGGGCATGGAATCAGAGTGCTGGTTTTAGATTAACTCAGTGACTAAAAATATACTGAACAGCAAAAGAAACGCAAGTCCGAGGACAGCAAAAGAAACGCAAGTCCGAAGTCTTGTCAAGTTTTCAAACAGAAGACAAACCATTTTGATTCTAATCACTCATTTAATGAAAAATGCTTTCAATTTGTGAGCTGAAAGTGACTGTTGAATGTGAAAATCTTGCAATGCAATTTCAATTTTTCATTAAATGAGTGATTAGAATCAAAATGGTTTGTCTTCTGTTTGAAAACTTGACAAGACCTCGGACTTGCGTTTCTTTTGCTGTCCTCGGACTTGCGTTTCTTTTGCTGTTCAGTATAATACCCCGCATGATACGGTCATATTACCATTGCTGCTGCATAAATGAGCCAGTAATTTTCAGTCACTGTGTTCATTTTAAAATAGGGCACTGATTCCATGCCCTGCTCTGATCATTTCGATATTGCTCTTTTAACCCTCCTACTACTACAAGGGTCAAAATGTTGAAATACTTCCCAAGGTATATCTAGTACACTTAAAAGGTCAAAATTTACAGGTCAAAATGAGTTGACCGTTTTTTTGACTGGTAAAAGCATTGTCTGGTATTGTTCAGGGTGGTCAAAATGACAGTGAAAACCAGTCCAAAATGCCCCTGTGTGCACATTTGGGTCAACAGTCAAAACAGGCAGTTGACTGGTTTTGACCTCGACAGCAACTTTCCACTAAAGTGCATCAATAGTAGGAGGGTTAATGTGTCTCTTATCATATACAATCAATATGAGACGTGTTTTAAATTTTGGAGGTGTTTTCTCATTTCTAGGGAGTGGTTTCAACAGCAGTCAGCATAGCAATTACTCCAACTCAACAACCGGGGGTCACTCATCCATCATGGGCTCCCCCAACCTTCTCAGTCCCAACAGTAGCTCCCCCAACCTTCTCAGTCCCAACAGTAGCTCCACGTCACTCGGGCTGTCCCCACATCCCATGTCAGTCAGCCCTCGTCACCAAACCACCATGCAGCCGCCCCAAACCACCATGCAACATCAGGTTCCGACAGTCCACGTGCAGACGGTCTCTAGCTTCCCAAACGACGAGGTTGAAGACACGTTTGACTGGGACAGCATAGTATGAGCCCCTTGGGTGTATCTCGGAGGTTGCCAGCAGGGGGGTAAAGGTTAAAACAAAAGCCAGGCCAGTCACAGTCCAGTTATTGCTTACTGTAAATGTGACTGGCTCCATCAATATCAGGAATCAGTTGTAAATTCACATTTTCATGCATCTTTGGGAAGGGTATAAGAACTTTTGTATTCATTTGAACTGGCAACACCTTCCAAATGATTTAAAAGGTTATGGCTTCTATGTGGATTATGGGTTTCCCACCTTTCAAAAACCGATTGCTGTCTGGTCGCATTAGTCAACTTGATGGCAAAAAGTACAGAAAGTAACAGTTTTTAATAAGCTTTCATTTGATACCAAACACAGTTTATTTGTTTATAAAGTTAATTTTTGATAAAGGGTATTTAGGCCCCCAAAAACGTCTCGGGTTTCTAGTCATATGTTGGCTTCAAAAATGGTGCGGTGATGGATTTTTTATTTTATTTTAATTTTTTTTTGGTAATTGTATTTTTTTTTTGCCAACCAAAAATAATAAAAAATTATGTGATACATCTATATGCGGTTATTGGAACCAGACCAGGCCGCACATATTAGGCAAATGTTCACATCTCCTCCATGTATGTGAAAAATTCATTTAACCCCTCTCAGTACCGAATTGTTTTGACATAAACAACTGCTGGTGACCGCATTGTCTGACCACTCAAGCGTGAAGCACACATTCTTACACAACAGAAAGCTTGTGTTCAAAAGGCCAATTTTACAAACACTATTATCACCTTGAAGATATCGTTTTACAGCAAAATAAATAATAAAAAATATCTTACTTATTGAATTGCCTTTCATAAAATCCAAAAAACATTAAGATCGGTCAATAAATGTCCAAGTTCTCGGTCTTTGTTTCCTCAGTGTGATCTGTAAACTCAAACACTTTTTTGTACACAAACACATGGCGCTCCGTTAGGTGTTTGTCATTTTGGATCTTTCCACTCCAGTTTGAAGGGATTGCATAATAGCAACCTTATTTTATTTCACCATCAATGGAAAGATCCGATCTTGCTCTTTCCAACCATTGTAAGCTTGGGTATGGAGGGTGAACATGGACAAAACTACAGCTTTATAACAAATGGCCTTTGTGATCAGGCTTGAGTGCTTTTTTGTGTGAAAGCTTGGTCGACTAAAGTCGCCTATGGTAAGGAAGAGGGGGTATGAGTGCAGTCGACTAAAGTCGCCTATGGTAAGGAAAGGGTTAAAACAGCACAGCGGAATACCAATCGATTCGGCAATTTTGGCTGCAATTGGACATCGTTTCATAGCAAATAAAAAGAAAATTAAAAATGCCAATGCGTGGGTCTGAGGAGACGCGCGTGGAGACCAGAGACTTATGTCAAGTAAATTATAAAAACACAAAACAGTTTTGAAGTTGACATTTTAAACACAAAATGATGCGGACCATATACTCACTCCTCTTTATTTTCACCGTCATAAAAATGATTACATAGAAATAATTTATTACATCAAACAAAACGGAAAATGCCAAACCTCCAAATCTAACCAATCATGTATTTTCATCCCTTTGGGTTGATCATTCAATGGAGTTTTGTTTTGATTCAAAAACAGACTTATTCCTGATTTTGATAGAGCGATTCACATATATATTGCATGGAAATGTAATTTAATCATGTGGTTTCATTACTGGTGGGTTTTCTTGGATGTGTGGTTAGTTTAATATACATAACAGCAAAAGAAACGTCACCCCCTAAATTTTGCTAAGTATGAGAACATGTTTAGCTTATGTGTCCTCAATCGTCATGCATGACGAATTTTGAGGTCAACCAAATTTGCCACATTGTGTTCGTGTTACACTCCATACTCATAATATTCTTCATTAAACAAATTATATTAATTATTAAATGAAAATAATAAATATTTTTAGGGGTGACGTTTCTTTTGCTGTTATGTATATTTTTGGCATTGACTTGCTACTTTGTCTGGAATGGCTTTTTAATTGGATATTTTAATCCTCTGTACATAGGATTTGTGTGTGTTCAGTTTGATAGACAAATATAATTTTTTACAGAATCAGTGTGATGAGCTGTCTGTTTTTAAATCTTAGCTCATCAGAAAGCAGCTTTTTAGATTTCTTGAAAACAGCTTATCCAGTTCCTCAAAAGCAGCTTATCCATTTCCTTCACACCAGCTTATAAAGTTCCTTGAAATAGTCTATTAAATGTGTGGTAATTTTTGTGCCGTACACATGCAATCATTTTGAATGGGAACCAGGCCCGTGATTTCTCAGGATTTTGAAAAACATTTTCTTGAAAGAAGTAGCCTGTATTGTGTCCAAACTTCAAGTTTCTGGGGTTGTGGACAGTATGTAAATCCTCCAAAAGGTTTAGGGGGCTTTGTCTTCTAGACCAAAGGGAGACCCAGGCCAGCTACCCATTTTCAAGATATTTTACCCCTGAGGAACTATGGAAACACAGAGTGTGATATCATTGTTCAAACGGTTGGTAATGCGCGTCTAAGTCTACTATCAACGTCATACCAACGATGCGAGTGTTTACTCAAATTCAGTGCCATATCCAACAATATATGTTTACATCCTCGACAATATATAGAACATGTTTCCAATCTCATCAAGTCAGTGCTTCTGCTTTATAAGTCCCTTTCACACCCATAATTGGACTCTGAGGATGTTTTATGATTTCATATAGACCTTGTGCACGTATGTCACATACATGTGTATCACTGGTATGTTTACGACATGGCAATTTAGGTGATCACCTCATAAAAAAAATGCACTGCTTGACTGTATAACATTACTATGGACACATTCAGAGCAACAATTACATCATCAGTTCTGAAAAATGCTAACATCGGGCTCACGTTTAAAATTAAATTTTCAAGTAATGGTTGTCGAAATAGATGATTTTTGAAGTGAATGTATACATAACAGCAAAAGAAACGTCACCCCCTAAATTTTGATAAGTCTGAGAACATGTTTAGCTTATGTGTCCTCAGACGTCATGCATGACGAATTTTGAGGTCAACCAAATTTGCCACATTGTGTTCGTGTTACACTCCATACTCATAATATTCTTCATTAAACAAATTATATTAATTATGAAATGAAAATAATAAATATTTTTAGGGGTGACATTTTTTTTGCCGTTATGTATATTTGGTCATGAAAAGCAGACAAAATATTATAAGAGCGTGAGTCAGCGTGACGCAAAAGAAACTTGCGCACTGTTTGGCTCGATGCTGCGTGCAAACTCAAACAGCTGGCACACAACTCACATATGTGCCAGTCCCCATGTGGTGTGTAACCCAGTTCACGAGATGTGAATTGGAAGCAGTCAATGCTACTTGTATTCTCAAGGTAACAACTTGGAACAAGTCTGAAGCACAGGACGCGTAGTAAACCGTGAACATGGAAAACACAACATGATTGGAACTCAGCAATACTTGCAACCATATCTTCTCTGTGGTCATCATTGTACTTCCAGTTTTGATATAACAGGATTCAAATTGGAATATATTGTTAGTTACAGTCGGGCAGCTAATGCTCGTATTTTAGCTTTTCTACCTCTATTAGGCGTGTAAACCCTCAATTTGATGGATATGAAATGTTTTTAGACTCACACTGACATGCATTCCATTGGTTAATATTTTCATGTTGGTTTTGAATAGTGTGCTTAAATCCAATTAGGGTTTGTATTGAATTTGAATGGGTAGAAGTTAGGATAAACTTCCTAGATGAAAAATGTTTGTGCCATATGAAAAATGTTTATATAAATGTTTATATAAATAAGTACGCTCATAGCGTACCAGTTTGCTGGTAGTTTGCAGCACTTTTTGTTAGGACATAATTATTTATTTTTGATAGCAATATAAAATGTTAATGTCATCTGCTTATTGTATTTACCAATTTGCACTTGGCTTCTCAATTTATGTTATTTTTCTACTTCGTGTGTGCCATTTACAAGAGTTGTCTATAAAATTATCTGTAAAAATTGAAATGGAATAGACCTGCGACGTAGCCAGGACATTTTCAGGGGGGCACAGGGGGTTGGGTTTTTTCCCTTTTCTTGGGGCACGTGGCCCCCATGTGGCTACGCCGCTGCCTACGATGTGGCAAACTGAAGGGCGCCCTCTTTCAGATGCAAAAAGAAGGTAACTCATTGGTTTATGTGTGCAAATTAAAGGCACCCTTTTTCAGACGCAAACAGAAGGTAACTCATTCGTTCATGTCTGTGCATAGACTGGTCCCCTGTCTTTACTAACCTTGTTTAGTAGTTTTGTCCCCAGTAAATCGAGCCTAGAGTGACTAATGATACATGTATGACTTGTTTATAAATGAGCCTCCCAAGGTCAAATTGTGACAGAAAAAAAGCTGTACAGTAGTAGTTTATGGTAGACACCATCAAATGTGACTGGCTCTGGCAAAACCCTAAACTTGGACCCAATTTTCAAAAGTGAGATTTTGGTATAGTTTGATTCTCTAGATTTTTCTCTTTCATTTGATACCAGATTTGTAGAAATCAGGTACAATGAATTAATTTCCCATTTAAAATAATGCCTCAAAATGCTGCATCGTTTTTCCAGTGTGCTAGTTCAAACTGCACATTGACATGTGAAAGCTGTCCACAGCGATGACTGTGTTTGAACTAGTATATTGGTTCGATAATTTTACAGAAATAGGTATGTAGTCTTGAAACGACTGAATTTTATTGCACTTAGAAATTATAGGATCCAAAAGATTTTGCCTCGCACACAGTTTATGATATATTGTGATATGAGGTACGACAAGACTACAAGTGGAGCCCTGGCATACTTGCTGGGTAGTCGCTCAAAACAGCAATAAGATTTTATAAAGGAGTTTTATAGAATAACTGCTTGTTTATGAAGGCCAAATATTATATTATGCTGGACCTGAGGCATGCATTAAGGTAAAAACACAAGTATAGGAGGCCAGTATTTTAGTATGACATTTGAGCTTTCAACTCTTGGCCACCTCTTCTCGTACCAGGTTGTGGGTTATTTATAATTTGAAAAGAAGAGATTTGCAGTGAGTAGGGATATGAACAAGTCAACATTTCTTAATGAGACAATCAGATTTATATTATAGACATTTCTTAGTACAGGTAAGTGAGGGTATAATGCTTTACTATAAATTAACATGTAGATATCATGCGTGTCAAAAACACTTCATAAAACCAGATGTGTATTACCTATATGAAGTGTGCCAGCCTGCTGTAACCCAGTCCACAGCATTTTACTCCAAACAGGTGGCCACACAAAGAGCTTGGCTACCTTGCACTTAGGATCCCTGAACTACTCACTATGAATAACAATGCCCTGAAAATCCATTTTACTGTGAAATAAATAATTCACAGCAATTTCATGACGACACAACACCATGAAATACTCTTGGGATTCCTTCGCCGTGAAAATGCCATGAAGTTCTCGTGGCAGTTTTGGGGCGGCTCATTAATTCTCGAGAGCGCCGTGAATTTGCCATTAAATCACCGTGTACATTATCGCCAATATCTGAGAGGAAGAGACACTGAAATTACGGTGAACGGTTATTTCCAGGGTGAAGTTGAACCATAATAATACCATACAAAATGTGACTGCGATTTGTGCATACACACCAACTGTATCACAGGTACATGTACTGTATATTGGATTCATAACCCACAGATATACATGTAAATGTAGTGTGCAAAGTGTGATTCTGCATGCACACGAACTGTACCTTACAGGTACCTAATGCACTATAAACACGCTGATACAGTGTGCATTAATTGTGCGATTCTCCTGCATGTCAGGAGCTTAGCAAGCAATGTTCCATGATGGTGGCCAGATTCGTTCCTTACCATGCTCCTTGTGCAATACATGTATGTAGACTGGGTTATAAGCAGGTGGGCACAGATGCATGCAATAGAATTCCGGCCAAGGTCATACCACAAGGCAAAAATCGTTTGCATCTGCCAATGATTCACAGAAAACGAATTGGCGCAAGTCAATTGTGCAAAAATGTGCTCGCCCAAATCTATCAACCAGGGTTCAATTTCACAGAGCTGCTTAGCAGATAAAATTGCTTACCAGCCAAACTTTCATACAAAATGTATGCATTTTTGGCTGGTAGTCTGTTTTAAATTGCTTAGCAAGCATGTGTGTATGGCTTTGTTGTTATTACTGTTAGAGAGAGTTGGTTTATAGTGTACATATCTTTATCTGTACAGTAAATCACATATTATATACATGTACAAACCAAACCGTCTTCTCGATTGTAATATATAAATATATATATATTATTTGTTCTTTATAAGGTAAATAAAATTAACAATTTTCTGTGCACGATAATGTAATTTGTAGAAAGGTAATGACCACTTTTGACAAGATAATTTCTATCAAGTTTAACAACTTTGAATCATTAGACTGAAGCAATCTGGGTTTTTTTTTTATAGGTTTTTGGTTTGTTGATAGAACTGGCCTGTAACATGATTGATGTAAAGATGTATAAAAAGCTGTTTAACTTTGAAATCAATCCTCTGTGTCTTATTGAACTTGTCTGACAGAAGAAAAAAAATCTAAATCAAAGATTTTACTGTTCAAAGCTGGACTCAAACCAGAGATCTTCAGATAACTGTACTGTTGCTCTACCTACTGAGCTATCTAGCCCTGTAGATGGTCGACTGATATGGTAATCCAGACGTCGCAGGTTCAAATGCTACTTTGCAAACAAAAAGTAGCAGTCCAGTATCCTCCTGATGGACAGAGCACACTGTTGAGAACTATCCTCATTTCTTTTCAGAACCACACCACATCTTCCAAGAAGAGATCATTGCACATGGTGTTTAATACCTGTAAACCTAATCTTTCACAATTCACATTCATTCCTCCTGTGTGTACAACAGACCTTGATTTCAGAAAAGCCATCTTGTTTCTCTTCAATACAAATCCATGAGACCAAACCGAGGCTGGTTAGGAAAATAGTCTGGTCCCTTTCATGTATGGAGAATCACAGGCCTCCACACATTAAGATAATTCCCATTCCAATATTGGCATTGACATCTTCTATACAGCTTTTTTGGCAGTGATTTAAGACAAACACAATAGAGTTTCTGTTTAGGCTGAAGTCACACACTTGAGATTTTTAATCTTCACAATGCATAGTTGGATGAAATTCTTACATGTCATACACCGATGTATATATGAAACACTATATAATCGGTGCTTTCCGAGTGGCTGTGGAAAAAAATGCATTTCTCAATGATCCATTCATCGCTTTTTTGTAATCGTACAAAATCATACACTCCGTGGAGAGAATACACTGATCTGGCCTGTCAATCAAACAGCACAGATTAACCAATAAGGTTACACTATACCTGACAACTGTTGATATCCACCATTAACCCCAGTTTATAGCTTTCAGTTACATTACAAAATCATACTTTATAGTTCATCATGAAACCTTTGCTCCGTAGCGAAATGCTACTCATAAAATACTTGTTCATCAGATGTTACATATATGTATCCACACTGCATGTGGAAAAAGTAATTTATTCCTTCATCATTGCCAGTCTAGCTACATTAACCCTCCTACTCCTACAAGGGTCAAAATCACTCAAAATGTTGATATACTTGCCAAGGTATATCTAGTGCACTTAAAAGTCAAACATTGTCAAACCTTAGGTGTAGTAAGTACATTTACAGGTCAAAATGAGTCAACCGTTTTTGACTGGTAAAAGCATTGTCTGGTATTGTTGAGGGTGGTCAAAATGACAGTCAAAAACCAGCCCCTGTGTGCACATTTGGGTCAACAGTCAAAACGGGCAGTTGACTGGTTTTGACCTCTATAGTTACTTCCCACTAAAGTGCAGCTATAGCAGGAGGGTTATTAAGAATGAAGTTGCACTCGACTGCACGTTCGGCTTAGTCTTCATCCCAGACGTTTGGTGAATGTGTTCACATTACGCTGTACCCACACACTGTGCATTGCGAATAGATTTCTTAACGATGTCTTGATGCAAGAATAGCATGTCCGAGTTGCTAAGAGTGGGCATATGGCCAAATCTGGATCGAAGTATAAGACTATCTGCTTTTCATCCGTCAGAACAGCTGACAGCAAAGCATACACTTGTTTCTGCCTACACATCTGCGAAACAAACTGCGAGTACTTATAGCAAGACACCACTGTTTCTCCACATTCTGGGGGTTTATTTTCAGCTGAAGAAAAACGTGGACTTCAAGACGTTATTGAGGTCAAATTCTCCCTTCTCTGGAACCTTCTTAATATAGTCACTGATGAGTTTGAGCTGTGGGTCGGCTTTCTGTACCTTGGAACCTGCTGGGATGCCTCTACAATTGGGGAAAAACCATTTTTTTTAATTTTATTTATTTATTTATTTTATTTATTTATTTATTTATTTTTTGGAGTTCTTTTGGGTTACACCATGTAATGATCTCTTTTTGGAAAGTGATGGCTCTGAGAAGAGCCGGTTGGTTTGTTCTCAACGTTTTGACTAGTCTGCTCTAGTCATCGTCAGGAGACTGACAGTACATGGTGTACCCGAAAGAACTCAAAGACATACGAAGCCTCAAATCCTACATAAAATAACAAGTTTACAGGAAATTCATAAGTGCCTGAGACAGTTTCGACAATCTGATTGGACAAAACGTAATCACGTGGTGGTGTATTAAAGGTCCTGTGAAGAGTGTATTTACCAAACTTTATTTTTTGGTGCTGTTATATTGATTGGTATGAATTAAAAACAATTTTAAATGTTTTTTTGTGTCGAGTGGATTATTAATTGTTTATCTAATAATCAAAAATTTACCCCCCGAATTTTCGAAGTATTAACGAAACGTTCGTGACGTACACAAAGGCAGAGAATTTTACACTCGCGGAGCTAGGCGGTATGGTTTGGTGCCAGACTTTGATCGGATAACAGTCTAATAATTATAGAGGGTCGAGTTGTTCCCGTCACGGTACAATGCACGCTTAGCGTTGTCATATATATATATAGTCGAATGCTATGATCTCCACTTGGTCACGATGTCGGTAAGCCACTTGACGGCATCCTCGTCTGCTGTATGCAGGGCTGCTATCCCACCGTCGAAGTGATGGATTGGGCAGTCATCTACTAGGTGGCGCATTGTCTGGATATCGGCGAAACCCCACTTGTAGAGGCTACTCCGGCATGGCCCCGCGTCAGCGCGGAACCGGTTTAAAAGGATCCACAGCCCGCGGGGTAGGTCCATTCCTGGAAGTCCAGTGCTAGGATCGGCGACCAGGAACTTGTTTGGCACATCGGTCAGGTCCCACCTCTCCTTCCATAGATGCTCTGCAGTGGCCGGTTCTGGGACATTGGTCCAGATTGGGTGGCGGGACTTCAGCCTTGGTCTTGGATGGTGTTCCATGTCATGGACCAGTGGTAGCTCCGGTTTTTGTTGGGTCTTGATGACAAGTTTTGCAGTAGCGATCTCCCTGCGTACATCCGGTGGGGCTATATTGCTCAGGACTGGAAGCCAATCTGTCCGAGTGGCACAGACCGCTCCAGCGATGGTTCTCATGGTGGTGTTGAGCTGGATGTCCACTAGGCTGGTGTGTGCAGAGTTCCTCCATACGGTGTGCAGTACTCAGCCACCCGAGTAGCAAAGTGCCAGAGCAGAAGAGCGGCGCCTCATGCTTGTTCCCATGTTGTTCCGGCGAGCATGTGTAGCAGGTTGTTCGTGGTCCTGATCTTAGCCGACACTTTCTGAAGATGAGGTTTGAAGGTGAGCGCTCTGTCCAATGTGATTCCGAGGTATGTTGGCCTTGGATCATGGGTGAGGTGTCTGCCATCTAGGAGAATATCCAGTTCCTGGCTGCTCCTTACGTTGTGGAGGTGGAAGACACTAGATACTGTCTTGGCAGCACTGGGCTGGAGGCGCCAGCGTTTACAGTATCCACTGATTTCAGCAATGTCGTTGTTAATTATGGTGTTCAGGTCTTCAAACTTCACTGCTTGGTGAGCGAGGCAGATGTCATCGGCGAGATGAATTTCCGGCATGTGGTGTCAGGGAGGTCATTTGTATATAGGTTGAACAGTGTTGGTGCCAGTACCGAGCCTTGTGGCAAGCCATTCTTCTGTGATCTCCAGGAGCTGATGTTGTCCCCCATGTGGACACGAAACCTCCGGTGTTGCAGCAGAAGTTCAATTGTGTCTACAGCCCAGCGTGGTAGGGCCTGTGAAATTTTGAGGAGCAGACCTCTGTGCTAGACAGTGTCGTATGCGGCTGTTAGATCAAGGAATACTGCGCCGGTTTTTTGTCGTCTCTGGTATCCGTTCTCAATGTAGGTGGTGAGGGCTAGAACTTGATCTTGTGTGCTTCTACCAGAGCGGAATCCGGCTTGCTCGATGTGTAGTACTTCCTCCACAGTTGGCTTGATGCGATGGAGAATCATCCGTTCCAGAAGTTTGTAGCACATTGAGAGGAGGGAGATAGGTCGGTAGCTTGATGCAAGTTTCAGGTCCTTCCCCGGCTTCGGGATAGCGATTGTTTTTGCAATTCTCCAGATTCTGGGGAGTTTTTTCTCTGAGATCACTCTTGATAGGAACTGTGCGAGCCAGTTCTGAGCGACAGGGCCCAGGTGTTTCAGAAATTCTGGATGAATGCTGTCGTATCCGGGAGCTTTGCCACTCTTCAGATCTTTCAGAGCTTCGTTGACCTCATTGACAGTAAATGGTGGTGTTGTTTGTTCCTCACCTCGGGGTGATCTCCGAAAGGAGCGCCACTTTTGGATGATCTCTTGTTTGACCTTTTTGTCGATAGGAGCTTTGCCCACTTTGACGAGATGGCTGGCAACAGCATTTGGTTTGGCTGATGGTCTGGTTGTGTTGGATGGTTGTTGGCTGGCCGATTTTGCGGATGAGGTTCCAGCTCTTCCGCTCGAGTGTTTGAAGTCCAGATTGCTGGTGGTTTCCTCCCACCTCGTTCGGCATGCATTGTCTAGAGATTCGATGAGGTGGTCTGCAATGTCTTGGTCACCTGAGGTTGTGTACTCTTCAAGAAGTTGTTGGCATTCAGAGTCCAGGCATGGGATGTAACCCGTGGAAAGCTCGCGGTATGTTGGATGTGGCAGATTTGAAGATTGCTTTGGTGAATCTTGTGTATGCTTCGGACATTGCGATCTCTTTTGTGGGGATGCAAGTGACACTCTTCTCAAGCTGCTCAGAGAACTTCGGCCAGTTTGCCTTGCAGAAATTCCATCGTGGTCTCTGTAGAGATCGTATGATTGGGATTCGTATCCCAACATGGGTCAAGATCGGCCTGTGTTGACTGCGTGGGAAGTCGTCCAGAACCTTCAGGGATGTCTGTAGAGGTTGGCCATTGTGTGATGTGACCCAGCACAGATCTGGCGAGTAGTCACGGTTCCAGCGCGCAGAGTGGAAGGAGCGCTTTTGTTTCAGGTCGATGACCAAACTCAGGTCCAGTTGAGATGACCACTCCATCAGCCAATCTCCGTTCTTATCTGCGTTGTCATAACCCCAGTTGCCGTGGTGGCTATTAAAGTCACCCACATAGATTGCTGGGTGCCGGTGAGTCGGCAGGGCCGCATGGGACCAGTCGATGGAAGGTGGCTTATAGACATTGATGATTTTGTAGCTGCCAACACGGATGGCATCATAGAGTTCTGCCGATTCAAGGAGTTCAGCGTCGGCTATGTCGGAACGAACATAGGTAGCTCTTCCAAACTGCTGATGGCCCGAGAAGGCGACCAGGTCGTAGTTCGCGATCACGATTCTGCTTCTGGGCTGGTCAGCACCAACGTGTAATTCTTGGAGACAGATGATGTCAACTCTTTCTGTGTGGCAGATTTTTGCAAGGATTTCACGCTTTGCAGGCGAGATACATTCGATGTTGAGCTGGAGGATTCGAACGGCAGGACCTATGTCTTTAAAGGCATTTCCTGCATCATTGCATTGGAGATCGGAGCCAGGATCCATGGGATTTGGTGAGCGATTTGGATCATTAGTTTCCCCAGGTGAACCTGGGTACTCACGGAGGGTGCGACGAGAACGCTGATCCATTACAACACAGATGCATTTTAGGCCAGAAGCACGGGAGAATTACTCTACGAAAAGCTAGCAGTAACACGTGAAAAACATGTCCGAAAGAGAGGAGAGTTATCTGTGAAATGCAGCGCAAGACCCCATCATGCGGTTGGAACACACACCGAAGGCAATGCTAACATTACGGTGTTATTTTATGAAATAACAAACAGTTGAGTCAAAGTTCTGATCATTTAAAAAAAAACTCAAAACAAGCGCAGGCATAATGAGAAAGGTTTAATGTTTTTATGTTTGTCTTGCCAGCTTTTCTATTTAGCCAGTGTGCGACGCGGGATGCGCATTTGAACCAATCAGAGTGTCAAAGATTGTTTTGCATCACGCTGTGTTCCCAAAACGTGACTTTGCCCACTTCTATTTAACTTTTTACATTTTTCCCCGTGACCCCGTGACCACACCGAACACCAGTCATTAACCTGCGGTAAAGGCCGCGCGACAAACTTTTATTCCCTTATTCATAAACGCACAAGACAGTTTTGACAATCTGATTGGACAAAACGTAATCACGTGGGGGTGAATTAATGGATGGTAAAGACATGGCTTATCAAAATCAGAACAGCGCATATGTGACAGGTGTTCACCAGCTGTTTTGTGCTACGCGCGACGTGGATTTCAACTAATCAGACGAAGATTGGCATCACGCGTCTGACTCATGTATTTTGGAAGTGTTTCGTGTGTATCCAAAATGACTTCATTCAACCAAAAATACTTGGTTTTTACATTTTGAAAACGAAATCGATACGGGCATTTATGAATGGGAATAATAGTTTGACGCTTGCTCTTTACCGCAGGTTAACCCTTTCATTACCGATTTGTTTCAACAGGATGTCCCACTGGTTACCGAATTATTTGCCCAGTCATGCATGAATTTACACATTATTGCACAACAGTATGCATCCATTTACAGACACTTTTTCTAATCTCGTTTTATATCATGAAGAATTTGTTAGAGAAAGATATATTCAATGAAATGATTGTTGCTTACGAAATTCCCTTTCATATGATACCAAAATCATTGGCATTGCATATAAAATGATTGGGTTATTTATTTTACTTCCCCTGACTTTGTTTCACAAACAGAGAGCATTTTATACACGTGTATGGCGTTCCATAACACAAATGGCCATTGAAAGGATTGACTTGTATTATGTCTGATTTCTATAATAGCAACATGTAGGTTGGGCTATACCATTAGAAAGGATAAGGAATCAGTCTTTCCAACCATATACAGCATGGGTATGGACTGCGAAGAAGGGAAAAAGCTGGTCATGATACTCCCAATAAGGTGCTGTGTGTGTGGTGACCTTGGTCGACTAAAGTCGCCAATGGTAGTGAACGGGTTAACAACCGGTTTTGAGCGTGGTCATGGGCGATAAAGAACCAGGGTAAAGACTGCGCGACAAACCGTTATTCCCTTTATATAACACTAGTAATTTAAACAACAAGAAATATTATAATTTCACAGAGAACTTCAAATACTTACAAATCGCCGTATTTATTCATCATAAACTTGGCTAGATTCTGAAGGATGGGTTCATTGTGTAGTCTCACAAACTGCTCTCTGCATATCTGCAATATACAAATAGGTAAAACATATAATCAAGATATATATACTGTCCTTATTATGAGTGCACATTCTCAGTTGTTCTTCAAATTAGAATGAAACCAATCTTTTTGCCTTGAATAGGAAGTTACAGTAATGTTAATTAGGAGTCATAATAAATGATAATGGAGTGCTATGGTCGAGCGGTTTAGTGCATCGGATTTGTGTTCTGATGGCTGAGTCGTCAGAATGTGGGTTCGAATCCCAGCCGCAACCGGGGTGCTTGTGTCCTTGAGCAAGACACTTTACCATAATTGCTTCTCTCCACCCAGGGGTAAATGGGTACCTGTGAGTGCAGAGTTGGTTGTTGTGTTTGATTAGCCCTATATGCGCTGTAATGGCAGCAATTGAGCTGTATACTCCCCAGGGAGCTAAGACGGTTTCAGGAATGATTTATGAGCCTGATGAGCAAGGGGTAATAATATAATGCGCCTTGAGCACCAGTTTGGTGGATACGTGCGCTATATAAGTCCACATTATTATTATTATTATTATAATAAATAATAATAATAATAATAATGTGTGGACTTATATAGCGCACGTATCCACCAACTAAGTGGTGCTCAAGGCGCATTATATTATTACCCCTGCTCATAAGGCTCATAAATCATTCCTGAAACCATCTGAGCTCCCTGGGGAGTATACAGCTCAATTGCTGCCATTACAGAGCATATAGGGCTAATCAACCAACTCTGCCCTCACAGGTACCCATTTAACCCGTGGGTGGAGAGAAGCAATTATGGTCAAGTGTCTTGCTCAAGGACACAAGTGTCACGGCCGGGATTCGAACCCACATTCTGCTGCTAACACCAGAACTTGAGTCCGGTAAGCTAGACCGCTCGGCCACGACACTCCTACGTAACAAGGGACACCTATCTCAAAGCTTGACCCATAACAGATATTTACCTACAGGGTACACTGGCTTTAGACTTACCCTGTTCATGATGTTGATGGTGGCGGCATGAGTCCAGAAACAATCGTGTACCGAGGCATAGGTGATGCCAGCTCTATGACAGTTCAGTGACGTCAGCATCATATGGGTAGAATCCAGGGAATGGATGAAGTTAGGAGGGAAAGCATTCTTCTGTTTCATCGTGTCTGGCAGTCTGCAAAGGATGCAAAGAAGGAATTCTCTAGTGTCAAGTTGATGATGGTATCAAACATCCCTTGAAAAGTTTCTGACAGAGGGTCTATCATTTAGGCCCAAAAAAAAGTTTACGGTTTCTGGTATCCGCGCGCATCACCCAGACCCCTGCGTTGGCACTTTTAGTTTTCTTTTTTGTTGTTGCTATGAAACGATGTCCAACTGCAGCCAAAATTGCTGGATCGATTGAAATTCTGCCGTGCTGTGCTTTAAACGACTTTTTCACACCAGGGGTATGATCGTTTGCCCGATTTGTGAGACCTCTCTTAGCCACCATACTGTGTAAATGGGAAATTTGGTCCCCGCGTATACATGTATCACGTATTTCCCTGTTGAAAAAAAAAATGACCAAAAAAAACCAAAAACATGTCACCGCTTGTGGAAAAGATCATGCAACAAAATTTTATTCTCTAATTAAATTTGTATGTATCACGTATTTCCCCGTTGGCAAAAAAAAAAAAAAATGTGTCACCGCACTGATTTAGAAGCTAACCAATGAACAAAAACCGGAGACTTTATTTTTTGCCTTAAGTACAATTAGTAAAATTATTTCCAAACTGAACTTTTATCTTCATGAAAATTATATTTTACAATGCATAAAACAAATCTGATTGCATTTTCACTTGACTCTTGTTAAAGATTTAAATGTTGAATTGCTATTTATCTGGGGCTAAGGAAGTTATAAGCTTTCATTTGAGACACTGAACGAACAAATCCGTCAAGGATTAGTACCAGTAAATTAAAAACTCAAATTAATAAAAGGTGGGACCCCACGTTTTAATCCTCGTTTTGCACGTGACCACACAATTTATTGTATGTAATTGGCTGAGGGTGTGAGCAGTCTACTGATTAGCCAGCGTGGCTGTCAATCAGAATCAAGTATGTTTGAAATATTGCGACATCCGAATTTCATAATTCGTCCCTAATTTGCCATAGTGACCAATCTGACTTTTTTCAATTTAAAGTTTTCCCGCCCATTAGTACATTCAGGAAGAGATCTACCATTGTATCTAATCCACATGCATGTATTCCTTATAGTTTTGGAGATAGAGCATGCATTCAAATGACGAATGCTCTAACTGGCTATTTTTGTAATTTGGCAAAGTGACCAATACCGCATTGGTCACTAAGCCAACTTAATTCGGGATTGGTCACTATGGCAAATTATGGACGAATTTTGGTTTTTTCATTAATTTTTTAACAAGGGCAATATATCTTTAATGATACAACATACATGTATAATGAGCTGAACTTTCACAGGCTGGTTGTAAATGAAAGTAGGCATACTTGCAGAAATAGTTTTGCTTCTTTGGAGATACACAACGCCTTTGTTAGAAACAACTGGCCAAACAACTGCCGTCGACCAAAATTCCTTATTTGACCAATCAGATTTGTTGATAAGCTACACATGCCGCATGTAAAACTATGCACATAATAACATGCCATTAGCTTCAACAAGATTGATAAGCAAATGATTTGATTTTGATTTGATTTTGATTTGATTTTGATTTGATTTTGATTTGATTTTGATCAGCTTGTGTCTTTTTTAACATGTTGGCAGTCTGCAATCCTGTCCTTAATTCGATATGTGATACATAATATGTGCACGCTTTGGTAGTGCACGCATTCTTTTCACGACTTTCTGTTCCTATGCTGGCATACCGTTGTGTGTAATTTAACCTAAATTCCTTGATTTTAACGTACAAAAGCGATTCTTGAGGCAGAAATTTACTTGTTAACCAGTTCGCGTCGGAGGCCGTGTATACACGCAAATTTTTTTTTGCACCGCAGATCGGAGAGTGTCTAAACATGCCACAGGAAACTCGGGAGTATGTGTATGCATGCTCGGTTGATGTGCCAACGAGCCATGCGCGTGAAGTGACCTGCCCGGAAAACGTGTCGATCCACGGGTACACGCTGTGGAAGCTTCAAGAATGTGTGTGTGGGGAAAAAGAAACCCGCCAAGCGGCCCAGAAAAACTTGTTTATTCCCGACGCGAACTGGTTAATATAACTTTGAGATTCTTACGCAAACCCTTAAAGAAAAGGGTGGTCACTGCATTTCCAATGGGCTTCTGATGATCGTTGGAGCCAGCAGGTGCGAATTGGGCGTGATTTATGTTGGAACTGCGTCACACTTACGAACAGGATAGCAGCAGCAAATGCATAGTTCAAAGTTCAAATATGCATTGTCACTGCCTGTAAAGATAGCAGTTGCTGTATAACTCACACCCACTTAATCCCCACCCGGGGAAAATCTATATCACTTACTCAGCAGTATTGTTGTGGTCTGCATGATACATGGTATGGTCGGCATGATTGATGACTCGTAGGTTCTTCTTGTGATACGGTTGAACCACCGGCAGGCCCAGGGGGGTCACCCACTCCACTGTGCGGCCACCCTTGGAGATCAGCCAGGCACACTCCGTCAACCAGTCCTATGGGAATTCAGTGTTTAGAAAACATTTAGCAACTTAACCTGCAAATTGTCCGCAAACCTGCAAATTGTGGCCACCTTAACAGATGCAACCTGTCCGCAAACCTGAATATTGTGGCCAACTTAACAGATGCAACCTGTCCGCAAACCTGAATATTGTGGCCAACTTAACAGATGCAACCTGTCCGCAAACCTGAATATTGTGGCCAACTTAACAGATGCAACCTGTCCGCAAACCTGAATATTGTGGCCAACTTAACAGATGCAACCTGTCCGCAAACCTGAATATTGTGGCCAACTTAACAGATGCAACCTGTCCGCAAACCTGAATATTGTGGCCAACTTAACAGATGCAACCTGTCCGCAAACCTGAATATTGTGGCCAACTTAACAGATGCAACCTGTCCCAAAACCTGAATATTGTGGCCAACTTAACAGATGCAACCTGTCCGCAAACCTGAATATTGTGTTGGACAATGGGCATTTGGGTGGCGACAATTTGCATGACAAATTAGTATATCTGGTAATGTCGTACAAATGTTGTATCTTAAATAAAGAGAGTGATCTATATTGCACTATAACTGGTTAGTGAATTTCTTATTAATAAATATAATATATAATAAATATATATTTGACCTAGCCTGTTCTTATAATATGAGAAATATTTCATAGTATGAACTTTTACAAACTTTCATAACTTTTAACGATAAGTGCTCCACCAAGTGTTAGGTACTGAATTTGGAAATACAAATATCTAAATTTTGGAAATGGCTGGCTTTACTATCATTTTGTTGGAGAAGGTTGTCTATTCAATCCTACTCTTGGTTCAAGACTGTTTTTGTATGTTTTGATACACGGTCCATCTCTACACGCTGCAGGTTATCTCTACATGAATCTCTACAAGGATCGTATATCAAAAACAAACAGTCTTGAACCAAGACTAATTCAAACTGCATCATTTTGCCCAGGGAGTCACTCCCTCTCATTACCTGGATCTCTCTGGTCTTCGTGAACATCTTCCGTAAGCTCTGGAACACATTCCGCGCCAGGTAGCCAGCCACATACAGCCTCACATCCATTGGTATGTCACCTAGTTGCTTGTGGATCTGCCATTTGCCTCCGTACATCGTCACACCGTAGACGACTGTCATGACGGTCTGTTTGACCACCTACCGACAGAGATGAGAAAATCAGTTGAGGTCAATAGACGATGTGATCTATGACATCACATGTTTACAAAAGCACCCCAACTGTCAAACTGCATCGGCCAGCAGCAGCAGCAACAACAACCACAACAGCAGCAGCAGCAGCAGCAGCAACAGCAACAGCAACAACAGCAGCAACAGCAGCAACAGCAGCAGCAGCAGCAGCAACATTAGAGTCTTGGATAGTGTGAAACTTGTCACTCTATTAATGTCTATGACCAGACTACTGTTACAGTACACAAGTGAATCACAAAACTATTTCATCTTCATGTCTGTACTGTACCTCTTACTCATAATCCTACATTTATTAACTGCACAATACAGGGACTCTGATGAGTGAGCAAACCAGCCAGACTGCTTCTTGTTAATGAGCAACTTGAAGGTGTTCTCCATCATGTCAAAATATTTTTTGAAATTTTTCATGACTTATTCAGGCCTGGAAATCACCTTTTTTCCCAAAATTTCCATGACCGCAAGGAACACTGGTTTAACCCTCCTATATACAGTGCAGTTGCCATAGAATTGTCAGACCTTTCAAAACCTTTCAAGTTTGCTGTACTGAAGGGTTTTAAAAGGTGAGAAAACTGTCTGACAAAAGGGACCTATGAAAGGTTTCGAAAGGTGTAACAACTCTCTGAACAAACTGGTGTTGAAATGTTTCAATACCTTTCAAAGGGTATTGAAAGGTGTGGTTGTTCAGTAGCAACAAATTCTGGAGGGTTTTAAAGGGTTCATAATAATTGATAGCCATTTTGGCCCGTAAGCAGATTTTGAAAGGTTTTGAAACGTCAAACCATAGGAGGGTTAAGATTTTGTCTCACTTCAACTAGCATTTCAATTGGTTCTTCTTACCTTGCGCTGTATGTGACCCAACAAAAGTTTGGCCTGTGGGACACCATTGGCTGCATCCTTCTCACAAATCTCTTCAACCTTGGACAGGACAGTCAAAATAGTTGACAAATTTCTATAAACAAAAAGGGCTAACACTTTGTACAAATGATAAAGGAAGGTGAAATTGATTTTCCTTTTTCAGCTGTTTTCATCAAAATATTCAAGGGACAGTATCGTCATGATTAGATCAGACTTTCAACAGGGCATGAAACCTAGTTTAAGACGAACACAGTGAGTGAAAATGACTTGCTCATTTATGTAGCAGCAAAGGTAATGACCTTATCACAGGGAATTTTATTAATAATAATAATAATAACGTGTGGACTTATGTAGCACACGTATCCACCAACTAAGTGGTGCTCAAGGCGCATTATATCATTACCCCTGCTCATAAGGCTCATAAATCATTCCTGAAACCATCTCAGCTCCCTGGGGAGTATACAGCTCAATTGCTGCCATTACAGTGCATATAGGGCTAATCAACCAACTCTGCCCTCACAGGTACCCATTTAACCCCTGGGTGGAGAGAAGCAATTATGGTTAAGTGTCTTGCTCAAGGACACAAGTGTCACGGCCGGGATTCGAACCCACATTCTGCTGCTAACACCAGAACTTGAGTCCGATAAGCTAGACCGCTCGGCCACGACACTCCACTCAGTCACTCCATTCAGACACTCCATTCAGACACTCCAATTCAGTCACTGAATTAAACTAAAACTAGCACTCCGATTTCATGCCCTGTTGATCGTGATGATATTGTCCCTTTCATAGAGCAAAAGACATGGTAAAGCGAGTGTACACTTTTAGTAAAATGTCTGTACTTGATAGGAATCAAGAGATATGTATATAAACCAACCAATCATTGCGTAGTTATTCATGAAAATAGTGAAAATGCATTCAGATTGCTAATATCTTTCTGTTAGAAATTCATCTTGGAAATTAGTTCACTAATTTTACTACTTAACCCTCCGGGGACAGGTTCAAAAAGAATCCTTCGGAGTCAGCATGTGTACTGTAGCTGCAGTACGAGTGACTTTTCTTTTTTAATTAATAACTATGTTAATTTTTATGCTGTTGAAGAGAGTAAATTATGAAAATAAAGGTTATGAATCACTGAATGTGAATATTGATTCGATGGAACAATAACAAGTCCAAAAAAGACGTTATGAAGCTTGCCGTTCATGCCAGTTTCAAAAAGAGCGCCCATGAAGAGCGCCCTCTTGTGCCTTAAAAGGCTTACTGCAGTAAAAGAGATAAAGCAGATGGGGTAAAACACATCTAGTATGCCGGCTAAAAAAAAATTGGAGTAGGATTTCTTCAATTGATGTGATGTGAAATGCCGTGGAATGGGCCTATCTAGATGGATGCGAAAAACAAAATTTTTTTGAGTGAGTTATGTAATAATTAGTGGTTTTGCTGAGACAGCTGCAGTACACGTGCTTCCCCGGAGGGTTAAAAAGTTACCACTTGAGACAGAAATATTTCAAGGGATGTTTGACACCATCATGAACTTTACACCAAGTACGTTTTATGTACAACTGTGATCATTTATGTTTTTCAAGATTACCAATTCACTTATAGGTGCTTTAAACTTTTAACCAGTTCGCGTCGGATGCCGTGTATACACGCAAAATTTTTTTGCACCACGGATCGGAGAGCGTCTAAACACGCCAAACGAAACTCCGGAATATTTGTATGCATGCTCGGTTGAGCCACACGTGTACGGTGACATGCTCGGAAGACGTGGCCACGCGCTGTGAAAGCTTCCATTAACGTGTGTGTGGGAAAAAGAAACCCGCACAGGGGCCCAGAAAAACTTTTTTATTCCCGACGCGAACTGGTTAACTATTTTTCACAAGTTAATGTAATAACTTGGCATTGAAAGTATGAACAGGCTTTCAGACTATTAAGACTAAAAATCTCATACACCAAACAAAATATTTCCTGTAGATACCATTCGGCATTTTATTTCATTCATCACTTAGAAACTCATACCGTGAGTTTATCTCATACTATAGCTAAGAATTGCCTTGTGCCATCAGCAATAATCATTATAAGCTTTTGTTTGAAATGTGTTGATGTGTTTCTTATTTTTCTACATTAGCCCTCGGACTATCAAACCTAGCAAATATACTGTAGTAGTCCTTCAGTTATTCCACTAGCCTCGGGCAGGGTAGCCTCGGGCAGGGTAGCCTCGGGCAGGGTAGCCTCGGGCAGGGTAGCCTCGGGCAGGGTAGCCTCGGGCAGGGTAGCCTCGGGCAGGGTAGCCTCGGGCAGGGTAGCCTCGGGCAGGGTAGCCTCGGGCAGGGTAGCCTCGGGCAGGGTAGCCTCGGGCTAGTGAACTTGTGATTTCAACCACTGTAAAATATTCAATGTTACCATTTTAGCCACTCCACTGTACACATCCTGTGGAACGTCATAAGGGCTGAGATTGACCTGCTGGGCTCCAATGACGTCTCTACCCAAGGCTGCATAGTGTTGCAGACCATTGCACGATCCATCCTGTTAAATATTCAATGATTACTGTAATAAATGTTTTAAATAAACTTCCATTCTGATAAGTTAGAAGTTTCAAAGAACAATAGCACCTCAGATAGAAATAATTCAAGATGCGTTTGATACCATCATGCTTTAGTAAAATCACAGATTGTCAATTGCTATGGCAGAACTCCTACATTTTGTAGAGTGTCGTGGCCGAGCGGTCCAGCTTATCGGACTCAAGTTCTGGTGTTAGCAGCAGAATGTGGGTTCGAATCCCGGTCATGACACTTGTGTCCTTGAGCAAGGCACTTTACCACTTTGCTTACAGGGGCAGAGGCAGTTAATCAACTGCCTTGTTCTGGACTAGTTACCCTTCCCAGTCCTATTCACACCGTGAAGAGGTTGGTTATTAACTTGTCTTGTTTCGGTGCCAGGGGCTGGTTCTTTGTAGCCCCCACCTTGGAGTGGCCATTGGCCTTGTGGGGAGTGACTTGTATTAAAAAAAAAAGTTAGGGTTACAGTTTCTTATACAAGGTGAATTCTATCAAATGAGCTCAAACTAAGGTGCTTACCACATTGAAAAACAGTGGCACAGACGAACATCACACCACTATTTTGCCATTTTGCTAATCACTTTGTCTACTACTTTGGGAAAAAGGTACAAGTTGAAAAACCGTGGTGTAGATGATCATCTTAACACCATTTTGCCCACAACTTAAAAAAAAACATTTTAGATATGGACCATGTAATCAATAACGCTCACGGAAATTACTGAGTGCTGTGTGGAATGGTCCATTCTATTGTTTCACCAATGATATTGATTCAATTATTGTGTGCTTTCAAATACAAAAACTTGTTTTGTTGGGATTTGTCGTGTTGGGTCACATATATCTTCTACATACCTGGTGTACTGGGAGATGGCTGACGTAAGTACTAGGATCTGGATGCTTCAGAGTGTTAGTGATCTCCATACAACACGCTAAAGCCTGCCACTTATCATCGGCTTTCTTCCACCAACCATTACCCTGATTAAAATAAATATCATAAACCATAATTAAACTTAAATTAAATAGAGAATTAGCTGTTGCAAATTGCTTTACCAACCTAAAGGACGTGTAGTATAATTGCATAATAATGGTTATTGGCCTTACATTTCAAACCTAGCAGGTTCTTTCTCAAAGGCAAAATGGGCCAGAATACAGACATACATTCATACATACATAAACACAAGAGTGAGCGGAAGTTAAGCCAGGTGTGAAATGGAGCGCCATGGTCGAGCGGTTAAGTGCATCGGATTTGTGTTCTGATGGCCGAGTTGTCAGAATGTGGGTTCGAATCCCAACCGCGACCGTGGTGCTTGTGTCCTTGAGCAAGACACTTTACCATAATTGCTTCTCTTCACCCAGGGATACATGGGTACCTGTGAGGGCAGAATGGTTGTTGTGTTTGATTAGCCCTATATGCGCCAAAACGGCAGCAATTCAGCTGTATACTCCCCAGGGAGCTGAAGTAGTTTCAGGAATGATTTATGAGCCTGATGAGCAGGGTTAATGATATAATGCACCTTGAGCACCAGTTTGGTGGATACGTGCGCTATATAAGTCCATATTATTATTATATTATTGTTATGAAATGATTACAAAAGAAAAGGGTACAAACAGCAGAGTCAGGTACTAGTCCTGGGACCAGACTAAAGAGGGATTACACATGAATAGATAGAGGTACAAGGAGCTCTTGGCTGCAAGAAGAGATTATGAAATTAGTGAAAAGCAACAAGCCAGACAGGGGGAGTAAAACAAAACAGACAAATAGACTGACAAGCAAAACAAATGTAAAACAAATGTAAAAATATCTATCTGTGGAGAAAGAAAATAGGAGAAAAAAGGGAAAAATTAGTCATTCCCTTCCTGTATGTTGAGACCATGGGGTGAATGGTGTGGATTCGCCTGCCTGATCCACATCTTTTCTCTGCTGAGACGGACCAATTCCCTGCGGTTACGTAAATTAAGCAGATGGCCCTGAAATTGTACAGGTATAGGTAAACAAAGTGTAAAACAAAAGAAAACTCTTACCCCCAAGGGATTTTCAGCAGAGTCCTTTATCTCCGGAAGCATCTCATTTGCATATTCCAATCTCTCAGCCAATGAGCACCTGCAAATGTTAAACAAATTGTTTGGTTACAATTGACTGAATTTAAAATTGGT
Source organism: Zoroaster sp. YZ-2022 (assembly GCA_029582265.1). NCBI lineage: Eukaryota > Metazoa > Echinodermata > Asteroidea > Forcipulatida > Zoroasteridae > Zoroaster > Zoroaster sp. YZ-2022. The sequence goes on from CM055836.1 coordinate 8,327,480, forward strand.
TATTAAACAATCATTGCGGGAAGATTATTGATGCTTTTTGATTGAAAATTTATACACATTGTGCCATTTGCCGACGATCTAAGTTTGTGTTGCCGTCAGGTGACAATTTTTGGTTCACCGGTTAACCGACCGTGAAAGATAATAATAATAATAATAATAATAATAATAATAATAATAATAATAATAATAATAATAATAATAATAATAATAATAATAATAATAATAATAATAATAATAATAATAATAATAATAATAATAATAATAATAATAATAATAATAATAATAATAATAATAATAATAATAATAATAATAATAATAATAATAATAATAATAATAATAATAATAATAATAATAATAATAATAATAATAATAATAATAATAATAATAATAATAATAATAATAATATAGACTTATATGGCGCACGTATCCACCAAACTGGTGCTCAAGGCGCATTACATTATTATCCCTGCTCATCAGGCTCATAAATCATTCCTGAAACCATCTCAGCTCCCTGGTGAGTATACAGCTCAATTGCTGCCATTTCAGCGCATATAGGGCTAATCAAACACAACAACCAACTCTGCCCTCCACCCCTGGGTGGAGAGAAGCAATTATGGTAAAGTGTCTTGCTCAAGGACACAAGAACCCCGGTCGCGGTTGGGATTCGAACCCACATTCTGACGAATCAGCCATCAGAACACAAATCCAATGCACTAAACCGCTCGACCATGGCGACCATGGGTTTAACGGTTAGTGAACTAACCGATAATTCCCAGCACTAGAAATTACAAGCCTGAATTTCAATACTGAAATTATTTCAAGTGACATGGAGAGTTTTACCTTTTCTTGTGGCCTGTCAGATTGACCAGGTGCATCTTCAGCCAATCGAGTCCCTGGTCCCCGAGTGGTAACCCCTCCGCAAACATCAGGATACTCCTTGTGACATCACTGCCCATGTGATTAAAGTGGGGCGGGCAGGGGTAGACGCGGCCACGGAAGTCCATGTTGTGTGGAAACCAAAAGATCTCGTCACGATACTAAACAACAACAAAAAAACATTCAAATTATTATATTGTGCGCCTTTCAAGTGCTCTGATATTTTTGTAACCAGTTGATGTAGGTCAATGGGCTAACACCAATTTGGTTAATAGTTCTCATTCCTTTTCATTGGGTTTGTGTTTAACCTACATCTAACAATGAAAGCATGGGCTGATTCTAGTGGCAATTGTTATGTTACAAATGTAGACAATAGAACCTTGGGTAGCCACTTTCGACTGTGTGTACTCGACCACGAATTTGGTATAAAAGACCCTGTAATGAATGGCCAGTGTCATTCCTTCCTGGTCTGTTTCTTGTACCAACTTGTCTTTGGCTTGCCATGGTGGTCTTCAATTGGGTGTGGCTTGGGCTGCTGATATATGCCACCTATATGCAATTATCATGTTGTACATGTATGGAATGACCAACGCTAAGGGAATGCCTTACTAAGGTATGTACAATTAACTAAATTGTTAAAGCAATTGAAACTTGTAAACAATTTATTTTATAAACATTGCCTTTTGCATTGATTAAGAAAAATGTGTCATTGCTTAAATGAATTAATACAACTTAAAATTTAGATAATAATAAACTTAATCTTTCATACAGGCTGACGCTTTTGTCCTACATGTTAAGGTTATTTATATTACCTCCTGGGTAGTCCTAGTCACTATTCCTTATTGTTTATTTAATTGTAATTAAATCCAAAGTACAGTCCTTATTACAAATAAATGAAATTGTGGAACTCTCAAGTAAAAGTGTTTATGAGTTTTTCTTTAAGCCAGGACGAGTTTTGCCTGGCGGCCAGGGTTGATTCATTTGTTATTTTTGCTCTGGTTATATTATTAATATTATGGGGAATTTACTCACTGGTTAGAGACCCAAGCATCCAACTTATATTTTGTGCAAATGACTTTACCTTATCAGCAATGGAAAGCTTATACAGTGCGTCCATTCGTAGACTGTGCATCTCCGCCTGCTTCTTGCGCAACAATGCCCTCTGTTGATGAATCTTTGCCAGCTCATCCGGGGTGGTCTCACTGTTTTTGCAAAGAAAAAACAAAATAATCATTAAATGTCAGAGTTAGGATGCTGCGATGTACAGCGTGTGGCATATTACTAGACGTGTCATGTAACAGCCATTCTGTTTTGGAATTATAGGAATTTTGGAAGCCTGTGAGAATCAGAATGAGGCTAGTGTTCAAAATAGTCTGGTGCCCATAATGCAGTGATACACTTTCAAATGAATCTTTTTTCATGGCCAAATAAGGAACTAGACCACAATTGCTGCAATATGAGTCGACTCAAGAGTGTTCCCCCCCCCAAAAAAAAAAAACCCTATTTTTTAAGTTAAAAAATATATTAATAATATTTATGTTGTATAAACATAATTTTAAAATGACAATATTATCCACTATTGTTAGGCAAAAAGCCGAAGATATCGAGATAATTCTTTTCACCAAAAGTCACTGAAAATTTGGACAAATGGAATCTTTGATGATACAAGCATGCTGTGAATGAGTTAATTGTGGAAAGGTGTACCCTATGGGCTTCAGAATGGTTTGCATCGCAGATGGAGGTTGGGCCACGTCCAGTGCCTGGCTTCCGCCATTCCTGAAAACTTTGATGATCACATCCAGAATCTGCAAGATACCAAACATGAGAAACAAACGCTATAAAATGCCTCTTTTGAACTCATAACCTGAATACTGATGCCAGCCAAGCAGTAAAAATTGGTTACAGTGGCGGCGATTTCTTGTTACGATTTGGGAGGGGGGGTGTAGGGATTAGCACCCATGACCATGACTTCTTGAGCTCAATAAAACATGCAAATTGCCATCTAAACTGTGCTATCAAGCACATGTTGATATCTTGTGAATTAAAACTTTTATGGGGTCAATTTTATTGACTTTTTTTTATAGACCATGTGACTTGTTTACACTTTGTGTGACCTTTAGATTACCAGGATGATTTCCCAACGGGCAAAAGTGTGTGTATTTGTATGCAGTGTTTTGTACATTTTGTACATTTTTATTTTCAGATTAAGATTTGAGACAAGTAAGACTAATTGCGGTGACACCATGTGGAATCTCAATTGAGTAGTAATTAGTTCTGAAAAGAACTGGAGGTACAACTCGACGTTTCGATCAGTATGCTCTGATTGTCCTCAGGAGAACCTGAGGACGATCAGAGCATACTGATCGAAACGTCGAGTTGTACCTCCAGTTCTTTTCAGAACTAATTACTACTCAATTGAGATTCCACATGGTGTCACCGCAATTAGTCTTACTTGTCACCTCACCATGCAAAGCTACAAGTTTTACCTAAGATTTGAGACGTTATTTTAGTGCCTTTTAAAAATAAATCAAATTACGAATTTTTCTGCTGACATTTTAAAATATAAGATTTGATGGTTTCTTGTCATACAGCAGTGTACATTTTGTGCCCAGCACGGTTTGACCTTTGGGATTCTTTTGTAAACATGTGATGTCATCATCACATTGTCTATATAAGTCCTGTTTATACACAAAATAGGTTTGGCTACTTCAGACTCATTCGTAAGATTTTGTCACAGGCCTATGGTCTAGATGTTTATTTGTTTATTTGTAAACATACAGATTTATTGACGATCCAAGCAGTAAACGCCAGCTGGTTGAGTGAGTCCAAGACTGGGTATAGCTCGGCAGACTTTGTCTTCTGTAGTAATGACTGATGCTGTGGAGTGCCGTCTTTACAGCGCATGATCTTGGCTGTCAACAAGAACAACATTATACTGTCAAAGGGACAGTATCGTCACGATCAACAGGGCATGGAATCGGAGTGCCAGTTTTAGATTAACTCAGTGACTGAAAATAATACCCCACATGATAAGGTCATATTACTGTTGCTGCTGCATAAATGAGCCAGTAATTTTCAGTCACTGTGTTCATCTGAAACAAGGACACCGATTCCATGCCCTGTTGAAAGTCTGCTCTGCTTGTGACGATATTGTGCTTTGAAGATGTACTGCCTGTGTTTTACAGGAAGTTTCCGGAAATTGTTACTTTCAGTGGAACATTGTTAATTTCCTAATAAATGGAATATAAATATTTCACGTAAATTAGAAACATCACAAAATAGTTGTCAGAAGCTTGGTTTAACAGTCAAAAAGTTCCAAAATCAATTTATGACGGGACCTACCATCAATTCATTTCGGTACATATTCACTGTGTTTCTCAGAATTTTTTTTTTAGACAAAATGAGGTAACTCACTTGTGCTTAGAGGAAAGGCCCCCAACTTGACACTGCTCCATGGAATGGGTGGACAGATCATGGGCAAAAGGTTGCTGTCAAACGGCATCTCAATTTCCTTAACGTGCTGCAGTAACTCAACGAGAGACGGATGGGGCTGAGGAAAGACAACATTAAAAAAATGATTGCTTGATTCTCTGAATGAGAGAATAACAGTTTCACACTGCAATCTTAAAAACTGATATAAGACTGCTGATATTGTTAGCCATAGGTGATAATGGACCAAACAGAAGGCCACAGGTGATAATGGACCAAGCAGAAGGCCACAGGTGATAATGTACAGACCAGAAGTCTACAGGTGATAATGGACCAGGAAGAAGGTTACAAGTGATAACAGACCAGAAGTCCACGGGTGATAATGAACCAAGCAAAAGCCACATGTTGATAATGGACCAAGCAGAAGGCCACTGGTGATAATGGACCAGGAAGAAGGTCGTCTTCTTCTTATCGAGTCCACGTGTTAGATGTGTCCTAGCCATAGCTGGACACACTTCTTTGCCTTAGAGGTATAGCAGGCAAAATCTGCAATGGTGCAGGTTTCCTATAATAGACTGCATTGCAAGAGGTGTTGCATAGTTTGAGCCTCAATCCCACACTCACAAAATGTTGGGTTGGTGGAATATCCCCATTTGTTTAGTGTAACTTTAGAGAGGAAGAAGGTTACAAGTGATAACAGACCAGAAGTCCACGGGTGATAATGGACCAAGCAAAAGCCACATGTTGATAATGGACCAAGCAGAAGGCCACTGGTGATAATGGACCAGGAAGAAGGTTACAAGTGATAACAGACCAGAAGTCCACGGGTGATAATGAACCAAGCAAAAGCCACATGTTGATAATGGACCAAGCAGATCGGCCACTGGTGATAATGGACCAGGAATAGGGCTACAGGTGATAACGGACCGAGCAGAATGCTGTGCATTTTGGAATGTAAAAGCTATCAAACCTGTGAAAGTAGCATCACAGATTATTGATTACAATAGAAAACCTCCACTTTGTAGCTATAGTAGTTCCTACAGTGTAGCGGCAGTATGTTAACTTTTTACTATTTTAATTAGTGATTGTTATTTCAAAGTGTTTTGCTGTTTATGTCATTTCTAATCACTTGTATATGTTTGACAGATTGTTGCAGTTTTAAACGTTTCTCTACAATTTTGGTATAGCGCCTTCTGTTGAGAAGAAAGTTAAGGTTAAAGGTAAATTTCTTCATGATTCCGATGATTTGTAAATAATTGACATGTCCCAAATTTTAGTCCCAATTATTGTGAGATAAGATCAGTTCTAAAGTCCCAAATTCATGGAGTTCCAGATTCCAACAGAGATTGTCATAATAATTCATAATGATTTGTTAAGTTTATTTGCAATCAAAAGTTGTCGTTACTAGGTAAAAGTTTCCATGTGCTTTGGTTAAATGATTGTATACATGTACATTCATGTCTAGTGCAGGTTCAAAAACATCTAGGTGTACATGTATTAAAACTTGTAGCTTTGCATGGTGAAGAGGATAAGTAAGACTAATTGCGGTGACACCATGTGAAATTCTCAATTGCGTAGTAATTAGTTCTGAAAAGAACTGGAGTTTACAACTCGACGTTTCGATCAGTATGCTCTGATCGTCCTCAGGAGAATCAGAGCATTCTGAACGAAACATCGAGTTGTAACCTCCAGTTCTTTTCAGAACTAATTACTACGCAATTGAGAATTTCACATGGTGCCACTGCAATTAGTCTTACTTGTACATGTATTAATTCAATGAAGGGGGACCATGACCTTTCTGAAGGGGGACAATGACTAGAATTAGTCTAATTTCACTCACCTTTATATAGCCAACTTGCTTGAAACTCTTATAGGTGTACATGTGATATAACGCCGGTATCATTTTTCTGGAGGAAAAAAACAAAGTTTTACCATCATTTCTGACAGATAGCTTCTTTTAACCATTTCAAAGGTTCGAGTGTAAAGATTTTGTCATTTGAAATAACTATTGGTCCTATTTCAACCCTTTTCAGTTTTTAAGTCTAAATCCAAATGAGGAAAAAATAGACTGGTGCCTTTCAAACTGATGGTCATATTTCACTGATTTTTGTATTAGCAGTCTGGGGACCACACAAATATGGCCACAGCATGATAATGGCCTATAGATAGTTCCCAATAGATGCCATTTTTATGGCCAACTTGGATTTAGCTTTGAGCAGCCTCAAACATCCTAATTTTTCTATGCAGTACAGTCAGGCCTCCCAGTGCCCAATCTACCAAATATAGGTTTTTTAAATAGGTTTTTAACCCTGCTACTACAGCTGCACTTTAGTGAGAGGTTGCTATAGAGGTCAAAATCAGTCAACTGCCTGTTTTGACTGTTGACCCAAATGTGCACACGGGGGCATTTTTGACTGGTTTTTACTGTCATTTTGACCACCCTGAACAATACCAGACAATGCTTTTACTAGTCAAAAACAGTTGACTCAATTTTACCTGTAAATGTACTTACTACACGTAAGGTTTAACAGTGTTCAACTTTTAAGTGCACTAGATATACCTTGGCAAGTATATCAACATTGTGACTGATTTTGACCCTTGTAGTAGTAGGAGGGTTAAAGCAAAATATAGGTTGCTATTATAGGTTTACCAAATGCCAAAATATAGGCTTTTATAGGTTATTATAATATGTGATTATGCAGTGTTAAGTAACAAGTTTTTGGTAAATTGCCTACCTTCTGAGTACTTTTTGCAACAAAGTACATTACCCCATACCCTGTCTGGCAGAAAATCTAAGAGCGGTACACATGTTACAGTTTGGCTACTGGTTTGGCTTCATCTCTTTATACTTAGGAAGTAATGTTTCTTCAAAGCCATGAGGATTTTATGAGGAAGTTGAAAATGTGTTGCAGGAGATTAAAAATGTAGGTTTTTTATAGGTTAATATAGGTATTTTTGGGGGAAATAAAGGTTCACATTTTGAAATATAGGGTTTTATAGGTTTTATAGAATTCTCTGGGAGGCCTGTACAGTGCATCACTGACCAATGATGCCCAGAATTTTTTGAAACGCCTGTGTGCCTCACGCAGTGCTTATGCATTACGCATGGTTATGCATTAAAAAATAATCAGTCATTGCCCATGGAGATGGGTAATTTTTCAACGTAATAAAATGCTGCATTGACCTATGATGCACAACAAACTTTGAAACACCTGTATACCACACGCTGAGCTTATTATATGTGTATTATCCATGGATGTGTGTTCAAAAATGTTCAGTCATTGCTCATGAAGTTGGCCAATTTTGCATGATGTGATTGTCAAGTGAAAAACCAGTGCCGATATTCATAAAAGCTTGCTAAGCCTAGTTGGCAACTAAAGTGGCCCCAAGTTGACAGCTAAGCCTAGTTGGAAGCTAAGTGATATTCATAAAACTTTGCTAAGCTTAGGTGGTTGCTAAGTTGGCTGCTAACGCTAGAGTTGATCTGGGGTGTCTCTAAGTCACTAGTTGGCAACTAAATCATTTGTGGGTTACACATCGAGCAGCGAACATGGCGAGACGTATACTTGCCAGTCCAAAACAACACCATACCCTATTGAAATGCAAATTGCCATTCTCCGATTTTGTGGTTTCGCGAACTGCCTAACGTCCTAGCTGCCTGCTAGAAATATCTAGCTGGCAACTAGCTGGCAACATTCTTAGCAAGGTTTTATGAATACAAAATTAGTTGGTAACCACGGAGCAGGAAACTACGGATTTGGCAGGCTGTTAAGGCCTGGTTGGCTGCTAAGTTAGCAGGCTTTTATGAATATCGGCCCAGCTGTTTACAACAACTCACGCTTTTTTCTTGGTGGATGCCATGTTTACATTGATCTTGATTTCCCTGATCATCATTTCAGCAAGACGACTGCCAATCTGTGGAACAAAAACAAAATCAAAAACATCAATATATCAGAAGACACCTTTCCACTTTTGCAGTTTAGATTGGTGCTTTGGTGGGTGAGTCATCAAAATGTGGGTTCAAAACCCGACTGCGGCCGTGGTGCTTTTTTCCTTGAGGGAAGACATTTTACCATAATTGCTTCTCTCCACCAAGGAGTAAATGTGTACCTGTGAGGGCAGAGTTGGTTGTTTGATTAGCTGTATGTGCCAAAATGGCAGCAATTGAGATGTACAATGTATATTCCCCAGGGAGCTGATTGAGATGGTTTCAGTAATTAGTTATTGTGCTGTTGAGCAGGAGTAATAATAATAATAATAATGGACACATACATGTACATGTATATTACGCCGGTATCCGCCAAGTTTGACACTCATGACGCATGAACATTACTACCCCTGTCATGGGGCCAGTTATATCATCCCTAGAACCATCTGAACTCCCTGGGGAGTATGCAGCCCATGCTGCCAAATGTGTAGCGCTGTACCTTCCCTTTAACCCTCCTACTACTACAAGGGTCAAAATCAGTCAAAATGTTGATATACTTGCCAAGGTATATCTAGTGCACTTAAAAGTCAAACACTGTCAAACCTTATGTGTAGTAAGTACATTTACAGGTCAAAATGAGTCGACTGTTTATGACTGGTAAAAGCATTGTCTGGTATTGTTCAGGGTGGTCAAAATGACAGTAAAAACCGGTCAAAAATGCCCCTGTGTGCACATTTGGGTCAACAGTCAAAACACAGGCAGTTGACTGGTTTTGACCTCTGTAGCAACTTCCCACTAAAGTGCAGCTATAGTAGGAGGGTTACGAATGAAGTTGCACTCGACTGCACGTTCGGCTTAGTCTTGATCCCAGACGTTTGGTGAATGTGTTCACCTTCTGTACCTTCCCTTTATATTTGTATCTGTACAAAACACAACTTACCCCAAGGGTGATATTAGCTGGCCAGCTTTCGACATCAATGTTCTGATGACATAAAAAAAAACATAAATCAAAATCATAAATCTCTGTAGTTATAATCCAAGGGCAATTTCAGGTACAAACATTGGTAATTTATAACAAAAATGTGATGTGATCTGAGAAAACCCTTAACATGGGGAATTTTGTAATGTGTGTGTTTTATACATGAGATTAATGAGGACACTGTGCTCTTTTCAAAACTGTTTTATTCATGACTCTAGGATGTCTATAACTTGAGTTATGCTCTCAGGAAGTTTAAAAAACTGTTTTGAGAAATCAAGCTTTAAAGTTCTGAGTAAAATTTCATTGTGTTTGATTTCTCAACACGAGGTCAGCTGGTTTTTCGAACTTCCTGAGAGCGAAACTCAAGTTTATATACACGTAGACATCCTTGAATCATGTATAAAACAATTAGTGAAAAGAGTGTCCTCGTTAACTTGGACACAAATTTCACCATGAGATGGGTTTTTCCAGATCACATACATGTATACAGCTTGTTAATTTTTTTTTTTTTTTCACGATTTGGGTTCACTGATATAGGCTAGTGTCTTAAAATTGTGTCAAGCTTGAACTATTTCTACGTTAACCCTAACCTTCCCAAATCTTCCCAAATCCTCTTTGCCAAAGTGAAGGATTTTGAAGGATTGAGGTTGTGTGGAAATTGCAGTGGTGAGGAATTTTGAAGAATTGAGGGCAGATGTGATTATTTGCTTGTTGGATTATGGAGGATTGAGGTTATCAGGCTATATTTGACACTGGATGAAAATGATTTTGGAGGATTGAGGTTATTAGGCATATTTGCATACATGTACAACCATGTTTGTTACAGTGATTGCAATGTCAGTGCTTGGGTCAGTGGACACTGTTTATTGCTCCATGCATGCAGGGAGCATCCCTGGCCTTGGGCCATGTACATGTATCACAGATAAGCAACACATGTATGCATACATGTACATGTACATGTACATGTTATCTGTATACAATGGTAGTGGTCATTATGCTTGCTTTACTACTGAAGGATTTTGGAGGAGTCAGGTTATGTGTAGGCAAATGGGCCTAGGGAGTTAGTAAGGATTCAGGTTATGTGTAAGCAAATGGGCCTAGGGAGTTAGGGAGGATTCAGGTTATGTGTAAGCAAATGGGCCTAGGGAGTTAGGAAGGATTCAGGTTATGTGTAAGCAAATGGGCCTAGGGAGTTAGGGAGGATTCAGGTTATGTGTAAGCAAATGGGCCTAGGGAGTTAGGAAGGATTCAGGTTATGTGTAAGCAAATGGGCCTAGGGAGTTAGGAAGGATTCAGGTTATGTGTAAGCAAATGGGCCTAGGGAGTTAGGAAGGATTCAGGTTATGTGTAAGCAAATGGGCCTAGGGAGTTAGGAAGGATTCAGGTTATGTGTAAGCAAATGGGCCTAGGGAGTTAGGAAGGATTCAGGTTATGTGTAAGCAAATGGGCCTAGGGAGTTAGGAAGGATTCAGGTTATGTGTAAGCAAATGGGCCTAGGGAGTTAGGAAGGATTCAGGTTATGTGTAAGCAAATGGGCCTAGGGAGTTAGGAAGGATTCAGGTTATGTGTAAGCAAATGGGCCTAGGGAGTTAGGAAGGATTCAGGTTATGTGTAAGCAAATGGGCCTAGGGAGTTAGGAAGGATTCAGGTTATGTGTAAGCAAATGGGCCTAGGGAGTTAGGAAGGATTCAGGTTATGTGTAAGCAAATGGGCCTAGGGAGTTAGGAAGGATTCAGGTTATGTGTAAGCAAATGGGCCTAGGGAGTTAGGAAGGATTCAGGTTATGTGTAAGCAAATGGGCCTAGGGAGTTAGGAAGGATTCAGGTTATGTGTAAGCAAATGGGCCTAGGGAGTTAGGAAGGATTCAGGTTATGTGTAAGCAAATGGGTCTAGGGAGTTAGGAAGGATTCAGGTTATGTGTAAGCAAATGGGCCTAGGGAGTTAGGAAGGATTCAGGTTATGTGTAAGCAAATGGGCCTAGGGAGTTAGGAAGGATTCAGGTTATGTGTAAGCAAATGGGCCTAGGGAGTTAGGAAGGATTCAGGTTAAAGCAAATGGGCCTAGGGAGTTAGGAAGGATTCAGGTTATGTGTAAGCAAATGGGGTCTAGGGAGTTAGGAAGGATTCAGGTTATGTGTAAGCAAATGGGTCTAGGGAGTTAGGAAGGATTCAGGTTATGTGTAAGCAAATGGGCCTAGGGAGTTAGGAAGGATTCAGGTTATGTGTAAGCAAATGGGCCTAGGGAGTTAGGAAGGATTCAGGTTATGTGTAAGCAAATGGGCCTAGGGAGTTAGGAAGGATTCAGGTTATGTGTAAGCAAATGGGCCTAGGGAGTTAGGAAGGATTCAGGTTATGTGTAAGCAAATGGGCCTAGGAGTTAGGAAGGATTCAGGTTATGTGTAAGCAAATGGGCCTAGGGAGTTAGGAAGGATTCAGGTTATGTGTAAGCAAATGGGCCTAGGGAGTTAGGAAGGATTCAGGTTATGTGTAAGCAAATGGGCCTAGGGAGTTAGGAAGGATTCAGGTTATGTGTAAAGCAAATGGGCCTAGGGAGTTAGGAAGGATTCAGGTTATGTGTAAGCAAATGGGCCTAGGGAGTTAGGAAGGATTCAGGTTATGTGTAAGCAAATGGGCCTAGGGAGTTAGGAAGGATTCAGGTTATGTGTAAGCAAATGGGCCTAGGGAGTTAGGAAGGATTCAGGTTATGTGTAAGCAAATGGGCCTAGGGAGTTAGGAAGGATTCAGGTTATGTGTAAGCAAATGGGCCTAGGGAGTTAGGAAGGATTCAGGTTATGTGTAAGCAAATGGGCCTAGGGAGTTAGGAAGGATTCAGGTTATGTGTAAGCAAATGGGCCTAGGGAGTTAGGAAGGATTCAGGTTATGTGTAAGCAAATGGGTCTAGGGAGTTAGGAAGGATTCAGGTTATGTGTAAGCAAATGGGCCTAGGGAGTTAGGAAGGATTCAGGTTATGTGTAAGCAAATGGGCCTAGGGAGTTAGGAAGGATTCAGGTTATGTGTAAGCAAATGGGCCTAGGGAGTTAGGAAGGATTCAGGTTATGTGTAAGCAAATGGGCCTAGGGAGTTAGGAAGGATTCAGGTTATGTGTAAGCAAATGGGCCTAGGGAGTTAGGAAGGATTCAGGTTATGTGTAAGCAAATGGGCCTAGGGAGTTAGGAAGGATTCAGGTTATGTGTAAGCAAATGGGCCTAGGGAGTTAGGAAGGATTCAGGTTATGTGTAAGCAAATGGGCCTATGGTACACATATGGACCTAGGGAGTTAGTAAGGATTCAGGTTATGTGTAAGCAAATGGGCCTAGGGAGTTAGGAAGGATTCAGGTTATGTGTAAGCAAATGGGCCTAGGGAGTTAGGAAGGATTCAGGTTATGTGTAAGCAAATGGGCCTAGGGAGTTAGTAAGGATTCAGGTTATGTGTAAGCAAATGGGCCTAGGGAGTTAGGAAGGATTCAGGTTATGTGTAAGCAAATGGGCTTAGGGAGTTAGGAAGGATTCAGGTTATGTGTAAGCAAATGGGCCTAGGGAGTTAGTGAGGATTCAGGTTATGTGTAAGCAAATGGGCCTAGGGAGTTAGGGAGGATTCAGGTTATGTGTAAGCAAATGGGCCTAGGGAGTTAGGAAGGATTCAGGTTATGTGTAAGCAAATGGGCCTAGGGAGTTAGGAAGGATTCAGGTTATGTGTAAGCAAATGGGCCTAGGGAGTTAGGAAGGATTCAGGTTATGTGTAAGCAAATGGGCCTAGGGAGTTAGGAAGGATTCAGGTTATGTGTAAGCAAATGGGCCTAGGGAGTTAGGAAGGATTCAGGTTATGTGTAAGCAAATGGGCCTAGGGAGTTAGTAAGGATTCAGGTTATGTGTAAGCAAATGGGCCTAGGGAGTTAGGAAGGATTCAGGTTATGTGTAAGCAAATGGGCCTAGGGAGTTAGGGAGGATTCAGGTTATGTGTAAGCAAATGGGCCTAGGGAGTTAGGAAGGATTCAGGTTATGTGTAAGCAATGGGCCTAGGGAGTTAGGAAGGATTCAGGTTATGTGTAAGCAAATGGGCCTAGGGAGTTAGGAAGGATTCAGGTTATGTGTAAGCAAATGGGCCTAGGGAGTTAGGGTTAAGTTGTTCATGAATGCTATTTATGCTTACCCTTTCATACAAAGTACACTTACCAATGTAGGGCCCTCTGGCATACTGTCTTCAAGTTCCTGCCACAATTCACGATGATTGAGGGCACTAACGTTGAGACTCCGAGACACAAACTCCCTGTGTAATTTCAATATCTAAAATAAAGGAGACAGAAAGGAAATATGACTCTTTGGCAGACAATGTAGTTAGCCTTGACCAAGGCTTTTGTCATAGTGCGCACTTACCACGGTACCCCAATCCGGTATCAATTTCTGTCCTGAGAAATTTAGCACACGTGTCCACACACGTACACTGTACAGCGAGATCAATAACCGAGTCAAGGTTACGATTGTGCATTGCGACCTCGTATGTTTCAACTCAAACAACAGCCTTGATCCTTCTGTAATCGCGAGTTTATGTGTTTCTTTATTTTCCCATCAGAATCCCGATGAAAACTCTTCATGTAAGAATTGGTGATTTGTGGGTGGTTTATTTTAAACGATGGCCAATTACAGGCCCCTAGCTTTGACAGGCCCCTAACTTTGACACACAATGCATGCATACACACGTTGTACATGTACATGACATCGCAGTGAGCAGTTGCTGGGCCAACCAGTAACCAATGAGAGTTTGTATATTAGCATAAAGTGTATTAGCATAAAGTGTATTAGCATAAAGTAAGCTCCGCCTTCAATTTTGCCAAATAGAGAAGAATCAAGGCACGATGACGAATGGTCACTGTATAATGACGTAAATGTACATGTACATTGTAATTACAAATACAAGCACTTTATTGGCGCATTTTACCAGTTGGACATTTTGAGATGTCTTTTGTTTTCATGTGTAGAGCCCACGATCTCTGCCACCCCTCTAGTGCCATTTAAGTATCTGTATTTTTTCTATGTTTTGTTGCGCTGGGTTTGTCTCATTTTTTTTTCTTGGTACATGTATGTTTATTCCTCTATGTCAGGTGTGTGATTTGACAAAGTAAGCAGAGCCCCCTGAACCTCCTGAATGTTTGATTTTGGAGGATTTACAGATTCTCCACATCCCACAAACAAGAAACTAGAGATTTGAACACAATACAGGCTACTTCTTTCTTTCCTTGATGGCTACTTCTCTTCTTTCAAGACCATTTTGAGGCAAAGGGAGACTTGTAAAAAATCCTGAAAATAGGAAAAATTGTGAGAAATCATGTAAATTTCTACTTTCTCTTTCTGTACTTAACTTTCTGTTTGTTTTGTATTCTTATAATAATTGTTTGTGATGGTCGATTAAATAATAATAATTTTTTAAACTTCACTTACTTTGTCAGCCACACCTGTCTTGATTTTCCTGCGGATCAGATATTTGCGTTGGACCCTGTAGCCAAGTTCTCTGGACAGCAAAACGGTCATGCTGCCCTCTGTTGAGTTGGCTAGGACATGCAGAGATTCAAGCATCAGATTGACGTACTCTTCTGGTTCCATGATTGAGAAGAAGGGATAGAAATTGATCTTTCCCACTGTCGCTCCTGCGAGAATATTAACGGAAACAAAATTAAATAGAGAATTAGCTGCTTCAAACAGCTTACCAACCTAAAGGACCTGTAGTATAAATACAAAGTTACTGGTCTTACGTTTCGAACCTAGCAGGTTCTTTTTCTAAGGCAAAATGAACGAAAATGAGACCAAAAAAACCTGTTAGGTTCAAAACGTAAGGCCAATAACTACTATTTTGGAAAAAAAAAATTATTCAGAATCATGGATTAACAATCATTCACACCCCAAATCTTCAGAATCAAAATCATTGTAATCATCTGAAAAATAGAAGAACTAGTGACAGGATCGGAGAACCTTTCATGAATTGAACAGTGTGGCATGGCTAGTCAGGGGCACAGTGACGGATATTAATCAGAGTTTGTGTGCTACGGATGTGAAGCTTGACGTCCTGTGTCAAGCCTGGAATCTCAATCTTGTACGGGCAAGGCCACTTTTTCGATAGTAAACATTTTAATAATAATAATAATAATAATATGTGGACTTATATAGCGCACGTATCCACCAACTAAGAGGTGCTCAAGGCGCATTATATTATTACCCCTGCTCATAAGGCTCATAAGGCTCATAAATCATTCCTGAAACCATCTCAGCTCCCTGGGGAGTATACAGCTCAATTGCTGCCATTACAGTGCATATAGGGCTAATCAACCAACTCTGCCCTCACAGGTACCCATTTAACCCCTGGGTGGAGAGAAGCAATTATGGTTAAGTGTCTTGCTCAAGGACACAAGGGTCACGGCCGGGATTCGAACCCACATTCTGCTGCTAACACCAGAACTTGAGTCCGGTAAGCTAGACCGCTCGGCCACGACACTCCAGAGGCACCAAGGCCAAGACAACACAGGCAGTGGCATCTGTGTAATCCCAGGCCTGCTGTGTTATTGCGTAATTCATGTAAAATTAACCAAGGACACTTATTGTGAAAGAGAAGAGGCTTGGCCCCAGTGTCTCTTGATTGGCAGTAAAATTTGCCAAAGCCTTTTGTTTGTACCTAAAGCTAGAAAAAGGCAATTTATAACTAAAATAGTAAAATAATAATCATACATAAAATTTGTTACAATTGTCACATTAACCCTCCTACTACTACAAGGGTCAAAATCAGTCAAAATGTTGATATACTTCCCAAGGTATATCTTGTGCACTTAAAAGTAAAACCTTACATGTAGTAAGTACATTTGTAGGTTAAAACGAGTCGACCATTTTTGACTGGTAAAAGCATTGTCTGGTATTGTTCAGGGTGGTCAACATGACGGTAAAACCAGACAAAAATGCCCCTGTGTGCACATTTGGGTCAACAGTCAAAACAGGCAGTTGACTGGTTTTGACCTCTGCAACAACTTCCCAGCAGCTATTGTAGGAGGGTTAAAATCAGTAGAATCAATCATTGAAATTAATATCATTCCAATTAAAATAAAGGCAATCACATGTTACTATGATTTCAATAATTCAATTATGGAAAAATTATGTTACTTACGTTTTAGATTATTTTTTTTACTAAGTTTTGTCAATTCATACTTGAAGCTTGTTGTAAGAGCACGGCACCATATTGCTTTATGCTCTTCCAAAATGGCTCCCTGAAATAAACCAAAGTAAATCGAAAATCACATTTTGAATTTAATTTATAAAACCCAAATTAATATCGATACAATTGCCCTTACACCGATGTATGTATGAAGCACTGTGCACTTAGTATTTTCTGAGTGTCTGTGGGAAAAATCGACAGGCGACTCGACTTTCCTGCTTACTAGTGCAGATGTCTTAAGTCTCAAACCACCGAGCATGCCCGATGATGATTGGCTGGCTAGAATCCTATATAACATCAGGTACCACGATATGTATTTGTGCAGTGAGTTGCCGGTTAGTTCGCTAAAAGTTCATCCGAATCTTTCACGGTCGGTAAAACGGTTAACCGAAAGTCGGCACCTGACGGCCACACAAACTAGATCATAGGCAAATGGCACAATGTGTATCAATTTTCAATCAAAACCTTCAAGCAATGATTGTTTAACCAGTTCGCGTCGGAGGCCGTGTATACACGCAATTTTTTTTGGGACAGCGGATCGAAGAGCGTCTAAACACGCCACAGGATTCTCGGGAATATTTGTATAGATTCCCGGTCGACGTGGCAACGAGCCATAAGCATACGGTGGAAGACACGGTCTCCCCGGTCACGCTCTGGTGAGCACCATTGGTCGTGTTTGTGCGGTAAAAATAAACCCGCCACTGGGTTCGAAAAAACTTTTTTATTCCCGGTGCGAACTGGTTAATAACCAACGCAGCAACAAAGAAAGTCTTGCACAACAAAATAGGCGGCAGATACTTCCAAAATTGTAGGTTGTATTTTTTAAATATTGGTTTTGGTTAGACGGTTAGCAAATTTATAAATGCTTAGTGCTGTTCCGGTCGGTTAACCGGATAACCGTACCAACACTAATATGTATAGATGAAATTCTTGTGTCGGGGTAATTAACCCTAACCTTCCCAAATCCTCCAAAATCCTCTTTGCCAGAGTGAAGGATTTTGAAGGATTGAGGTTGTGTGGAAATTGCAGTGGTGAAGGATTTTGAAGGATTGAGGGCAGATGAGATTATTTGCTTGGTGGATTATGGAGGATTGAAGGTTATCAGGCTATATTTGACACTGGATGAAAATGGAGGATTGAGGTTACATGGTACATGTTGGTCTTTCCAAAAAATGATTTTGGAGGATTGAGGTTATTAGGAATAAGTGCCTTCCTTCCTCCATGGTACATGTACATCCAGGTTTGTTTTAGTGATTGCAAGGTCAGTGCTTGGGTCAGTGGACACTGTTTATTGCTCCATGCATGCAGGGAGGGTCCCTGGCCATGTATCACAGATTAGAAACACATGTATGTATACATGTTATGCGCTTGCTTTACTACTGAAGGATTTTGGAGGATTCAGGTTATGTGTATAAAGCAAATGGGCCTAGGGAGTTACGGTTAATATACATAAATTTCATAGTTTTATAAATAAATTAAGTTAGGAAAATAAAGATAAAGATGTTATTCACTATAACTGGTAAATTTTGTGGATAGATTGAAAAAATGTTGATGGAATTTGTATGAGGCTATTTTCTCAAAGTTGTTTACTGACAACTGAACCAAAACAAATGATTTAAAGATTAAATTTACCAAGAAATTAAAAAAAGTGTTGTAGCACTCATGTTATTAAACAAGGTTTCAAACATTTTCATTTATTCTTACAACCACAAGACTATTCTCTAACCTTTCTAATCCTTATGGCAAATGAAAAGCAATGTCTTACCTTGGTTTGGGTCTGAGACGTCTCAACCTCGATGGACGGAATCATCACCGTTTCATTCTTCTCCATTTCCATTTGTTCATCTAGCTTGCTCAGAATCTGCTCCTGGCTCAGAATCCCTGATTCAACATTTTGGTCACTCTGAAATCACCAAAAAAATAATAATAATAATAATAATGTATAGATTTATATAGCGCACGTATCCACCAACTAAGTGGTGCTCAAGGCGCATTATATTATTATCCCTGCTCATAAGGCTCATAAGGCTCATAAATCATTCCTGAAACCATCTCAGCTCCCTGGGGAGTATACAGCTCAATTGCTGCCATTTCTAGCGCATATAGAGCAAACCAACTCTGCCTTCACAGGTACCCATTTAACCCCTGGGTGGAGAGAAGCAATTATGATTAAGTGTCTTGCTCAAGGACACAAGTGTCACGGCCGTGATTCGAACCCACATTATGTTGCTAACACCAGAACTTGAATCCGGTAAGCTAGACCGCTCGGCCACAACACTCCTAAAAATTAATTTTGGACTAAACTTTCCTTTAGGCCAAAAAAAATGTCTCTGGTTTCTGGTCATTGGTGACATGCATTGTTTGGTAATCTTTTTTTTTCCCCAACAGGAAAATACGTGATACAGGTAAAACTGGAAAATACGACAAAAGCAACACACTATCACTGCCCTATCAATCAACAGTGATTTTAAAACATGTGCTCTCAAACAGCCCATGCACGGTGTGCATATTCAGACTGGCTTTGGTTCAGTCTGTGGTGGTCTGATTTTAATGTCGTCCTGTCTAGTCTGATTTGGTTGGTCTGGTTTGATCTTTATTGGAGACAAATTCAACACTGTATATAAATAGTTTTTACACAGCCAACAATTAAAAATATCATCAAGAAAATGGTGAAAATTTTTCCAATTTATTACAACAAAACAACCAAGAAAGTAACTGTCATTTAATTCCATACCTGCGGTGGTGCAGTTCTGTTTAGGTACAGCTCTCTCACGATACCAATGCTACAATGAGGGCGCTGTAATGGGGGTGGTGCTTCAAACCCTGGGGAGACGTCTTTAAGCAGACTCAAGATCACTTCTCTCTGATCATTAGTGAAGGTACAGCTATGGAAGATGTCAGCGACCGACAGATGATCAGCTTTTATTTGGTGAAGGCACTTGGTGACAATTCTGTGATTGATGTCTTTAATCCTGAAGAAATAATGATAGGTTGTACATTGTATATGATTGCTTCAATAAGAAGGTACATCAACAAAACTGCTTCTATGAGTATGCTTACTCTCTTTGAATCAAGATATACATTGAAGGGAAGGTACAGCATTGGTAATATTGGCAAAACTGCTTCTACGAGTATGCTTACTCTCTTTGAATCAAGATATACATTGAAGGGAAGATACAGCATTGGTAATGTTGGCAAAACTACTTCTATGAGTATGCTTACTTTCTTTGAATCAAGATATACATTGAAGGGAAGGTACAGCATTGGTAATATTGGCAAAACTGCTTCTATAAGTATGCTTACTCTCTTTGAATCAAGATATACATTGAAGGGAAGGTACAACATTGGTCATGTTGGCAAAACTGCTTCTACGAGTATGCCTACTCTCTTTGAATCAAGATATACATTGAAGGGAAGGTACAGCATTGGTAATGTTGGCAAAACTGCTTCTTTGAGTATGCTTACTTTCTTTGAATCAAGATATACATTGAAGGGAAGGTACAGCATTGGTAATGTTGGCAAAACTGCTTCTATAAGTATGCTTACTCTCTTTGAATCAAGATATACATTGAAGGGAAGGTACATGTACAACATTGGTCATGTTGGCAAAACTGCTTCTATGAAATGAATAAGACACCCAACACAAGTTCTTTTTCCCAAATCTTACTCTCAATGTGTATTGAGATGATCCTTATTACTGTCACACTTGAAACGTTGTAACAAGTTAGTGTTACATAAAATCCCTTTGTTTTCAAAAAGAATCCGATGAAAATAGTCTGATCCAAGCCCCACACCATTACGTATTGACCAATCATAGCTGCAATTATGCGTTCAATTGCGCGTCCAAAAGTCCGACATGTTAAACTAGCTGTATCGTGTCTATGACAAATGTAAACTAAGCTTGAGCGATATCGATTTTTTTTTCATCCACGATATATCGGCAAACATATATCGCAATTTTCGATGGTATCGCGATTATTTTTTTCATTCATGCATGATTGGTTTAGAGCCGATAACCATAGGTATGTACCCTCTACAAGCGTCACAATAAATCCCAAATTCGTTTGTATAGTGTGTATGTACTTCTGAAGAAGTTCGCTTTTGTTTCTCACTTCCAAAAGCTGACAAAACTGTCCTAATTTTGTTTCCATGGAATTTCTGAAACCACTCACAATGGCAATTTTTTTTTCAATCGCGATATATTTTGTTAATCGCAATTTGCTGATATCTCGATAACTTAAAAAGGTTCTCGATATCGTAATTGAATACTAAAAGGTATCGCGATATTCGATATTATTGTGGTATTGCCCATCGGCGGCCATGTGCGTGCGCATCAGCGGCATGTGCGTGCACATCGGCGGCGTGTGCATGCACATCGGCGGCGTGTGCGTGCGCATCGGCGGCATGTGCGCGCCTTGACGATCAAGGGGCGAAGCTCACGTATTGCTCTAACGCGTGCCATTGCTAGGCAGTTACTATAGTGGGCGGGGCTTAATAGATCACTAACGCGTGCCATTGCTAGGCAGTTACTATAGTGGGCGGGGCTTAATGGATCACTAACGCGTGCCATTGCTAGGCAGTTACTATAGTGGGCGGGTCTCAATGAATCACTAACGCGTGCCATTGCTAGGCAGTTACTAAAGTGGGCGGGGCTTAATAAATCACTCTATTGGACATCATATTTCTGGCAACAGAACTGTGGATAATCCTGTACTTTTTAAAATAATGCTACAACAAAAATAGGAGATATTTTTCGGGACACCTTCTACTAATTACCTTCCCATGCATTCTAGTGCTGCTGCGTAAGACTGCAGGTCTGGCTTCAGTTTACTTAAGGTCATCTGGGAGAACAAATGTCTTACTTGATTGAGATTTCCCTGTAGCAAAACAAAAATTATTTAAAATACTTTAGTAAGACTGAATTCTGAACCTCATGAAAAGCAAGTTATACCACCAATCCCATTGCATTGTTTACCAAAACGTCTTATTTCTAAAAATAGTGTGACCTCAAATAAATTTTGCTTTGTACACAAACTGATTTTTTTTTAATAAAATTTAATTTGTCACTTTTTTCATTTGGCCTCTTTTTCAGTCGTGGTCGGGTGAATTCCAAAATCCAATTAGGGTAACTGTCATTAGATTGCCCTATTTCACAGTTGGGTTTTCTGTTAAATCAGGCCTGGAAATACACGGAAGTCACGTAGGCCATTGCCTCCATTGCCCTTGTCTTGGCGTTGGTGCCCTTAAAAACAAAAGTGCCCTTAACTCAGGAAAATTTGCCTTGCCCTACAAGAATGGAATTCAATGTTAACGCACCCTAGGTATCCTACATTGTACATACCTTCCTGGCCCACGCCTGAAGCATGGTGTTATAATGCCCAGTGTTTAGTGCCTGATGGTGTACTCTGGCCGACTCAAATAACATTTGGGCCTCTTCTATCTTATGAGATAAAACAACAAATTTATTCATCAAATTATAAAGTAAATAAACTGATGTACACGTATGGGTAAATAAAATAATAATAATAATAATAATGTGTGGACTTATATAGCGCACGTATCCACCAACTAAGTGGTGCTCAAGGCGCATTATATCATTACCCCTGCTCATAAGGCTCATAAATCATTCCTGAAACCATCTCAGCTCCCTGGGGAGTATACAGCTCAATTGCTGCCATTACAGCGCATATAGGGCTAATCAACCAACTCTGCCTTCACAGGTACCCATTTAACCCCTGGGTGGAGAGAAGCAATTATGGTTAAGTGTCTTGCTCAAGGACAAGTGTCACGGCCGGGACCCGAACCCACATTCCGCTGCTAACACCAGAACTTGAGTCCGGTAAGCTAGACCTCTCGGCCACGACACTCAATGAGAATTCATCACTTCTACATTGTCGAGTAAAACATGAACTTGCAGTTACTGAGTACGTTCAAGTTGCCTCCCCTGAAAAAACCTGGGTCAGACACTCGAGGGACCCAAGGCAATGGCTTTCTCATATGAATACAATCAGCCCTGCAATTCAATGCATCATGGGACATTGTCGTGGATAGTTTTATAAGCAATTTTTTTGTGACTTCAATCTGTCTCACGGGAATCACAGTTCTGACTGGGATTCCTCAAATGGCTGCTTATAAAAGAAATAGGCTGTGTCTCAAATGACGGCTTTGGCTATGGCTA
The DNA here is from genome assembly GCA_029582265.1 of Zoroaster sp. YZ-2022. Lineage (NCBI taxonomy): Eukaryota > Metazoa > Echinodermata > Asteroidea > Forcipulatida > Zoroasteridae > Zoroaster > Zoroaster sp. YZ-2022. The sequence continues at coordinate 8,350,061 of CM055836.1, forward strand.
CGGCTAGATCACTGTTTCTTCCTATACTTCAGCATTGCCACTGCAGCCAATAACCATAGCCATAGCCAAAACTGCTATGGCTAGATCACTGTCTCTTCCTATACTTCAGCATGGCCGCTGCAGCCTAGAGCCATAGCTATAGCCAAAAATGCTATGGCTACGGCTAGATCACTGTCTCTTCCTATACTTCAGCATTGCCACTGCAGCCAATAGCCTTAGCCATAGCCAAAAATGATATGGCTATGGCTAGATCACTGTCTCTTCCTATACTTCAGCATGGCCGCTGCAGCCTAGAGCCATAGCTATAGCCAAAAATGCTATGGCTACGGCTAGATCACTGTCTCTTCCTATACTTCAGCATTGCCACTGCAGCCAATAGCCTTAGCCATAGCCATAGCCAAAAATGATATGGCTATGGCTAGATCACTGTCTCTTCCTATACTTCAGTATGGCCGCTGCAGCCAATAGCCATAGCCGTAGCCAAAAATGCTACGGCTATGGCTGATCACTGTTTCTTCCTATACTTCAGCATTGCTGCTGCAGCCAATAGCTGTAGCCGTAGCCAAAAATGCTATGGCTACGGCTAGATCACTGTCTCTTCCTATACTTCAGCATGGCCGCTGCAGCCTAGAGCCATAGCCATAGCCAAAAATGATATGGCTATGGCTAGATCACTGTCTCTTCCTATACTTCAGCATTGCCGCTGCAGCCAATAGCCTTAGCCATAGCCAAAAATGATATGGCTATGGCTAGATCACTGTTTCTTCCTATACTTCAGCATTGCCACTGCATTCAATAGCCACAGCCATAGCCAAAAAAACGCTTCATTCGGACACAGCCTTACATATTTTTTCAATTCCAATCATAAGTGTTTCCCATATTCATCCTTTAGACCGATCCACATATAACCCATGCCTCGCCCACAGCAAAGCTGAGAACTGTTGGTCACACCACCCTTGCCGCCATGAACATTGTCAAGTATTTGACCAACATAGCAACAGTTGTCATGGAAATCTGTTACACTATTGGTCAATCTGTGCTGTTTGAATGACAGGCTGGATCATGTTATGTGTATAATGACATGTTACTGTCTGGCAGCATGCGCATCCACTTTCTTAAAATGTATGAACTCAAACAACTCTTGCCATCCCTCCATTTCATGGATTGGGAAAACAACAGGCAATTGGAAAGCCAGCAATATTCCTGGTTGAATACTCACCATGCCGCAGAATATGCTGACATCCATGAACGGTTGTAGATAGGCCTGGGGACTATCCACTATGTTCCACTTTCGCTTCCCAGGTTTTGGTCTTCCATTTTCTTCAATCAGTTCCCCGGGTGATTGGGTACCTGTGTCTTTTTCACGCAAGTTGTTGGTCGGGAAAGTAAAACTGTTTTCATTCGAGGAAGCATGTTGTCCTTCGTCTCGTTTGACATCTTTACGCACTTCAGACAGAATTTGTGAATCATCTGTCATCTGATTTCTGTCACCAGTAATAGTTTGCACTGGTTCACTTAATATTGCACTGGTTTTATTTATCATTGCACTTGACTTGATCTCCACCGAGTCTACTGAACTGTTTGTTGTACTGAGTTTTTCTATCGTCGGTAGGGTGTCGGTAGGGTGTCTGACGTGGCCCGATTTTGAACCCGAGGTTTTGCTTGAACTTTGACCTGACAGCTGACCAGCAGCATGTTGAGTATCAGATGAGCCACTGTGATGCGAAGTTGTACGGTTACCAGTCTCACTTCCACGGTTCTCTGTCACAGCCTTGGCCTTACCTGCCACATGAGGCCGTGTCGTGGTGGTTGCCGTGGTTACTTTGCTTGGATTCCCCGAGCTGCTACCACTCGGATGAGGTGTTGCTTGGTTACCACTGCTCTTTCCCTGGCTCCCTGTTGCGGCCTTGCCCTTACTTGATGCCTTCTTTGTGGATTTTATTTTTACTTTCTTACCATTTGTTGAGCTGCCCTCTTGTGTTTGGAGCTTCTTATCTGCCACAGAAGACTTTTTCTTGGACTTCTTACTTGTACTGGAAGCTTTTGCATTTTGCGGGTGAGTTATAGATTTGGAATTTTGCGAGTTACCTGTTTTGGATGAAATGCTAGCCTTGGGGGACTGTTTAACGGGTTGACCTGTTGATGAAGATATTGTCTCGTGACTTTTTGCAATCATTTTATCTGTCCTTTCTGATGATGATGATGATGAGTCCGGCCGGGGTTCCGGAGCTGCCTTTGACGGTGGAGTCTGCAGAGACCTTTCAGCTGGACCGTCTCGTGGTCTGTCTGCAGCAGTGGTGGGGATTCTCTCCAGCGGAGACCTTTCAGCTGGGCTGTCTCGTGGTCTGTCTGCAGAAGTGGTCGGGATTCTCACCTGCGGAGACCTTTCAGCTGGGCTGTCTTGTGGTCTGTCTGCAGCAGTGGTGGGGATTCTCTCCTGCGGAGACCTTTCAGCTGGGCCGTCTTGTGGTCTGTCTGCAGCAGTGGAGGGAATTCTCTCCTGCGGTGACCTTTCGGCTGGGCCGTCTCGTGGTCTGTCTGCAGCAGTGGAGGGGATTCTCTCAACAGGCTTTTCATTGAGTCTGTCCGTTGCTGTTTGCTTGGAGTCTTTGTGCTGTATATCCCTCTGACTGGAATTCTGTGCACTTTGCGACGATACTGAAACCAAAAGACAGGGATTCAAACAAATATTCTGTAATTGACCACTTAGAATTTTTAATTTTTTATGCATAGCAAAGACTACACCTTACAAGTTACAATATGCATTACAATGAGCGTAATGTCCATTTGGCCTTAGTTCAGACCCACATCAGGCCAAAAGAAAATAAGTTTTCGATTTCTGGTCTCCACGTGCATCGCTTCAGACCCCCGCATCAGCATTTTTAGTTTTCTTTTTTCTTTTTTTTTGTGTGCTAAGAAATGATGTCTAATTGCAGCCAAATTTGTTGGATTGATTGGAATTCTGCCACGTTATGTTTTAAACGGCTTTTTCACATATGGGTATGAACGTTTGCATGATTTGTGAGGCCTCTATTATCCACCATACTTTGTTTTAGGGCTGTGCTGGATATCCGGGTATCTGGATACCCGACCGAAACGGTCATTACCCGGTTCCATTTTTCGGTTCCAATTACCCGTAAATGACTTTTTAAAATTCGGACTTAACATTATTTTGAGCAGTGCGAACAGAAATCTGTGACAATTATCTTTAAATTCAAGAGATTGCACTCCAATAAAGAAAAGATCGATTTAAGTATGGTATCCTCTGTATTGTAAAAGTCAATTTGTTACCATTTACAGTACATGTATTTGTACACGACCGGAGGCATGTTTTCAACCAAAATTAAAACGGGTATCCGAAGTTTCCTGATTTCGGGTATCCGGTTCCAAAAATATCCGAAAACCCACAGCCATACTTTGTTTATGGGAAATTTGGTCTGGTTCCAATAACCACGTGTACATGTATCACGTATTTCACTGGTTGGCAAAAAATAAAGGGTACAAAAATCCATCAACCTGAGAAATTATTCCATCTCAAGTGCTAACATTGTCTTGGTTCAAGACTGGGTTTGTATGTTTTTGATACACGATCCATTTCTGCACGCCGCAGGAGAGCACTATGTCCCCCTCCCCCTCCACGAATCTCCATCCGAAAACTGAGGGGGGGGGGGGTGGGGGGAGGTGGAGAAGCAATACGCATGCGTCAATTTGATATGCTAGTGCAGCCCACATTTTTGGTGTGCACGGTTATAATTAACCATTTAATTTTTTCCCCAAAATGTGGGCCGTGCTAGCATATCAAATTGACGCATGCGTAATCGTTCCCCTGTTTTCGGGGGAAGATTCAACAAGTTTCCCAAGACTGTGTTTGATAGGGGTTCGTGTAGTGATAGCGCCCTCCTGTGGCATACAGTGATGGATCGTGTATCAAAAACATACAAACAGTCTTGAACCAAGACTAGTGCTTTCATCTTAGAGTAAAAGGGAAATGATACGAGAACAGTAGGTCCCTCCTTGTGGTAAGACCGACATATACGGTATGTGTAGCTATAAATAAAAAGAATCTCACCATTTCTACTTGGTCGAAGAATGGTGCTTTGACCCTTTAAGTGAGAGGGATTCACTGCACGATTTACACAGCTGATGTTGCTACTCAAATAAGATGAGCTCAAGTAATGTCTTCTGTGGGCCATCACACACAGAATATGTCTGTTCTTTACATAAAAGATTCCTGAGAAGATAAGATAAATTATAATAATAACTTTCATTTTTATGAAGCGCCAACCAGAAGTCTATTACCTACATGAAGTGTGCCAGCCTGCTATTATCCATAAAATGGCTTTGTACTCCAAATGCGCGCACGCACAATGAGCATGGTTACGAGTTTTGCTTCCCTGCCCAGCCTGCATTAAGGCATCATGGGATTAGGAGCTTGACGCACAAAGCTAGTTCCTAGATAACTAGACGCAATCTTAAACTAGATGCAGGCGAACCACGCGCTAAACAATAAGGTGCGCGCGAGAGATACAGTTCTCTCACATGCTGGGTAAATCTCCCAGGCTGCACTGCTCCTTTTTGAGAACTTGCACGTCAGTTTGTGGAACAAAATGTCACGAATGGGCCAAATCCATTGTCCTTGGAGTACTATGCCTTGGACAATACATGAGTGGCACACTTCATGTAGGTAATAGACTTCTGGTACTACGCCATGGACTAGGTTAGCACATGACTGGCACATTTCATGTAGGTAATAGACTTCTGGTACTATGCTGTGGACTAGGTTAGTACATGAGTGGAACACATCATGTATGTAGGTAACAGACTTCTGGTACTATGCCCTGGACTAGGTTAGAACACGAGTGGCACACTTCATGTAGGTAACAGACTTCTGGTACTATGCCCTGGACTAGGTTAGAACACGAGTGGCACACTTCATGTAGGTAACAGACTTCTGGTACTATGCCGTGGACTAGGTTAGTACATGAGTGGCACACTTCATGTAGGTAACAGACTTCTGGTACTGTGCCGTGGACTAGGTTAGTACACGAGTGGCATACTTCATGGAGGTAACAGACTTCTGGTACTGTGCCGTGGACTAGGTTAGTACACCAGTGGCACACTTCATGTAGGTAACAGACTTCTGGTACTGTGCCGTGGACTAGGTTAGTACACGAGTGGAACACTAAGTTCATGTAGACATCTGCGTCAATTCCATCAGGATGTAATGCTCAAGGCGCTTTTTACATTATTATCCCTGCCATCAGGCTACTTTTAAAATCATTCCTGGATCATTCTCAACTTTCGAGGAAGTATCCAGCCTTGACAGCCTGTTCGGCACTCATCAGCTAATCAAACACAATTACCATTTCTGCCCTCACAGGTCCCCATTTATACTGCCGGGTGAAGAGAGGCAATTCATGGTTAAGTGTCTTGCTCAAGCACACAAGTGCCACAACCGGCATGGGTTGGATTCAAACCCACTTTCTGACAAAAAAGTAGCATAAAAACCCTCCTAATCTCTGTTAAATTTCCCAGCGAGTTGACTAATCATTCTAAACTAGGCAACAGTCTGTTTATGAATGATGAATTAGCTGTGTAGATAATGTTCAGTATCATGTACAGTTTAGATGCATTCACCATCAGCGGCGGCGCTACGGGGGGGGGGAGCAAGGGTGGTTACCCTTGAAAGTAACCGGGGCCCCCCGGTTACTTTCTTTGTTTACCCCAATTTGTCCCCCCAAATTTTTTCCCCGATGGTAAGTCAATGCTTTTTCAGCAGTACAAAATTACATTAAAGATTAATGTTTGCCCCCCCCCCCTTAAATTTAAGCTTTCCCCCCCTCTTGCCCCCCCAGTTTAACAGGTCTGGTGCCGCCGCTGTTCACCATATAGTACCATTTGGCAGGCATTACACATGCTGGCATAGTACCTTTATCATTAAAAACTACTTCAATGATAGCCCCATTCTAGGGCCAATACACTGGACTCCCTCTGTATCCTTGGCCCCAGCACCAACATGTACATGAGCGATTTTTTTTCACATTTTTAACTTTTTAACGGTAGAATGTTATTTCAATGGGGAAGACTAAAAAGTGCATGGGAACGTTCATAATGACCCACGATCAACACAGAATTATATTGACGAGTGTACAAAAATAAATGCAAAATTTCTTCAATAATTTCAGGAAAGTGGGTGATCCAACCATATTGGATTTTATGGCAAAGTTGTCTGCTTGGATATCATCACCGAGTTTTTATGGTGCAGTAAGTAGCAGATCAAAAGTTAAAAAGTGAAGAAAGAAAAAAATTGCTGCATTTTTGTACATGTTGGTGTTGGGGCCAAGGATACAGAGGAAGTCCAGTGTATTGGCCCTAGAATAGGGCTACTTCAATGATACTGAATGATCAATCAACAGGAGGGTTTATAATACTATGACAAACTCGATAACTTTAAAACCACTACACACTTTGATAACTCGCACACTGATCCTTGTCATCCTTGTTGGAACATGACCCCTGATTATGGGGAGTGATTTGACAAAAGTAAGAAAATGGGTAGCGGGCCTGGGGGGTAGAATGTCGTATCCGACTGCCACTTTTTCTCATTAGATATAACCAATAATGTAATCTTACCTACCCAGTAAAGTGGAGAACATATGGATGATGATGGACATATACTTCAAATTATTCCAGGGTATTTATTTCATGAAAAACAGGCATTTTTGGTATACGATGACTTCCTCAGTCATGTCAGTCTGATCTTGTCAACTCTCCCGTTAGTGACCAACACAGTCATTGTACATGCGCAGTGGCAACTATAAAGTATAATACTAGGATCCTTCTATTTTCTGAAGGGGAGGATTTTTTTAGAAGGGAAATAAAGTCCGAAAACCATCATAAAAGTGTATTTTAAAGATAATTTTCACTTTCTGTACCCCAAAAATCGATAGAATCATTTTTTAACTGGTTAGTGGTTGCAAAAATATTCCAAGAAAACCCTTAAAAGTGGCGTTCAGATACAACATTCTTTCCGGCCTGGGTCTCCCTTTGGTATAAAGGACAGAAAACCTCCTGGATGTTTAATTTTGGAGGATTTGCAGACTCTCCACATCCCCACAAACAAGAAACTAGAGGTTTGGACACAATACAGGCTACTTCTTTCTTTCTTTGATGGCCACTTCTCTTTTTTCAAGAAAACCTACAGGAAAAATTGTACAAAATTCCTGAGAAATCACAGACGTGTAAAAAAGCATTCACAATCATTCAGATAAACAATACTGCCAGAAAAAAGAAAAAATATAAAAAAACGTAACGTTACATCTGTACATGTGTTCATTGAGCATGATGCGTGAACATAACAAGGAGGAAGGAATTTTCCTTCCTCCATGATCATTCATGATCATTGTTAGTTGGCATGTTGCAATTTTATTCTACATGATTATCAATGACAATGGGATAGATACCCTTTGGGATATAGAAGGAATTAGCATTATTATATACACTGCAATCTGATTTGGCATAGCGCAACTGGTTAAGGGAAAGAACAATCATTATGCAAGACTGCAAGTTTAAACTTTAACGTTAACAAATAACAGTATAACACAGTTACTTTTGAAACTTTGTATTTGTCCAAATTACCTAATTTTGATAGGGTCGATGTCCTTTCGGTCGCACAGGCTGTGCTCACAGAGGTCAATGTAACCATGCGGCAAACTCCATTAAAAATTTTCGTGACGAAAATCATAATTAATTAGATTTTAAGACTAACATTATGTGCCTAACATTACATGTTTATGGGGTTGATGGATCGTTCGTCTGTCGGTACGTATACGATCGAGTCAATGGCGCACGTGTTTTGCAATTATATAACAGCGCCCTCAATAGTTATGACTGCGAATACTAAACATTTTTATTTTATTTTATTTTATTAAAAAAGAATTATTTTAGCCATTCCACGGTGACTTGCATTTTAATTACACCTCTGCTATGGGCGGCAACCCAGGGGCGGAGGAGTTTCCCCCAATATAGTGAAAGGAGGGGAAACGGCAAGGGAGGCCCCACCTCAAATACATATCGCCCTCCTACTGTTATTACATCATTATTATGTTATTTCTTTGATAATTTAATTTGAAATAAAAATAATAGAGAATTAGCTGTTGCAAACTGCTTATTAACCTAAAGTACCTGTAGTATAAATGCAAAATAATTGTTACTGGCCTTACGTTTCGAACCTAGCAGATTCTTTGAAACGTAAGGCCAATAACAATTAGGCTATTTTGCACAATTTATTTTGTTTCAAAAAAATAATATGCAAATTCAAAGCGCTCAAACATTGAACGGGGGGATTGAAGAGGGGGGCTTAAATTGTAAAACATATGACTGCCAACGGTTAAGTGTGCCAATTGTTTTAATTATCATTGTACAATCCTGGACAGAGATTTGACGGTGACTCGAATAGTCAGGATCAGTCTGACCCAAAAAGGGGTGTGGTCAGGGCCGGACTTAGGTTGTGGGGGGCCCGAGGCCGAAATTAATCAGGGGGCCCTCTGATGAGCAGGTGAGTATATAACACGTGTAGTTTGCTAAACGCTGGCCGCAGCATGCCATGTTAAATTAGAAGGAACCATTTATATACCAACATTGTGTAATGACGAGGGCATATTATAGAGATATACTAAGGAAAGCTAACGCGTAATCTGCGCGTAATGATAAGTTGAAGACTTGAAGTGCACTTTATATTAGATTATACGTCAACTTAGTCACTGTCACAGGATCATTTTGGACACCAGGCTAAAATGCCAATTTCTGGCATTTAAATTTACTACCATTTAAGTGGATCCGAAGTTTACATCCATTAATAAATAGGTTTTTTTCTAGCCTTCTCGTTGGTAAATTGCTTAATGACAATGTCAACATCGATGTTCTTTAGCACATCAGGCTCAGTGGCAAGAATGCTCAGATATAGTCGTTATTATGAAATCAATATTGTCAAAGATACTAGCAGTGACAAAATGATACTAAGTTTGAGGAGGTGGATTGAGGGGTTTGGGAGTTATAAATGTGTGTTAAATATTTTTGTTATCTAATGTGGGGGGCCCCTAAATGTGGGGGGCCCGAGGCCAAGGCCTCGGTGGCCCTGCCTTTAATCCGGCGCTGGGTGTGGTGGGCACTGCCGATCCTCTTTCCAGTTCAATTTTGACGGTCATGACCTGGGAGATTGTAGAGTGTGATACGTGGCCACATGGCGCGTCAGTGGGAGTCCGTTCCATTGATTTTGTATTCCTTACCGCTGCCACGCTCCTTGCTCCACTGCGCGTATCTTTCCCCCACGCACGGAGCTGTCGGCGCGTTTGAGCGCATTGAAAAGAATTAAGAATACAAAGAACTTTTATCGAAAATATAATATCTTTGATAATTTTGTCACAAGGATCTTCCAAGCATGTTGAGAAATTATGCACATTTATCTGTTAGTCATAGAACAATTAAAGAGGGTAAGTGTTCCTAAGTAAAGAATATTTTAAAAATATTTTCAGATAATATCATCTTACTCGAGTGGTTACCTCACCATCACCACATCCTAATCATTGACGAAGCTATGATTTTTATTCTAATCAGTTTATTCGGTTTAAAAGGTAAGTTATTAGGCCCTATAGGGCCTATATTTTTTCTCTGATATTTATCTGGTTTATTTCCATAACTTGCGATAAACATAATAAATTTATGTCACGTGAATACAAATATTACCGTCATAATGACGTGTATGCCTTAACATAGGTAGGTAAACAGCTGAAGTTATTATACAAATAAAGTTAGACGAGTATGCCAGTATGACCCATAACCTGTTTAACCCTTCCCCGAATAACATGCCCCAATAATATAATAAGAACTTGGATTTTCAGTAGCAGGTCATCTCTGGTGCTGGGGAGAGGCGCGCCCCAAGCCCCCCGTTGATCCTATCATAACGTTGGATACTGAACATTGGAAAGATTTCAAAACGGCGACACCATTCTCCATTTTAATAACAAACAAAAAACGTCAGTCGTTATTTTCTTATGTTCAACATGTGATGTGAACCGTATGGACATGCAGGCTTGGTCGATTGGTTTCAGTGGGTGAATTGAACTTGCCAAACTTTCTTACTAAATTAATCATGTTCTTCCTGCGATATTTTTTACAAGTATGGTTGGCGACGCTGAGCAAAAATACATCCACTGCTTGAAGGAAGTCCACCTTGACGAACCAGCGCGGGCAGTTGATGTAGTGAAAGGAAGCCTAGAAAGGCCAAAGTAAGTATGCATACATTGGCTCCCTCCTTTTGAGTCCAACGTAATTGAGTCCGGGTCCATTGCCCCATATGCTGGATGGGGGGAGGGGGGCTGGGTGGTTTGGAAATTAAATTCAGCAGAATGTATGGCAAGTTGAACCGATGGTAGGGTTATAGTTCGCATCCACACCCCACCCCTTTCTTTACGGGACTAGTAATTCGTACTCAAAAGATCTTTCTTTCAAGGTGTTTTCAAACTGTTTTTGATCGAATCTTTACGATATTTTTCTGTTGTTACTGTTTTATTATTCATTTTACATTTTCCAAATAGTTTGGTGAAAGAAAAGGTTATTCGACAAATACCACGCTACCTACACGATGTTGGATATAACGACGACCTACAAGAAGCGGACCAAGACACCACAGGATGGTGCGCCGTGAATCGCCTCAGTGAGGCGGGACACAGCTTGCCTGATGAGTCTGGTGGCGATGAGTACTCGTCATCGGACGAGGAAACAAACTTAGATAATTCACTGAACAAAAGTGACCGGAGTGACCATCGATGTCCCTGGGACGTTAGCGGGGAGACTATAAGCGGACCGTACGACGAAATCTTCCGCATTTACGGCCTTCACTTCTGGGAGGAATTCGGCCGACCGTTTTCGACCGGTGAGGCGAAGTCATCAGCCACTTCAAAATCAAGCGTCTCAGATGGTCAGGCCGTAGTTATTATGGATAACGAAGCGCTTGACCATCACCTGTTGACTAAGTCTTTCTTAAATGACCTGTCGTGAATACCAGTGGAAAGTTGTATATTGTATAATTAATCCAGTAGGCCTATGACTTAACAACTTGTCGGCATACATCTTGCCTTGCCATTCTTGTATAAGCTATAAAACTGCTATTTTTCAAATTACATGTGTTGGATATTCTTTGGAATGAAATAATTTGACTCATACGGAAGGACCATTCCTTATTCTGAAATTAACAAGAATGGTGTAACTTTAATTAGTAAAAATGTAAAAAAAATAGTTTGTTTTAAGGTTAAGTAGTCGGTATATTTGTAAAGGGTGAAACATTAGCATATAACCCACAGCGGAGGGGAATAAGGGGCCGGCAGACTTGAACAAGATTCCACAGTAGGCTGGAAACTAAGAACTGGCTGATAGTTAATTGCCAATCTGGCAGGTTCCCATTCGATGCTGACTATACCCCTCAACCCCACACCCCAACACCTATAATAATAATAATAATAATAATAATAATAATAATAATAATAATAATAATAATAATAATAATAATAATAATAATAATAATAATAATAATAATAATAATAATAATAATAATAATAATAATAATAATAATAATAATAATAATAATAATAATAATAATAATAATAATAATAATAATAATAATAATAATAATAATAATAATAATAATAATAATAATAATAATAATAATAATAATAATAATAATAATAATAATAATAATAATAATAATAATAATAATAATAATAATAATAATAATAATAATAATAATAATAACAATAATGTGGACTTATATAGCGCACGTATCCACCGAACTGGTGCTCAAGGCGCATTATATTATTACCCCTGCTCATCAGGCGCATAAATCATTCCTGAAACCATCTCAGCTCCCTGGGGAGTATACAGCTCAATTGCTGCCATTACAGCGCATATAGGGCTAATCAAACACAACTCTGCCCTCACAGGTACCCATTTATCCCTGGGTGGAGAGAATCAATTATGGTAAAGTATCTTGCTCAAGGACACAAGCAGCATGGTCGCGGTTGGGATTCGAACCCACACTCTGACGACTCAGCCATCAGAACACAAATTCGATGCACTAAACCGCTCGACCATGGCACTCCGCTCGATCTACAGGCTTGCCCCTTCATCACCGAGCCAATTTCATAGATCTGTAAAGCAGAAATAATTGCTTACCAGATTATTTTGGTTACCAGAATAACTTACACATAAAAATAGTGTACTTTTGCCATTAGTCTGTTTTATAACGCTTAGTGAAAATATTAGCTAAATAAAATTCTCTGCTTAGTAGCTCTATGAAACTGGCCCCAGGCCTGTTGATGATGCCAGGCCATGGCTTTGTGTCTGACACATTTAATGCAATGGTAATGTATTACCAGAAATGTAAAACATGCGTGGTATACGCTTATGATGTTACTCATTTGTAACATGTATCCAGCGCCATTATATCCAAGCAAATACTACGGCAGCCCATGGCCCCATACAACGACGAGCAACTTCATGAGGCAAATAAATATATCCTGGCACATGAGGACGCACCCGTGGTATCAAAATGGCTTAGGCGGACAGCTTCATCCCCCCTGAACAAACATGGGTTATTTCCCTAAATATGCCATGTTAAAAAACTCTCTGGGTTTTTGTGTATATATGTTTTTTTCCCCCAAAAATAGTAATATTATTTAATTATAAAATATACCGACGTTCTTCCCTGTGCGAAAGAAATACGTGCCATGCCGCAACACCTGCAATAAGCGAGAAGTCTTCCCTGCAACAGGTCATGCACAGAGTGGTTGTGAGACTAGAGAAGAGTGGCACAGTCTGTGCAAAGCACGTACGGGAAACCCTACAATTATTTAAAGTGATATTGATGATAGAAAAAAAAAGAGGAGAAAATGAAATTTTCACAAGACGCCAATGTTTAATATACATTTTAAAGTCTGTGCAAACCATGTAGATTCGGGTATGCATAATATTTAAACTAATTTAGGTTAATGTATATAAATTGTTAAAAATATGATTAAATTGTATCATATATTTAATACAGCCTTACCAAATTGTCTGGTTTGATTCATTGAATTTATAAAGTACAAACAGCATGGTTTTAAGGAGCATACACTTTTGGTAAAAAATAAATGTTCAAAAATGCTTTCATAAGAATTAAGTGACAGGAAGCTCACATGTTTTCAATGTTGAAACAGATCATCGGCTGATGATCCTTTTCAAGTTTTCATTTTTTATTCACGTTTGTTAAAAACAATTCATGACAACAAGTCAGACGAAATGAGGATTATTTTAATGATAATAAAGATTTATAAAGCGCTGGTATCTAAACAGTACTATTTACGGTGCTGTTTATTATTCCTGCTCATCAGGCTCATAAATCATTCCTGAAACCATCTCAGCTCCCTGGGGAGTATGCAGCCATTGCTGCCATTTTGGAGCACAGGGCTAATTAAACTAAACAACCAACTCTGCCCTCACAGGTACCCATTTTACTCCTGGGTGGAGAGAAGCAATTATGGTAAAGTATTTTGCTCAAGGACACAAGCGCTACGGTTGCGGTTAGGATTCGAACCCACATTCTGACTATAACTATCAGAACACAAATCCGAGGCACTAAACCTCGACCGTGGCACTCCACACGAGCCGCTTTTATGAGAAAGTCATTACTGTCAACTGTCAACAAGTAGACGTTCATTCCATGGTTTTAGTGTATTTGTTACTTCGCCAGCGGTATTTGTTACTTCGCCATGGAAACTGTTCGTCTGACTAGTGAAAAGTATTGCGCAGCCGAGGCACTTGTTTTCACTTTCTCTGCCCTTCGTGAATCCGGTACAGTCCAAATTGCTGTAATCCAGAGCTTGTCCTGCAGGATGGAAAACATGGGAAGGTTCTTGCTACAGCAACTCAAGACGCCATGTGGCAAGAACTTGGCCACACCTAACGCAGGAACTGAATACGATTCCATGTGTAATATCTATGTGGCTTCTCTCCAAGTTTCGAAACTTTCTAGCATGTCGATTGTCTGTACGGATATGAATGAGGAAGGGGTCTGGGAGTTACATGGAGACACATCAGAAGTGAAGTACCGTGCTGAGTGGAATGATGCTTTAAAGGTCCTATGAAATAGGTTTTTTTTCCATTGTATACAATAAAGTATGCCTACTGGAACATATATTTGTCATTTGTAATTTTTTCCCCTCACGTTTATACCATAAAAATATTAATTTTTAAATTTAGAGGGTGCTTTTCGACACGCCCATATCCCCTCATTAGCATAAAATTCGTGACGTACACTCAGGCGATTCCCGATCCGCGATCCACAGCACTTGCCCAAGTATGCGTCGTATACAGCGCACCACTGCATGCAGAGTGTTGCTAGAGAAAAAGTTTCCTAAAGTTTTCTGTCAGGTTTGAAGCTTATTATTTTCGATAATGCCATCGAGGTGTGTCGCTGCAGGTTGCAGCAACACCACCAAAGATGGTGTTAGTCTACACCGATTTCCGTCTGATCCAAATACAGACGTATTTGAACGGCTAAAGTGAAGCTGACCAGAGCGAATTGGTCGGGACTGACGGAACACCCATTCTTATAAAGTGCACACTTCGAGCAGACATGCTTTGAACGGGGCCTTCACAGCCAGTTCGGTATGGCTTATAAGGCCATGCTGCTACCAGATGCAATTCCAACGATATTCCCGCTAAGTAAGAAGGCTGGGAATGCTCCAAAGAAGAAGAGAGGTGTTTTCTTTTTAAAGCGAGAAAGACTCAGGGTAAGTGGCCATTTAGTTATACTCATGCACGGATTACCGCACGGGCAAACTGGGCACGTGCCCCGGGCCCAGGAGCCAATAGGGGCCCTTGGTTTTCAAAAAAAAGAAAAAAAGAAGCATAGTACTAGTAGTATTATGCGCGCGTATGGGCCCGTGGTGAATTTGTGCCCAGGGCCTGTGCTCATGATGATCCGTCCATGGTTATACTCCCATGCATAACCCAGTCCACTTCCGTGGGGGTTGCGCTGCGTTTCAACGGTACATCCGTGGCTGGGTTATCGCTGTTCGAGTGCATGTTTATATTACGCAAGTCTTGTGTATATATACGAATATCATAATCTTGCAAAAGTTATACGTTCTATGCGTTTTTGGGTGGCCGATGATGGATCAGCCATTGCAATCTGTAAATACATCCAAATCAGTCTAAACAAAAGTACAAGTAGAAATTAAAATATGCAAATTATCTGTGCAAACTTGGCATCTTGATAAATTTTGTCTGTTCTATTTCATAAAATATACATTCCCTTCTCTAGACGTTACATTGTCAGTTGCACAGTACGCATTACATTCGCATCAACACAAGTACGTCTCTTGAATAGTTTGATGTGATAGTTTTCAGCGCATACACAAACTAATTGAGTTTGCAAGCATCCCTGTTTTTTGAGGCAATGACACGAAATACACATAAATCAAAATTATCCTGTATACCAGTAGAAACAAATGATATACAAAATACCTGTCAACGTTGACAATGTGATAATGTACCATTATATAGTTCATATCACGTGTCTGCGCCAGTCATTTCATGAATATAAATCACTTTGTCTAGACGTTACATTGTCAGTTGCACAGTAAGCTTTATATTCAAATCAACACGAGGTAAGTGCGTCTCTTGAATGGTTTGAGATGATAGTTTTCAGTGATCTTAATATTATTAATCCGTGCATACACATAATTGAGCTTGCAAGCCTTATTTTTGAAAATTCGTTCGTAGAAAAATCGTATATTAGTAAGCACGGAATGTGAATTGTTTTCACAACAAAACTGAACGGAGATTTTTGAAAATATTTTTTATACGTTTTATTTAAGGCATGAGTACGTTTTTGAAGACTGTCCCACATGTTCATTGCCTAGACATAATTAAAGACTGTTTTCACATAATAAAGCGGCTCAATATGAATATCAATTAGAGAAATTTATTGATTGGATGTTTGCGTCGGGGAAATTATTAACTGACACATAATTTCACCGATGGATTTGTTTCCTTTACATTATAAAATCAATGTTGTTTCATGAGGATTATAAACATTCAAAAAAAGTTTTTTGTGACCTCGGGAAGGCCTGCCTCATGGCTCTGAAGTCATATGACTGATAAATAATGATAAATAAATAGGCCTACCCAATTTGCTGAAATATGCCAGAAAATGGCAAATCTATATTGCTCAAGATATTCTGAGTGATTTGGATTTAATGGCCCCAATGCCGTATATCAGCAGATTGAGGAATTGATTTCCATTGATTATCAGTCACATGACTTTACATGAGGCAGACCGCCACGATGTCACAGACAAAAACGGATTGATTTTTTAAATCATTATGCATGTGTAAAACCATGGTTATAGAAATAAAACAAATTTAAATTTGAACAGGCCTATACTTCACAATCTTGAAAGCACGTCACAGAGTATCCAGTGCTGAAACACGTCAGTGAAAGGCAAACAAGTCACTTGTGAAGAAGAGCTACGATACAGAAAGTTGCAACATGTTCTCTAGCAAGATGTTCCTGGTGTTTGCTGTGTTGTGCCTTGTGCTGGTCCAGGTCACTAACGGGAATCCAATCAATGAGGAAACGACTGACCACGCTGAGAAAGGGTTGGCTGTCAAACGTCATAATCTGGACGCACACATGGTGAGAAACAGTATTTATTTCAACTTTTGTTTTATATATCACGGTAAAAATAACCGTCAGAAGTGTCTTGTCCCCATCATAACCAAAAAGAACATACTTTTGTGTATGGGCTATTTAAAGAGATTCTAACACACTCATAGTTATAGAGATTTTCCCCACTTTCCAAGAGATAAGGTCCCCAGGAAACTCAGAATTGTTTTCACATTAACTCACTGTTCGGCCTAGAAAAGAAACAATGTTTCTCATCCCCATCGGTCAAACAAATTGGGCGCGCGAGCGCTTTTTTTTTCATTTTTCTTTTGGTTTTCTTTAATTTAATGCACGAGAATTATCACACTTTCCCCAGTCCGATCCCACGGTGTTCTATATGCCTCCAAATACACAAACTACAGTCTGTTCACAGACCCGTTCTGCGCGTGTACTAGTGTACTAGTGAACGAATAGACACTTTGGCGATAATTCTGGTGTATTGCCTACCAACTGAATTTAAATCTTAAGCAGAATTCCAGTAAATAAAGACAACATTTAAGGAGAAAAGTATTGTGCCGTGTATTACTGAATCCCCGCTATAACGCGTCGCATATTATTTGCATACCGGTACATAAACAGCAGTTGGTCGTTTTGCAAATTGGCCGATTTTACAACCCTTGCTATTATTCCTTTATAAATCGTAGTACCCCCACCCGATCCGCCTTTAGTCTGACTAAGAAGTGGGTGTGTCTACTGTGAAACCCTATCCCGATAAAGTGTAAAATAAAGATCCAAAAACCGTAATTAGCCCTTACATAATTTGTTGTATTTATCCTAGTGCTATACTAAAGACATAAGTGTAATCCGCTTACATTCTCTTCACATCTCTGCACTAGTTCCATCCAATAATTATTTGTAATTCAATTGTCATTTTATTTATTGTAGGAAAAATTTGACAAGTCGAAATTAAAAAGGACCCGAACCAAGGAAAAAAACTCTCTACCACGCCCTCTATAGATGAAGAGCACTACCAGAATCAATCATGAGAAGAGGAAACACATAAAACAACCAGCAATTGTTACGTTTCATTTCATTTCATTTCATTTATTATTTCACAGGGCAGAAACAATCACAAATACAATGGCAAAAAAACAATTAGAGAAAAAAATTAAATACATATACATGATGAAAATAAGGTAAACATGACAAAATGTTGACAGCACCCCTGTAGGATTACCAAAATGCGAACCAAATCACAATCTAGTGGCTCTCCATAATGCTGCCAAACATAATCAAACAATATAATAAAATATAATATAATATAAAAAGCCAAAAGTATAAACTGTTAAATTATACAAATATGAGGTAGAGTGAACAGTAAAAGAGTCGTTTCTTTGTTATCTTCTTCTCCATTAGAACGTTGCTATTATTTATTTGCTATTTATTTTTTAGGAAAGGAAAACAACTGTTTGAAATGACAAGTGTCATAAACATTTTCGTCAGAAGCATAATGGTTTTATAGTAATGTTTTGGTCCTAAAAAAATTTACAGCAGGTCACGCCATCAACTAATGTTGCCACAAGGTACAAGATTTTATTCTCAAAACACATAAATAATCATACAGTTTTACACAAAATGTACTTGGTGTTAAGTTGGTACAAATATTAATCACCCTGAGAAATTATTTCGTCTGACGTGCTTTAAAGCGGAATTGTTAATATGTCAAAAACCTGAATTTCAAAAGGTTGCTACATGTCAACTTTTTAGAAAACCGTTATATTTGTGTAAAATTGATGATATCAAAAGTCCATTGAAATCCTTTTGTCTGTGATGCCATTACTTCAGTAAATCAGTCAAATAATTTCCCAACTGAAATATCGTCTCTTTAAGATCAAAATTCCATGTTAGAATTAATTCAAATATTGTGTTTGCTGATCGAAAAACGTACATAGTTTTTCACGCGTGTTAAGCTGAAAATAAAACACAAATATTGCAGTTGTTTAATGTATGTCTTTAATTATATCGACTATCGTTATTCAAACAGAAAGGTACAACATTATACAACAATGTTATTATATTATTATATTATTATAAATATTTTACAATTATAAATATCTTTTAAGAAATATTAAACTAAGGACACCCAAACCCCAACTAATATTTGTATAACGGCTGCAGTTTTTATTTCAGTCTGAGACACGGAATACCATAAACACACTTGTCTGGGCATAACTTTCAGTCCGAACATTCCTCTTGAAAAACTTATATGTAACTGGGACGAAAAAAATCAGAAAATTGAGAGATCCATTCGCGCATGGAAAATGAGAGGGTTGTCAATGATTGGTCGTAATTTAATCGTAAAAACTCTGTTAGCTTCACAACTCACATATATTGCTACTGCTATTAATATTCCAGACAACGTAGTGACAAAATTAAATAATTTATTTTTAAAATTCGTTTGGAACAGAAATAGAGCTGTAAAGCGCACAACAGTTATTTCCGATTACGATAAGGGTGGGGTTAAAATGTTTCATGTTAAGTCTTTTCTCAACTCATTGAAGCTCTCCTGGACAAAGAAACTTGTGAACGAAAACGTTGCCATTTGGAAAAACATTGCTTTATACCATGTGGGCAAAATTGGTCTTGACATTGATGTATTCAAATGTAACTGTTCGTTTATCAATATGAACAACGATTGTGTCAGTATCATTAACAGTTTACCAATGTTTTACTCATCTCTGATCAAAACATGGTTCAGCATAAAACCTGTTGTATACAATCACGATATCAGAAACCCTGGTGCCGAAATCATATGGAACAATAATGTTATTCAACTCAACAATAGAACCCTTTATATGCGTGACTGGATTAGAAAGGGGTTTATAAGGGTTAATGACTTGTTCGATTATACGGGCACAATGTTATCTGTGCAAGATATCCAGCGTTGTATGCCGCATAACCCAAGAACTTTTATTGATTATTTCATTATTCGCAATGCTCTTCCTATAGATTGGAAAACAAGGTTCGTACCTTATGAGCGTACCGCTGATATATATTTCAATAACATACGCATTCATAAATGCAACGCCAGCGTTTTAAAAAATATCATGATTGAATCAACATACACTGTGCCAACTTGTTATAACTTTTGGATGAACAAATTTCCCCACTACAATTTTAATTGGGACCACATATGGAAGAGAGTCCCTCAATGTACCAATGAAGCGCGTCTTATATCCCTTAACTGGAAAATTCTTCATAATATTTATCCAACAAATACTATGCTATACAAGATGGGTAAAGCAGACTCCAATATATGTGACACCTGTAATGTTATTGATCACATTGATCATTTTTTCTTCTTTTGCAAAAAAATCAGGTCTGTTTGGGACAATGTCAACCACGTGATTTCTTCCAATGTCAACAACAACATTACTCTCAGTGCCGAAGATGTCATCTTTGGTGTTGATAATAAGAAATGTCTTAATAATATGTTTGTTCATTACGTTATCGCGATTGCCAAACTTTGTATTAGCAAATTCAGATATGGTAACCACCCAAATCTTATCTTCTTGTTCAATAATGAGATTAGACTTAGAAATGTCAATTACTAATCTCTGCCAAACCTGAGATACAAATGACACTCCATTAGTACCTTGATCTGCCATGACGCATGCTCACCTCGGTCAGTCGTTCTTCATTCATTCATTCATTCATTCATTTATTAACACATATTCCAATGTTGACAACAAGAATGTTGTTACAAATAATTACACAATATCAAGAGGTCCTACAATATGCAAAGACAAAATTAGTAACATGAAAAGACTAATTATGAGAGAAAAGCTTGTCAACATTGAGGAAAAGAAGAAGCCGGGGCTTTTATTCCTTTCCCTACCCCCACCCCTCCCCTTAATTACAAAATGACAAAGTTACTGGACAAATACAGAAGACTACATTCAACAATAACATTGGCAGGTGATCAGACCAAATAATAAGTCAATTAAATAGCATCATTGAGCAACTTAAATTTAAGCTTGTTTGTAAACGTTTTAAGAGAGCGAGACTGTTTGACATCATCAGCCAGACTGTTCCAGAATTTAATTCCACATTGTTGGGGACTATTTTTAAATAAAGAGGTACGATTAAAATGTTGATACAAATGTTTCCTGGATGAGTTTCTGGTTACGTGACAGTGAACATCTGAAGTTAAAATAAACGATTGTTGCAAGCAAGGGGGTAATAAATTGTTTATTTGTTTGTACATAAATTTGCCAAGATTAAGGTAATAAATATATGTTAATTTGAGCAAATTTAAATTAGTAAATAAAGGAGTTGTGTGATCCAGATAACCTGCTTTGGAAATAATACGTACAGCTCTCTTTTGTAAGAGAAATAATTTGTTATGTTGTGTGATCGAGCCACCCCAGACAATCAGTGAATAATTTAAGTAAGGGGGTATAAACGAATTATACAGTGTTAATAAAACATTACTAGAAAGAAACGGCTTCAATCGATTCATAATACCAATATTTTTTGAAATCTTAGTAGCTAAAGTATTAATGTGGTTAGACCAACTTAAATGACTATCAATGTTCATACCCAAAAAGGTGGTATTTGAAACTTGTTGAAGATTAATACCATTTAATACCAGCGGGACAGCTTGAGAAACTTCACGATTACCGGCACTGAAAATAATATAATTTGTTTTCAAGAGATTAACAGATAATTTATTAGATGACAGCCAAGTGGTAATTTTAACAAGTTCAGTGTTTAGAATTTGAATACCAGTATTAATGTCATTATGATCATACAATAAACTTGTATCGTCTGCAAATAAACAAAATGAAATAATTTTTGAGGTATTACAAATATCATTTATATAAATAAGAAATAATAAAGGGCCCAACATAGAACCTTGAGGTACACCACATGAAATATATTGATACATGGATATGGCAGAATTATAACAGACAAATTGCTTTCTATTACAAAGATAATTTTTAAACCAATCCAAAGCTATTCCACGTATGCCATACTGGTCTAGTTTCCGAATGAGGATGTCATGGTTAACCGTGTCAAAGGCTTTTGATAAGTCCAAGAAAATTCCAATGGATAATTTCTTGTTCTCTATTGCACCAAGTATTTTATTTACAACATGTACTATGGCCATCTCAGTGGACCTGTTTTTTCTAAAACCAAATTGCGAATCAGACAATATATCATTATTATCTATAAATGAAATCAAACGATTAAAAACCAATTTCTCAAACATTTTACTAAATACCGACAATAAGGTCTATAATTTCCAATCTCATTTTTACTTCCTTTTTTGTGGATAGGAACGACCTTGCCTACCTTTAATCCATCAGGGAATATTCCCGAGGTAATAGATTTGTTAAAAATGAGAGCAAGTGGTTTGGCAAAAGAATATTTAGCTTTTTTTTAGTACAATAGAACTAATACCGTCCCATCCTGGGGCCTTGCCACATGGGATTTTGTTAATAATTTCTACTATTTCTTCTTGTATAATAGGGGTGATAAAAAAAGAATTCGGACATCTATCATTCAAGAAGGACTCAAATGACATGTCAGGAGTAGGAAGCTGATTAGCAATGTTGTTACCAATGTTTACAAAATAATCATTGAATGTATCAGCAATATTCCTATCACCACGAACTTCCTTATTATCATGAACAAAACAAGATGGGTTATGTTTAGGTTGAGATTTATTTAGCAATGAGTTAATAAGTTTCCAAGTACCTTTTATATTGCATTTCTCTTTGTTAAATTTATAACTTAAATAATTTTTCTTGGCAATTTTAATCAAAGTATTGAGTTTATTTCTAAATTTTGTATAACATGATTTATCCTGCATGGCGATTCTAACCCCTTTATTCAGACCCTATGATTTTTTTTAGCTCATAGTGTATCGGTATGACAGGGTCTGAGGGAGTGTCGGAGATCTCATGTTGAGGCGACTTATCGCTTTATAAACATTTTGTGTTCCCTTTTATATTGTTTTACTGTAAATGATAATGTGTTATTTTGGTTTTGTAGCCCTGCAAATAAAGTGGTGGCTTCCTTGTGATTTTTTTGTATTACTGATTTGTTATTAAAGGCACAAATAAAAATAAATAAATAAATAAAAAATAAAAAATAAACACACTTGTTAAATTAACCTGCATAGTGCCAGTTCACTCAGATAATGTTTGTAGAGACTTTGTTGAATGTAAATTATAGTAAAGGTGAAGTACATTATTGGTTATCCTGATTATTATTATTTTAATTTATTAATTTAATTATTTTTCTTTCTTTGTCATTATTATTTTATTATTTCGCGTTGGCACAACATGAAAAGAAAGATCCTGTTTTCCTTTCTTAAATACTCCTTAAAATACTCTAAATAATACTCTAAAATAATCATCAATAAAATCAGCTTGAGGACGATATTATATCTTGACAAAAGAAATGACAAATTACAAAAAAACATTTTTTAATTTTTTATGTATATAGTTATGACTATTTTACCAAATTAGTACACATTTAGTGGATTCCAACTGACTGTATTAAACACTGAGAAGCAGTGTAACGTACATCTCTTACCGTGGCCTAAACTATTATTCAGAATGGAAAATACAAAACTCCAATTTAGCATTTGCATTCTGTGATGATGATTGCATTGAGTTTATCTCGGGAATGTGCATGCGAACATGTTAACAAGACCATGTGATGACACAACATACAAAGAAATTAATAAATAAATTAAAATAACTCATCCTACCAGTAGAAACAAATAATATGCTAAAAATACCTGGCAGCCTTGAACATGTAGTACAAACGTATACACTGTGGCATAAATTAATGTGTCCGCTTCAGTCATTTCATGATAATACCTAGACGTTATGTTGTCAGTTGTACATTAAGCTTTACATACGTATCAATACGATGTAAGTGCGGCTCTTGAATGGTTGAAGTGACAGTTTTAAATTTTTCTGTGATCCTAATATAATTATATCATTTGGCCATAAACATAATAGAGTTTACAAGTAGATCATTAATAATATGACATTTCAGTTGGCCTACTATGTTAATGCATCATCTGAAGATTGTTTGTTCGTTTCTTAATAATTAAGTTCATAATAATTACCCAGTAAAACTGTCTAATAAAAGTTTCAATCGAATATTCAAATTGGTTCAATTTGGTTTATTATTTTCCCTTTTGTTTTCGGTTTGAATGCCTACAAAAAAAAACTCACACACCCACCCACTATACGTTCGGATTGTAAATATGTCATGCTTGTGTACGTGTGGAAGGAGCTGTTCTCCACATGTTTCCATTCAGATTGTAGGTAGGACTACAGTGTTTATTATTATGAAGGACTCACAGATTTTGTTCAGTTTCTTTTGCAATTCACACAGGAGATTTTGCAGTCTATTTGTAAAATGTTTAAGTATTTTAACGCAATTGTACTAGTGTTCATAATGTGTGATTGAAAATGTTCATACTTGTACATTTCGTCGTGCCTGCGTCGGTGTAAGGGCAAAAATCAAAAATCAATAATTGTTTTTCACCCTCACAAGAATTTCATCAATGTATAAAATATGACGGTACCCACTGCTGTAGGATTCTAGCCAGCCAATCGTCACAGGGCAAGCTCTGTGGTCGGGAGGTTAACACGTCTGCACTTATTATTAGGAGGTCGTTTGTTCAAATCTCGCCTGAGTCGCCTTATTTTTAATGGTCTATGTTAATTCTCAAACGGAGTGTAATTTGTTTCTGTTAAAAGGAAGAAATACAAACATTGGCGTTAAATAGAACTAAATATAATGATCATAAAACTAAACTGTGAAATTTAAAAATCATAAGGATTCATGATTTACTTTTTAAAAAATTAACGAAAAAAGGATGAAACATTTTTGTGTATTTATACAGCATATATCTATCTAATAAGAAACGAATCGAATGAAACTTTCTCTATATACATATATTATCCTCTCTCTTTGTAAAAAGTTATGACATTTCTGAAGCTGCTTCGGGTTGCGCGTGTAGAAATGTGCGCGTATGACCACGTATGCCGTAACTATTACCATTAGAACGTATTACGTAGCTTAAAGCCAAGTTGTCTATCAAGACGGCGTCATGTTGGCCCAGGCACAATTATTTTATTTTTTTGCACCCATGTTCAGTCATCACCTATAGTGCATAGTTCAATGTTGTTGAAGTTTTTTAAGGGGACATTAGGTTCGAAATCCAGTTTTAATATTTTTTTTATTATATTTTATATTTTAGCTTGTTAAAATGGATATCAGACATAAATTTAGGTAAAACTTGTAGCTTTGCATGGTGAGGATGATAAGTAAGACTAATTGCGGTGACACCATGTGGAATCTCAATTGAGTAGTAATTAGTTCTGAAAAGAACTGGGGGTACAACTCGACGTTTCGATCAGTATGCTCTGATCGTCCTCAGGAGAAAAAAGCGGCCCGGGCTCACTATATGGACCTAAGATTATGTACTCAAATTAAAAAATTCACGTTTTTTCCGAAATCAAAACGCCATAAGTTCTTTGAATTATGGGCTTGCGGACGGATTGTTTTTTGGTATAACTAGGAGCCTTTTTAAAATGGGATTCTGATCGTACTGGTATTTAATTAGGCCTATATTAGTTGGGTTGAATTATCTAACAGAAGCCTCGATCAAACACGCAGATGTCCTGACCATATGAAATACTGTAACGAGGTTATTATCGGACTAACACGTTCTGGATATTCTATTTGAGCATTGCTATTAAGTCGGAAATAATAGGCCGAAGCTGTATTCGGAAAAGTGGGCTTCCCTAGTATTGTTAGAAGCATATCTTACAAAACTCCTTTCAGTTTGTCGGATTGTTTGTCGGGCTGACTATGAGGAAAATTTGTGTTGGGCATATTGGCTGTATTTAAGCAATTTCATAAATGTATGTCAAAAGCGGACCCCCCCCCCCCCAATCAGATACGCTACTGATCGGAGCAATATTAACAAGCAATTAGTAGTAGGCCTAGGCCGATACATTTGGTTATTATTATCTGGCGAATTTAAATGCTGTCGGATAAATTGGCAGTTGGAATTATGGGCTGTCGGATTAATCAATAATCCTTAAGTAAAATATTTTCTTTTCTTCTCCTTATTTATTATGTTTTTTCTCCCAAAATCCAAAATTTCCGATTTTTCCCCTCAAAAATTCGGCTGGGGGGAGGGTGGCCGCCCCTTGTCCCCCTTTAGCTACGCCATTGGATGGGAATGAGGCTGCGCACTCCTTATTTGATTTTGGGCACATACATTTTTGAAGAGTGTTCCCACCCCCACCAACCTCTAAAAATAAGCCACAAACGATGTTCAATTTCGGGAAATTTGATACTTTTGCACATTAATATTTTTACAATTTGATCCCCCTTCAATTTCATCTCTGCATCTGGCTCTGTTGATTTGACAGTCCTCGATACATGACTGAATATTGGGTATTGGTGATCATCTCTCTCCTGCAGTCATGGGCAGCGATCTCATGGGAACGGATGGGGAGGGGGGACATATTCCCCAATATTTATGACAGGGGGACGATGTCCTCCCCCAATAGTTTTCGTCCAAAACATTTTATTCAGAGCACAATAGCAATTATTACAATATTCCATTGTTTTGTTATTATTACAGACACCTTCATGACCTACAAAATTCGAACTTAAAAAAAATGAATAGCCTAAATAATGTCAACAAATGGGTCCAGGATGGGTCTGTAGTGACCCAAACCTTTGTGTGCATACTGTTTTGATTTGTTGTTGCATGGGGCACGCCATAGTGCATCAGCGCAGTGTTGCTGACCTTTGCCCTTCGGAGAACAACTTTCTTAATAGCTTCCAGTAAGTTCAACACGTAACAGCACGTTTGTTTTTCCAGCACATGTGAGGTTTTTCTCTTCGCGTTAGTTCATCGTATTTACTTAGCGTTTTGACAACTTTATTGCCGCAGTTTTGGCTCTTATCTTTTATTCGTGATATTGTCTTTGTTCAACCGCCGAATTGTTTGTTTTGTGAACTTTATGGACACCCTTGACACGGGACTAAACGTTTTGCTCTGTGGAGTGTAAATTGAGGTTAGACTGCTGCCGACATTACGGTTGGCTCCCACGCGTGAGCTATCCAGTGCAGGACTTCGAAGTTCGAGGTGGAGTTCGTCCCTAAAAATTAACAACATACCTTGCCAGTGGTGAGTTAACATTTACAGTCGTTCTTCCATTATTAGTGGGCTAAAACTTATCCGCTAAAGGTCCATCTCTTCAACCCTCGCCCCCCCTTTTTTTTGGGAGGGGGACGACTTTATTTGGAGAGGATGACTTTATTCGGGGGTGTGAACTGGTCAGGTGGCATAATTCGGTCCGTCAACGCATAGGGTATATCAAAATGGCGGGATCTATCAATGCGTTGTTGACATGCATGTCCACATCGGTCATGCACGGTGTATGCTAGTTAGTACAAAAGAAATGACAAATTAAAAAAAGAAAAAAAGAATTGGTTGTTTTTTATATATAGTTATGACTACTTTGCCAAATTAGTACACATTTAGTGGATTCCAACCGACTATATTAATCACTGAGAAGCAGGTAGCGTACATCTCTTACCGTGGCCTAAACTATTATTCAGAATGGAAACTACAAAACTCCAATTTAGCATTTGCATTCTGTGATGATGACTGTATTGAGTTTATCTCGGGAATGTGCATGCGAATATGTTAACAGGACCATGTGACAATGACACAAACTACAAATAAATTAATAAGTAAATTAAAATAACTCATCCTACCAGTAGAAACAAATAGTATGCTAAAAATACCTGGCAGCCTTGAACATGTAATACAAACGTATACACTGTGGCATAAATTAATATGTCCGCTTCAGTCATTTCATGATAATACCTAGACGTTATGTTGTCAGTTGCACATTAAGCTTTACATACGCATCAATACGATGTAAGTGCGTCTCCTGAATGGTTGAAGTGACAGTTTTTCATTTTTCTATGATCCTAATATATATCATTTGGCCATAAACATATAATTGAGTTTACAAGTAGATTATTAATAATATGACATTTCAATTGGTCTACTATGTTAATGCATCATCTGAAGATTGTTTGTTCATAATAATTACCCAGTAAAACTGTCTAATAAAAGTTTCAATCGAATATTCAAATTGGTTTGGTTTGGTTTATTATAGTTCCTTTTGTTTTCGGTTTGAATGCTTACAAAAAACTCACACACCCACCCACTTATACGTTCGGATTGTAAATATGTCATGCTTGTGTACGTGTGGAAGGAGCTGTTCTCCACATGTTTCCATTCAGATTGTATGGTAGGACTATGTAATTGAACATGTAATAAATAAATTAAAATAACTCATCCTACCAGTAGAAACAAATAATATGCTAAAAATACCTGGCAGCCTTGAACATGTAATAAATAAATTAAAATAACTCATCGTACCAGTAGAAACAAATAATATGCTAAAATACCTGGCAGCCTTGAACATGTAATAAATAAATTAAAATAAATCATCCTACCAGTAGAAACAAATAATATGCTAAAATACCTGGCAGCCTTGAACATGTAATACAAACGTATAATGTGTCCGCTTCAGTCATTTTATGATAATACCTAGACGTTAAGTGACAGTTTTTCATTTTTCTGTGATCCTAATATATCATTTGACCATAAACATAATTGAGTTTCCAAGTAGATCATTAATATTATGACATTTCAATTGGCCTACTATGTTAATGCATCATCTGAATATTGTTTGTTCGTTTCTTAATAATTAAGTTCATAATAATTACCCAGTAAAACTGTCTAATAAAACGTTTCAATCGAATATTCTAATTGGTTCGGTTTGGTTTATTATTGTTTTTGGTTTGAATGCCTACAAAAAACTCACACACCCACCCACTATGTCATGCTTGTGTACGTGTGGAAGGAGCTGTTCTCCACAAGTTTCCATTCAGATTGTAGGTAGGACTACAGTGTTTTTTTATTATGAAGGACTCACAGATTTTGTTCAGTTTCTTTTGCAATTCACACAGGAGATTTTGCAGTCTATTTGTAAAATGTTTAAGTATTTTAACGCAATTGTAGTGTTCATAATGTGTGATTAATTGAAAATGTTCATACTTGTACATTTCGTCGTACCTGCGTCGGTGTAAGGGCAAAAATCTGAAATCAATAATTGTTTTTCACCTTCACAAGAATTTCATCAATGTATAAAATATGACGGTACCCACTGCTGTAGGATTCTAGCCAGCCAATTGTCACCAGAAAAGCTCTGTGGTCGAGAGGTTAACACGTCTGCACTAGTAATTATTAGGTCAAATTGTTCAAGTCACGCCCGAGTCACCTTATTTTTAATGGTCTATGTTAATTCTCAAACGGAGTATAATTTGTTTCTGTTTAAAGGAAGAAATACACTCTTAAAACTAAAGTGTTGAATCAACCTGTTAAGAGTTCGGTGAGTGACAACACAAGTTAAATTCAACTCAAAGAAAGTGTTGAATTAACACGGAGTCAAGTTAAGTTTAGCTGTATCAATGTTAATTCAACACTTTTAAAGGTTAAATTCAACTTTATGAAGAGTTATCATTGACCGAACTCTTTAAAATGTTAACTCAACACTTTAGTTTTAAGAGTGTACAAACATTGGCGTTAAATAGGACTAAATATAATTATCATAAAACTAAACTGTGAAATTTAGAATGCTTAAAATGTTTATTGTTTCTTTTTACATTGAATAAGTGATTGATTCGCCATCATTTTATAGGTCTTATAAATTCTTGGGCATGTATCATCACCATCTATGCTGAGTTTGTATTAGCAGAAGCTTAATTATGGATAACAATTTAGGAATTTCAATTTCTAGAAAAACTTAAAGGGGACCACACCAATATATATACATCAGTATCAGTATATATATTGAATATACATGTATCTTATTTAGCAAAAATTGTACATGTCATTGTATACAGCCCATCATGTCATAACTAGACACAAGTATTAAACCTTCACACTTTTAAAATAAATTCCCCCCTTTTCACTCCAGATTGGAACCATTGAACCCTTGTCGTACAAATGTGTCACACACAAACAGCCATTTGTGTTACTGCTACGAGGTGTGTCAGAGTCCTTATAACTTTGTGATCCAATGGCCAGCAGTTGAAGTTGATCCATTCTTCAAAGGAGTTAATGTATGTTTCAAATTAAATTATATGGACCTATCCTATCTGTGGCAGTCTGTACCTTCATGGGAATTGTTTTTCAGGACCTTAAGACACATCTAGGTCTTTTTAGGTATTTTTTTTAACATGTTAGAACAATGATTGTACTGAGGAATTATTTTTTTGACTGGACCCAAAAATCCTCATAAGTGTAGTTATTAAACAATATATGTTGGGTGATTTAGTAAAATGTATATTGCCGACTGTGAATCCCTGGGAGTTGGGCCATGTAAACATACCCCCAATCTTCATTGCATAGGCATGTTAGTCTTGGTATACATTTTGCCAGATTAGTCAATTAAAGTTCCTATGTATTTTTATGCAAGCATTGGGATAGTTCAACCCAAGTACTGACCATCAATCCCATAAACACAAGTTGGTGTAAAGATATTAAAGAGACAGTATTGTCACGATCAGAGCAGACTTTCTACAGGGCATGGAATCGCTGTCTTAGTTTAAGATGAACACAGTAACTAAAAAATACTGGCTCATTTATGCACAGCAGCAACGAGAATATATAGGCCTATATGACCTTACCACGTGAGTATTATTTTCAGTCACTGAGTTAATCTAAAACTTGAACTCTGATTCCATGCCCTATTGATCGTGACAATATTGCCACCTTTAAACAATTTATGAACATGTATTTTCAACAGTTAAAGAGAAATAAATACATGTAGCAATCAGAAAATCATTTCATTATTGTTTGTTTCTTTTCATTTTACAGTTATCCTTCAAATTACAATGTGTTGTCTCCAAGGCCATCCTAATAAGGTAAGCATGTGTTCCTTATAGAAAGATGCACTTATGCATTTATGGCAATTTTCTATGGAAATTTAACAGTTTATAGGGTTATATATAATTCAGCTAAATGTTACGTAAAAAACAAGAAATTTGTTTTATTTGATTGCTTGCCATAGATAAGGCTGACATGAAAATGAGCACTTTGTCATAAGTACCAGTACAGGTGTGATTACTGTGACATAAATATGAGCACTTTGTCATAAGTACCAGTACAGGTGTGATTACTTTGACATGAAAATGAGCACTTTGTCACAGGTGGGATTACTTTGACATATGTACGATTACTTTGTATTTCTATGCCATAAGTACAAGTACGATCACGTTACCATGAGTAACATTTTGAATTATTTTGCATATGTGCATTTTGAAGGTTACTCACGTTACATTTTTTGAGGTATTGGGCCCACTCTTAATGCCATAATCTCATTACTTACATATTTCACTCATCAGTTTTTTCACAGTAGTTGCATTATACCCAGACCTTACAACAAAATAATTTAAGAAATTTGAAAAATGTGTGCTATTTAAGAGAAAAAATGCTGGTTACTCACGTTAGATCTTTTTGGACATACATAAAATGTTGCTTTTTTCTTATATAGCGTACATATAACAACATTCTGAAATTATATTTTTGTGCTGAGTAAGGTCTGGGTATAGGTAAAACTTGTAGCTTTGCATGGTGAAGAGGATAAGTAAGATTAAATGCGGTGACACGTACCATGTGAAATTCTATATTGAGTGGTAATTATTTCTGAAAAGAGCTGGAGGTTACAACTTACAACACCGCAATTAGTCTTATTTAAGATCTGGGTATAATGTAACTACTGTGAAAAAAAAATGATGAGTGAAATATATAATATGGCATTAAGAGTGAGCCCAAAACCTCAAAAATGTAACGTGAGTAACCATGGAAGTGCCCATATGTTTATGCACGAAACTGACTGCAAATAAGGCCATGACACCATATTATTAATGCATAATAAATGTTTTCATAGAGCATGGCTTGGTAAAGTGAAATTATTGTATTCTTGACTAGGCATTGTACAATGTTCTATGGGTGTACCAAACATCACTCTTGCAGTTTGGAAAATGTAGAGCATGACATTTGATTATACAAAATGATGTTAAAACCAGCATAAACGATCTCTCTTTTTTTCTGACAAATCAACTCCACCCAAAACAGAGCAACATGGGACCCACGTCCTCATGTCATAATCATCCGCCACTCGGACCTGATAAGGATGTTAAAACTTGATCACATACAAATATGGCATACCAATATCTGAAAACCAGATCTAGCGCACTGCACTCACGTTCTGATGGCTAAGTCGTCAGAATGTGGGTTCGAATCCTGACCATGCCGGTTGTGCCACTTGTGTCATTGAGCAAGATACGTAACCATGATTTGCTTCTCTTCAACCAGGAATATAAACGGGGACCTGTGAGGGTAAATATGGTAACTATGTCTGATTAGTTGTTGAGCGCCTGACTGCCAGGGCTGTATACTTCCCAGAAAGTTGAGAATGATCCAGGAATGATTTGTTTAAAAAGTAGCTTGATGTCAGGGATAATAGTGTAAAAAGCGCCTTGAGCATCACATCATGATGGAGAGGGTTGGTTTCCTGCTATATAATTGCATAATAGGCCTACCTATTGTGTAAAATATTGTTTACTGTGATTTCTCATGTGGATTTACGGTGATATTTTGATTATAATTTGTAACTCACCTCCATCGTTGCTCTAGTAAGATCCAGATTATTTAATTTAAT
The DNA here is from genome assembly GCA_029582265.1 of Zoroaster sp. YZ-2022. NCBI lineage: Eukaryota > Metazoa > Echinodermata > Asteroidea > Forcipulatida > Zoroasteridae > Zoroaster > Zoroaster sp. YZ-2022. Next base: position 8,382,628 of record CM055836.1, read on the forward strand.
TTGTATAATGCCAAGGAGTAAAAAAAATCTGAAATTGATAAACTTATAATGTACTTATAAGTATATGCGTATAAATGTGTTTCTAAGAATTACACTAGCGGCCATTTTGAAAGCTGTAAAGATTATGTGAATCTACTTTTTTTTTGACTTTTACAAACCTAAAAGTAACCTAAAATACAAACAAAAATATGATTTATGGCAGCCATCTTGGATTAGTAGCGTCGTTTCTGAGCCCATCGTTTCCCTTACTTTTCAAATTGCAATTTCAATTAAAATCTCGCAGCAGACACAAAACAGTGATTCCTGTAACATCCTATCGTCGAAATAGGCCAGTGCAATGTAGAAAATGACGGCCATCTTAGATTTTTCCAGAAATGTATTTTTCCAAGTATTATATGACCTAAAGTTTGATTGACTAAAGTTTGGTCGATTTTGCTAAATTGAGTTTATATAGATGCCAACAATATTCATTTTCTGTGACAGCATCTTGCCTAGATAGGCCAATTCGTCCCTAATTTGCCATAGTGACCAATCCGACTTTTTTCAATTTTAAGTTTTCCCGCACATTAGTACATTCAGGAAGAGACCTACCACATGCATGTATTCATTATAGTTATGGAGATAGAGCATGCATTCAAATGACGAATGCTCTAACTGGCTATTTTTGTAAATTGGCAAAGTGACCAATACCGCATTGGTCACTATGCCAACTTAATTCGGGATTGGTCACTATGGCAAATTAGGGACGAATTTATGTGTACACGGCGGCCATATTGGATTTAGGTTGTTGAAGGGAAATGCTTACACTTATGAAAACCGCTTTTCAAACCTTAGTCCCTGCATACTTGTCATGGGACCTACACGATTTACCTCTACTACAGTGCAAAGTTTTTTTAAATAGCCTAGCAGATGACTAGATTAATGCTGAAAATTTGCCTAAATATTGTTATATTTTTAGAGAGAAGAGGCGCCCATTACAATGAACTTGTTCCATCACATTCACATATATTGATCAAATTTTAATAAAACCAAGCAGCAAATGCATGGATACTGCTCTGGTATATATTTATACACGTGTACATTTGTGATGTACGCGTTTAAACGGTTATTGCACTGCACAAATCTAAAATTACCAAATGAATATTCAGATAGTATAGTACCAAAAAGCGAGCTTTTTCTGATGTTTCCTGAAAACGTCCCTAATTTGCCATAGTGACCAATCCGACTTTTTCAATTTTAAGTTTTCCCGCCTTCAGGAAGAGACCTACCATTGTATCTAATCCACATGCATGTATTCCTTATAATTTTGGAGAGCATGCATTCAAATGACGAATGCTCTAACTGGCTATTTTTGTAATTTTTCAAAGTGACCAATACCGCATTGGTCACTATGCCAACTTAATTCGGGATTGGTCACTATGGCAAATTAGGGACGAAAAGTCTTAATATGAGAGTGTTATGGTTCTGTCATAGTGTACTGTGCATCGTTTGCTTGTCAAAGCTTGACAATTAAATATCTGAGTCACAAGTCATCATCTTCTACACGGCGCTGCACTTGCATTATACTTGCACAATGTAGTGTACTGGTACATAAACAAACAAAATTAAATAAATAAATAAATAAAATCGGTTCAGTGGCGTGTCTTTGTTTGTGTCTGTGGGGGGGGGGTGTATGTGTTGTGATTTTTTTTTTTTTTTTTTTTTTTTTTTCCCCCCCCAACCAGTGAAATGCGTGATACATGTATACGCGGTTGTTGGAAGAAGACCAAATTTTCCATAACGTTCATAACCCTATGTGGGAAAAGTCGTTTAAAACACAGTACTGCAGAATTCCAATCGATCCAACTAAAAAATCCGTCGCGCAGGTATGAGGTGACGCGAGGCGAAGAACAAAAACCTGAGACTATGCTATAATGCACCTTGTGTAGATGATGATATAATGACGGTTTGCAGCTAAACCCTATAACTTGCCCCCTCCAAACTGACCCCACCCCCAACCAACTGATGAATCACACCAGCATTTTTTTAAAGTTTGAATTTTAAAAAAAATGTGTTTCTTTCTGTTAAAATAAATTTGCTTGTCCTGCTATGATTCTGAGGTTAGGATAATATAAAATGGTTTATTTTAATGACTTGTTCGGTTTCAATATTTGTGTTATGGGGATTACATTGTAAAAATGGTGTTTAAAATGTAACCACATTTCTAAATTAACACTTAGCTTGTACCCACGTTTTTCACATGTTTAGCCTAAAACATGTTTAGATTGTGCTTTTCTGTGATGTGTGTTTGAATGCTAAAAACCACATGAACAGGTGTCAAAAAGCTAAGCAAGTTTAGCTTTGTGACATGTACAGAGGATGGCCGTTTATCATTTAAAAACATTCCTAAACGCGTTTATTTTTACAGTGTATAATTACTGGGGGTGCCATTATTTGGGAGGTTTGTCTGCCCCCTCCCTGGATCTCCGCCCATGCTAAGGACAGAACTGCAGTCGAAAGCCACGACTCTCATTATGCATGGTGTGTACAGCCTGACGGAATTCGTATATCATTTTAATACACACGATTCGACTGAAAACAAAGCATTGGTGACAACATCATTAACTGGAAATGCCATGTGAACATGGAGTGTGGAAGAGGATCACGTGGCAAGGACAGCTGGAGGAATACTGCGCATAGCAAACAAGTATTAAAGGGGCAACATCGTCACAACCAGGGCAGACTTTCGACAGGGCATGGAATCAATGTCCTAGGTTAAGATTAACACAGTGACTGAAAATTACTGGCTCATTTATGCAGCAGCAACGGTAATATGACCTTATCATGTGGGGTATTATGGTAGTCACTGAGTTAATGTAAAACTGGACTTCCGATTCCATGCCCTGTTGATCGTGACGATACTGTCTCTTTAATTACATATTGTTGTTGTTGTCAATAACTGTTGTTGTTACACAAAATCACAACCGGCCATTTTCTGCAAAGAGATCTCGTTAAATATCATGAGAACATACGTCTTCTGCACTGTGGAAATGGTGTTTAGAATCCAAACATTTCTTAACACATAGCTTGTACTCACTTTGTTTCACATGTTTAGCGGAAAACATGTTTAGATTGTGCTTTTTCTGTGATGTGTGTTTGAATGCTAAATATTATATGAACAGGTGTCAAAAACATGTACAGAGGATGGCCGTTTGGCATTTAAAAGCAATCCTAAACGCCTTTATTTGGCATGTGTTTACATTCTAAACACCACTTTTGTGCGAAAATACGGCACTTGACATTAACGTGAGACCTCTATCTAGTTGCTGGCACGCAAGCCACCACATGACTTTTTTGCAATGAATGGCACGCTAAGTTAAGTTGCTTAAAGATGTATCGCCCGTGTTTTCGCTATTTTAACGGCAATTCTCGGAAATGTTATTTTTTCATCAGAAAATGTATTTTAAGGAAGGTAAATAAAATGCTTTAAAATTATACATAAAATATTCGTGATAAGAATGGTTTTTACAATAAATATGTACCAAAATTAATTCATGGTGGGTTCCGTCAGCAGTTTTTTCCTTGCACTTATATTAACTGTTACACCAAGCTTGTGACAACTGTTTTGGGAAATGTATAATTTTAAAGTATATTAAACGATAATAATTATCCATGTTCCACTGAAAACAAAAATTGTCTGAAAGTGACGGTAAAACACGAGCGAGGCATCTTCAACCCTGACAATTCGACAGTCAGATAGGGCTAGTACACCCTAGAGGAACACCTGTAACTAGTTTTAAAACGATTATGAATAGGCATATGGCCTGTGTGTTACGTTTAACTCATTTTCAAGAGTCTGTTGCAAATAAGCCTACGAAATTACCAAAGCAGGCCTGAATAACATACTGACGTTTAAGATCCTACACGTAGGCAAACCTATGCTTTACTATAATGGCTGTGATCTAACACAGTGAATACCTATAGAATGCTACAGGGTGACCGACTCCTTTCTCCTGTTTTGCATTCTAGGATCATCTTTTGTATTGTTATTATAATATAATTTGGTATTTCATTCTGTGTGGATGTGCGCGCTTGTGTTCTTTCCCGCTTGGATGGGAAACTTACCATAGCAATGCGTTTTCAGGAAGTAACGACAGCAGCACCGTTGTAAACCAACCAAGGCGATCGATGACGCCGAATTGGGCTCTCTAGATCTTATGAGTAAACCCTGTTTGTATAAATTCGCGCATCTATGGAGTCATTGGGCGCTCATATTTAGGGGAAGACGCATTGCATTTGCGACTATTCTGCATTCCTAGTAAAAGAGACACTGACAACAGTCGACTTTTGAGGTAAGTCCCATTTTTAAATGTGTATCAATGGATCGTCATCGTTTTCACGAAATAACATGACGTACGCGTTACCTAATGAAGAACATTTAAACACGGTGAAATCAGCGTTTAAAAATTGGTCTTTTCATAAAATACGCGTCCTCCCTCAATATCTTTTTGCCATTTATTTTATGGACTACAGATCGTTCGAGCTACTGAAACTCCGCTTTTTTGTCTCTTTGACTTTGTTAATTAACAAATAATTACATATCATGTTTGGAGACAATTCGTGCAAACGAAGATCTGTAAGACAATGTTTGTGTTTGCACGTTCACGAAGTGACACCCGTTTGTATTTCGTTGTTCTATTAAGTTGGGCGTCACTTCGTGAACAAGGATCATTCAAACGCTTGTACTGCGCAACCAAGTCTGCACCCACAGGGTGCTGCTATTAGACAACGATATGCACCCGTATGGGTGCAGATTTGAACCATTATTTCTTAGTGTGTACGATGGACAGAAGACGAGGAAGAGGTGGAAATTGCATCAAATCATCCTGTTCAGGGTGCCAGCTGTTCCAACGGAACCGTTCCGTCACAACTCCTGAAGAGGGGGAAATAACACCGAAGTTATTTATTTATTTCAAAATAATAATGCTACATAGATCGCAGCTTGATAGGATTATTTTAATTATAATAAAGACTTATAAGCGCTGGTATCCAGTAAACAGCTCTGTCTATGCTGTTTATTACACCTGCTCATAAACTATATTCCTGAAACCATCTCAGCTCCCCTGGGAGTATACAGCTCAATTGCTCCCATTTTGGCGCATAGGGCTAATTAAACAAAACAACTAACCAAAACAACCAACTCTGCCCATTTTACTCCTGGGTGGAGAAAAGCAATTATGGTGAAGTTCTTTGCTCAAGGACACAAGCACTGCGGTTGCGGTTAGGATTCGAACCCACATTGTGACTATAACCATCAGAACACAAATCCGAGGCACCAAACCTTGACAGTGGCACTTCCACATGAGCCGCTTTTATGAGAAAGTCATTACTGTCAACTGTCAACAAGTAGACGTTCATTCCATTATTAGATGGGTTTAGTGTTAACAAATTTGCTACTTCGCCATGGAAACTGTTCGTCTGACACGAAATACACATAAATCAAAATTATCCTGTAAAAACAAATGATATGCAAAATACCTGTCAACGTTGACAATGTGACAATGTACCATTTTTTAAATATATAGTTCATATCACGCGTCTGCGCCAGTCATTTCATGAATATAAATCACTTTGTCTAGACGTTACATTGACAGTTGCACAGTAAGCTTTATATTCAAATCAACACGAGGTAAGTGCGTCTCTTGAATGGTTTGAGATGATAGTTTTCAGTGATCTTAATATTATTCGTCCGTGCATACACATAATTGAGGTTGCAAGCATTATTTTTAAAAATTCGTTCGTAGAAAAATCGTATATTAGTAAGCACGGAATGTGAATTGTTTTCTCAACAAAACTTTTTGGCGAATTTTGAAAATATTTTCTATACGTTTTATTTAAGGCATGAGTACGTTTTTGAAGACTGTCCCACATGTTCATTGCCTAGACATAATTAAAGACTATTTTTACATAATAAAGCGGCTCAATATGAATATCAATTAGAGAAATTTATTGATTGAATGTTTGCGTCAGGGAAATTATTAACCAACACATAAATTCGCCAATGGATTTGTTTCCTTTACATTATAAAATCAATGTTGTTTCATGAGGATTGTAAACATTCAAATCTTTTTTGTTTGTGACCTCGGGAAGGCCTGCCTCATGGCTCTGAAGTCATATGACTGATATACAATGATAAACGAATAGGCCTACCCAATTTGCTGAAATATGCCAGAAGATGGCAAATCTATATTTCTCAAGATGTTCTGAGTGATTTGGGTTTAATGGCCCCAATGACGTATATCAGCAGATCGAGGAATTGATTTCCATTGATTATCAGTCACATGACTTTACATGAGGGCGAACCGCCACGATGTCACAGACAAGAACGGATATGATTTTGAAACCATTATTCATGTAGCAAAAACCATGGTATAGAAATAAAACAAATTTAAATTTGAACAGGCCTATACTGCACAAACTCGAAAGCACGTCCAGTATCCAGTGCTGAAACACGTCAGTGAAAGGTAAACAAATTACTTAACTGAAAGAGCTACGATACAGAAAGTTTCAACATGTTCTCTGGCAAGATGTTCCTGGTGTTTGCTTTTGTGTTGTGCCTTGTCCTGGTCAGGTCACTAACGGGACACCAATCAATGAGAAACGACATTACCACGCTGAGGTTGGCTATCAGACGTCGTAATCTGGACGCAAACATTAGCGAGAAACGGTATTTTTTCAACTTTGGTTTCCATATATCACGGTAAAAAAATAACCGTCAAGAAGTTTCTGTCCCCATCATAACCAAAAAGACATACTTTTGTGTATGGGCTATAAGCAAGAGATTCTTACCTCGTGGTTATAGAAGTTTCCCCCTTTCTGAGATGAGTCCCAGGAAACTCAGAAAATTATTGTTTTTCACATTAACTCACTGTTCAGCCTAGAAAAGAAACAGCTTTCCCCATCATTGGTCAAACAAATTGGGCGCGCAAGGCACATATTCAATTTTATTTTGGTTTCTCTTTAATTTAATGCACGAAATTATCACGCTTTCTGATCCGATCCACGGTGTGCTATATGCCTCCAAATACACAAACTACAGTCTGTTCACAGACCCGTTCTGCACGTGTACTCGTGTACTAGTGAACGAACAGACACTTTGGCGATAATTCTGGTGTATTGCCTAGCAACTGAATTTAAATCTTAAGCAGAATTCCAGTAAATAAAGACAACATTTGGGAGAAAGTATTGTGCCGAGTATTACTGAATCCGCTGACGTGTCCATATTATTTGGTATACCGGTACAAAACAGCAGTTGGTCTTTTTGCAAATTGGCCGATTTTACAACCCCGCATTATTCCTTTATAAATCAGGGACCCGATCCGCCTTTAGTCTGACTAAGAAGCGGGTGTGTCTACTGTGAAACCCTATCCAGATCAAGTGTAAAGTATAAGGATCCAATAATTGTAATCCGCTTAAATTCTCTTCACATCTCTGCACTAGTTGAATTTTATTTACATCCAATAATTATTTATAATTCTATTGTCATTTTATTTATTATAGGTTCAATTTGCCAAGGCCCAATTAAGACGAGTCCAAATGCAAGGCACTCCCAGTACCTGATAGAATCAGCCATAGGAAGAGGAAACACATAAAAAATAACCAGCAATTGTTATGTTATTAGTATAAACTGTTAATAATACAAATATGAGTGAACAGTAAAAGAGTCGTTATCTTCTTCTCCATTGGAACGTTGCTGTTATTCTATTATTTTTTAATCTTTATTTTGAAATGACAATTGTCATAAACATTTTCGTCAGAAGCATAATGGTTTTATAGTAAATTGGTCCTAAAATAAATTTACAGCAGGTCACGCCATCAACTAATGTTGCCACAATGGAAGGTACAGGATTTTATTCTCAAAATACATAAATAATCATACAGTTTTACACCAAATTTACTTGGTGTTAAGTTGGTACAAATATTAATCACCCTGAGAAATTATTTCGTCAGAAGTGCTTTTAAAGCGGAATTGTTAATATGTCAAAAACCTGAATTTCAAAAGGTTGCTACATGTCAACTTTTTAGAAAACTTTTATATTTGTGTAAAGTTGATGATGATATCAAAAGTCCATTGAAATCCTTTTGTCTGTGATGTCATTACTTCAGTAAATCAGTCAAATAATTTCCCAACTGAATATCGTCTCTTTAAGATCAAAATTCCATGTTAGAATTAATTCAAATATTGTGTTTGCCGATTGAAAAACGTACATAGTTTTTCACACGTGTTAAGTTGAAAATAAAACACAAATATTGCGGTTGTTTAATGTATGTCTTTAATATATCGACTATCGTTATTCAAACAGAAAGGTACAACACTATACAACAATGTTATTATATTATTATATTATTATAAATATTTTACAATTATATCTTTAAAATATTAAACTAAGGACACCCAAACAACTAATGATTTGTATAACGGTTGCAGTTTTTTATTTCAGTCTGAGACACGGAATACCATAAACACACTTGTTAAATTAACCTGCATAGTGCCAGTTGACTCAGATAATGTTTGTAGAAACTTTGTTGATTGTAAATCATATTAAAGGTGAAGTACATGATTGTTTATCCTGATTATTATTATTTAATTTTATT
>CM055836.1:8391761-8524213 GCA_029582265.1 Zoroaster sp. YZ-2022
ATTCTCTTAACCATGGCACCTCCATATAGCACTTTTCACATAATGTTCCAATACACTGTACATTATCACTGCTTTCTCTGTTCTAACATACGCTTGCCATCCCCACAGGCTGTCCAACATGCCGGCCGGAGGAAGGGAGCCCCAAGCTCCCCTAGGCCAGTCAAGAAGCAGACCGAAGAGTCGGAGAGTAAAAAGGACAAGAAGGCCAAGAAGAAAGAGAAGACAAAGAAAGACAAGAAAGGGAAGGAGAAAGAGGAGGAAGTACCCAAGGAGGAAGAGGCGGCCTTAGAAGAGGCGGCGGCCTTAGAAGAGGCGGCGGCCTTAGAAGAGGCTGCCAAGAAGATTGTCAAGAGACGATCAAGTAAGGATCTCAGCCGATATTCGGCGATAACGAGACATGATTAAACTCTTGTCTAGAGAAGAGATGATATTCTCATGATGTCCACCCCAGGGCCAGTTCACGATCTTTTAGTATTTCCCAAGAGATTGATATGATGCTCAGCAACAACTAGACGGTCATCAAGAACCAACTGTCGAATCCAAGGAAGGGGAGGCTTGAGGTGCTTAATCTCCCCTTCCTACTTCAGCCTCTCACCCCCCTCTAAATCTCCTTGTTCATCAAAAACCCCATTGAATCCCCCTCCCCCCCACAACGGACAGTCTCAAAATTGAGACGTGAGTACACAGTGTGTAAGTTTTCTTCAAAGCTTGCAGTGTACGACACCTTTATGTGAAGTCGTTTTCATGTTTGACCAGTGTTTGACCTGTGTTTGACCGGTGTTTGACCGGTGTTTGACCGGTGTGTTCATAGACATTGCATGATTTGATACATTTTTTCTGTCTTCTTAGTAAAAGAAAACAAGTTTGAGAAATCCGACAAGAAACATCTTCTAGACGTGGACCGCCTGGACATAGAGCGTAAAGAAGTCGAGGCTAAGAAGCGAGAAGTCACAAAGAAAAAGATTGATCTCAGGTATAAACAATACGTTCCTTTTCAGTTATTCTGAGTTCCTTCTCATCTTATTTTATTTTTACAGGCCTGTAATTTCTCAGGATTTTTCCTGATTTCAGGATTTTTTACAAATCTCCTTTTGCCTCAAAATTTTCTTGAAAGAAGAGAAGTAGCCATCAAGGAAAGAAAGAAGTAGCCTGTATTGTGTCCAAACCTCTAGGTTCTTGTTTGTGGGGATGTGGAGAGTCTGTAAATCCTCCAAAATTAAACATCCAGGAGGTTCAGGGGGCTTTGTCCTCTAGACCAAAGGGAGACCCTGGCCCGCTACCCATTTTTCTGGATTTTTTACTTTTGTCAAATCACATCCTTGTTTGAAACATTAGATTACAAATAAATAAAATACATTTAGATTGTTTCTTGTTGAAATTTCTTATAAATATTTTGGAAATATGGGATTTATTTATGTCCTTTTTTGCCAATTTGGATTTTTTTTTTAATTGTCCATGATTCAGGCCCCCAAAAATAATTTTCCAATGTAACATAAAGCTCTACTGAGGAATTTGTTAAATAATTAATTGAACTTAGCAAAACCAAAACAAAAATTAAAAATGTTTTATTTTTGTGTGTTTCCGTTTTTCAGAGCACAGAAGATGGAAACGACCGATCCTAAACAGAAAGAACTCATTGAGGTGGAACTGAAGAAGGCTCAGCAGTCCTGGAGTGAGTGTAGCAACCGACTGGCTTTCATCAACAACGAGATCGAGAGATTCACCAAGGCAGGAGAGGCCAACATGAGAATCGAAGAAAAACAGGTAATTGACTCAATAAAGTCTCCTAACGACGGCTAGAGCACACTAGTCAAAACGTTGAGAACAAACCAACCGGCTCTTCTCAGAGCCATCACTTCTTCCAAGAAGAGATTATTACATGGTGTACCCGCAAGAACTTAATAACATCTATCTCCACCAAAGCCTCAAATCCTACGTCACTCAATAGACCTATTATTACAGTTCGGCAATTTTGAATTTGAATTTCTAAGTCTATTGGAATCAAAACGAGGCTGTTCTCTAAAATAGACTGGAGCCTTGCAAACTGTGATTTTTTTCTATGTGATTTTTCATTGATGGTCAGGTTGCCAGACTAATATAGAGAAAATGTGCATTTGAGGGACAAGGAAGTGCTTTTAAAAAGTAAAAACAAAATTAAACATCCAATTCCAATTCTGAAAGTTATAAACATTCAAAGATAGAACCTACTTGGTCAATGGGGGCAGCCATTTTAAAACCTGTCACCACATTTCCGTATAGATTACAGGCCTGTGATTTCTCAGGATTTTTCAGGATCTTTTATGAATCTCATTTTGTCTCAAAATTTTCTTGAAAGAAGAGAAGTAGCTAGCCACCAAAGAAAGATAGAAGTCGCTGGTATTTTGTCCAAACCTCTAGTTTCTCATTTGTGGGGATGCAGAGAACAAATAAACATTAAAAAATAATCCAAACGATATTTGGCATTTTTCCTTTACTTTAATTTGGTGGGCACTGTCACAAATGCATTCAGAGATTTTTTATTAACCCTAACTTCCCCAAAAACCCTTCTCCTGGTTTTGCCTGATTTTGATGGATTCAGTACTCCACAGTATAGCCCCAGCGAATAGAGCATGTAGCCATGTGTACCAAATCCATCAAACTCCACCGGCTGCTTTTGTTGGGATTTAGGACTGTGTATATAGCCAAGCCATGGATGCTTTGCATTTGCTACTGTACCAATGTGTACCAAATCCATCAAACTCCACCGGCTGCTTTTGATGGGATTCAGGACTGTGTATAGTCAAGCCATGGATGCTTTACATTGGAGTGTCGTGGCCGAGCGGTCTAGCTTACCAGACTCAAGTTCTGGTGTTAGCAGCAGAATGTGGGTTCGAATCCCGGCCGTGACACTTGTGTCCTTGAGCAAGACACTTAACCATAATTGCTTCTCTCCACCCAGGGGTTAAATGGGTACCTGAGGGCAGAGTTGGTTGATTAGCCCTATATGCGCTGTAATGGCAGCAATTGAGCTGTATACTCCCCAGGGAGCTGAGATGGTTTCAGGAATGATTTATGAGCCTTATGAGCCTTATGAGCAGGGGTAATAATATAATGCACCTTGAGCACCACTCAGTTGGTGGATACGTGCGCTATATAAATCCACACATTATTATTATTATTATTATTATTTACATTTGCTACTGTACCAATGTGTACCAAATCCATCAAACTCCACCGGCTGCTTTTGTTGGATTCAGGACTGTGTATAGCCAAGCCATGGATGCTTTGCATTTGCTACTGTACCAATTCCATCAAAGTCCAACAATTGGGGTCCCTGTTGATGGATTTTTGAGGATTTAGAATGGTTCCTATCCAAAATGCCGAGGGGGTTAGGGTTAACAATGTTTTTTGATAGTTATGTTGTGAACTATTAATTTTTTTGTTTATTTGTTACCCATTATTCAAGGAAAAAAAGCAATTATCAAATCTGCATCTTTTGCACTTGAAACGATAAATTTGTATGTAACTGTGTGGTATTTTATTAATATTGAATGAACTGACTTTTTAACTAACCATCTTCTGAACTAACACGATGTATTATATTGTACCACCCTGGGATTATGTTACCATGGTAACCTGTGTAGCATTTCCGCATGTCGATGGTTAGAGAACTGTCGTTTAAAGATCCTATGATGGTTCGGCGGACGCGAGATCGTTTGTCACTCTGCGCCATGAAAAGTTGGAGTTTAGTAAGTCTCTGTGGAATAAAAAAAGAGAAAATGTTGTAAAAAGCAGTCAGCTTTTGTTGGTGTTGTATCATTTGGAACGGTTTATTGTACTTTTCTTTCTTGCATGGAATGGTAATGTTTCTTGTGAACAATGGTTTGTTTTTTGATTGGCTATGTTTTGTGGATATGTGCATGTGAGCAAAGTGGAATCAATTGATTTAATTTTGCCTTACACCGATGTGTGTATAGCACTGCATACTTAGTGCTTTCCGAGTGTCTGTGAAAAAACTTCACAGGTGACTCAGGAGGGATTCAAACCCACGACAATATAGGGTTCTAGCTTGTCATTCATCATCGGGCAAACTCGGTGGTTGCAAGGTTAAGACGTCTGCACTAGTAAGCAGGAGGTCGTGGGTTCGAATCGAGTTGCCTGTGAAGTTTTTTTCAGACTGAGGATGCAGGGCTATACACACGTCAGTGTAGGGCAAAATTAAATCAATTGTTTATCACCCGACGCATGAATTTCATCAACCTATACAATTGAATCACTTTTTTGCAGACTTTCTTGTAGAAAAGCACTACTTACGTCTTGTTGACAGAACCTGACTGTGGTCTTTTTGCTCTGCATGATATTTAAATGTCTGTTGATCATTTTCATACTTTGTTCTTTCCTTACTTGGGAAAAATATTCAAATTTTGTGTCGGGACCATTTTACCTTCTGTACCAACCTCTGTAGTAGTTTCACCAAGTGTCTCTTGCTGAAATAGTAAAAAGAAAAGGCACATGTTGTCATTTTTGAAAAAAACATGTTATGGATCATGGCTGTGATCCATTCATTGTCCTAAGACTGTGCATTTGAACCGGGTATAACGGGTTCGGTCGGGTAACTGGATACACAGATACCCGACACAATCTTACTTTGTCCCTTATTCTCAATAAATAATTGTGAATAAATGGAACCGGGTATAACGGGTTCGGTCGGGTAACTGGATACACAGACACCCGACACAATCTTACTTTGTCCCTTATTCTCAATAAATAATGTGATTTTAAGAAGATTTTATTGTTAAAAAAGTTAAACTGTAGTCATTTTAAGAGGAATTTATGGTATAAACATTTCAAAACTGTAGCGAGGGGATGAGTTCTATGATGATGTAGAAATTGCCAGAGGAGACGCAACGTCAAAAGTGGAAGCCGATTCCAATTTATATCAAAACATCAAAACTGTGAGTCATTTCTGGAGTGTTCAAGCTGCATTTGTTTGATGGAGCTAACATCACCTTAAATTCACTGTGTCAAAAAGTTAACAGTGTTTTCTTTTGGTAAAAACTGTAAATGCTTTTTCGCAGTTTTATCATTACTTATACTCCGCATTGAGCTGAAACTAACTGTTGAAACTGCTGTTTCTTTAATGTATATTTTGATTCAAAGATAATCATAGAAGCAGTTTTAGTTTTGCCGACATTACCAATGTTGTACTTTCCCTCTTAACTGTCATTGTTTTGTATGTTATAAATTGAATTTTTGTATGTCTTTTTATTTTCTTGTTTTCCAGTAACGCACAAGCAAAAACCAAAGGAATCAAAATCATAATCAAATAAACACAACTAAGGCCCAAAAAAAAGTCTCTGGTTTCTGGTTATAGGTCGGCTTCGAAATTGGTGACATGTTTTATTATTATTATTTTTTTGCCAACGTAATACATGTATATGTGGTTATTGGTACCAGACCATATTTCCCATACACAAAGTATGGTGGCTAAGAGAGGCCTCACAAATTTGGGCAAACATTCATACCCCTATGTGAAAAAGTCATTTAAAACACAGCACAGCAGAATTCCAATCGATCCAGCAATTTTGGCTGCAATTGGACATCGTTTCATAGCAACAACTAAAAATGCTGACGTGTGGGTCTGAGGCAACCTGTGCGGAGACAAGAAACCAGAGACTTTTTTTTTTGGCCTTGGTGTTTATATGATTATGATTTTGAATCTGGTACAATTCATGCATGCTTTACATCTTATATTTACGATAAAACATTAATCATTTATTTTTTTATCATTTTAATGCTATTATAACATAACAATAGGCCATGCGTCACACAGGTATATCATATACATTAACCCTCCTATGACTGCCAGGGTCAAAATCAGTCAAAATGTTGATATACTTGCCAATGTATATCTCGTGCACTTAAGAAATTGAACACTGTCAAACCTTACGTGTAGTAAGTACATTTACAGGTCAAAATGAGTCAGTCGTTTTTGACTGGTAAAAGCATTGTCTGGTATTGTTGAGGGTGGTCAAAATGACAGTAAAAACCAGTCAAAAATGCCCCTGTGTGCACATTTGGGTCAACAGTCAGTTTGACCTCTATAGCTATTTGCCACTAAAGTGCAGCTAGAGTAGGAAGGTTAAGCAATATGCTGTGTGCAGCATGTAACATACCATAAAGCCACAATACACTATTGGTAATCTCAGTAAACCACAATTGATCAAAATTTGACATAAACTTACTTGGTGTAAAGATAATGATGGTATAAAACATCCCTTGATATATTGCTGTCTGAGGTACTATAATTTAAAGGGACAGTATCGTCACGATCAACAGGGCATGGAATCAGAGTACTAGTGTTAGGATTAACTCAGTGACCCCACATGATAAGGTCATTTTACCATTGCTGCTGCATACATGAGTCGGCAATTTTCAGTCGCTGTGTTCATCTTAAACTAGGACACCGATTCCATGCCCCGTTGAAAGTCTGCTCTGATTAAATGAAACAAGTAAAATAATTTCCCTCAGTGAACGTTCAACTTCATAGGACAAAAATTTCACATTAGAATAAACACAAATCTGAATTCACTTTAGCAATGAGGATTTTGGAGGATTTGGGAAGGTTAGGGATAAAGTATGGGTGCATTTCCTGACATTTTACCGGAAGTGTTTACTGACTAAAGTGACTCTGTTGATGCAAATACACTTGCAGCCTCTTACAGTACATATCATTCCTGGGGTCATGGTTCTTTCTCCAGTGCTGCTCCCGACCTTTCAATCTTCCTTTTCAACTTCGCCAACAACAATCCCTGTCATCCTTCAAATCATCCCTCAAAACTCATCTTTTCTGTTGTCATTTCTGTGTTTAATTTTATATTATATTTATGTGCCATGAGCGTCATGCTTGGCGTATACTGGCGCTTCACTAAGTGTTTATTATTATTAGTAGTAATAGCAGCAGTAGTATCGTCAGAAGTCTATTACCTACATGAAGTGTGCCAGTCGTGTACTAACCTAGTCCACAGCATAGCACTAGAAGTCTTACCTACACTTCATGTAGGTAATAGACTTCTGGTGCCATGCCGTGGACTAGGTTAGTACACGAGTGGCACACTTCATGTAGGTAATAGACTTCTGGTATGGTATATTCTTATGAAGAAACTTGGGGTGGGGTGGGGGGGCGGAGTCATGCATTATAGCAAGTATGACGTAAATATATGCCAGTCCTCAAACAATAAAAATAGAAATATATGCATCGTGTTCGTATGCTGTAATCACACATATTTACACACACTGTCAGCTCGTGATCAAGCCTCAAGCGCCAATCAGCACATTTTGTTCTTCAGAAAGAAACAATCTGAGTAAAACGAGGCGCCGAGAATTTGCCCTGTTACATTTCAACAAGAGCGGAGGTAGGCAAATTGGCCTGCAGTACTCGCTTGGTACCTGTATGTCTCAATTGCATCACTGGCTGGTCTGACAAATTGCCCCTTTTGTTAATTTTCAGCGGTTATTTTTTGTTATTACTCAGGATACTGCGTCAGCTGAGATTGCCAAAAACGGGATTTCAGAAACGTCAAAGAAAGAAATCGCTGGGTCGAGATCCCCAGGGAGAGAGGTTATGACACGCTCAGCTGGAAATGTGCGAGATAAACTGAAGGTGAGAAAATTGTCAAGTTGTGGGTTCTGTAAAAAAAACAATCCTTGGAATCAATGCTTCACAAACTTTCAAACACAATTCTGACACATGCTGAGCTCTGATTCACAAAGTTCAAGTCTGAGTCCGAGTCACGAGTCCTTAAACTTGATGAAGATATTGGATTATGACATCCAATACAGTATTCTTTCCCCGGCGTTTCTCAATATTCTTGTTTCTTTTTCTTTTCGCAGATGTTCCAAGGTAAATGAGACTGCAGGCACATCTTACCACGTATTTGAGAATAATAAAAATGATATTTTTGTACAAAGTGTCTGTGAACTTAACAACTATTTCAGTTTAATGCTATTTAATGGATGACCTTCATGTAGCCTTCACTACATGTTCACTATGGCTGATAATTGTGTAACTGACTGGTCCAATCTGCTAGTAAGTTGACACGTAATACATACGCACATTAGTAGTACATGCATTTTATTCACTACTTCAACCCTCCTACTATAGCTGCACTTTAGTGGCAAGTAGCTACAGAGGTCAAAATCAGTCAACTGCCCATTTTGACTGTTGACCCAAATGTGCACACAGGGGCATTTTTGACTGGTTTTTACTGTCATTTTGACCACCCTGAAAAATACCAGATAATGCTTTTACCAGTCAAAAATGGTTGATTCATTTTAACCTGTAAATGTACTTACTACACAAAAGGTTTGACAGTGTTTGAGTTTAAGTGCACTAGATATACCTTGGCAAGTATATCAACATTTTGACTGATTTTGACACCTGTAGTAGTAGGAAGGTTAATGTTAAAAAGTGGTTCTTGAAGCAGAAACTGAAGATTTTGAGCCTTTTCAACACATGTTAAATGCAAGTACTGAGCTTTCTAATTTCTCTATAAAATCCTTTAAGAAAAGGGTGGTCAATGCATTTTCAATGGGCTTCTGATGATCGTTGGAGCCAGCACGTGCGAAGTGGACGTGGTTTATGTTTGAATTACATCACACTTACCAACAGGATAGGGTTACGCCTTTCCATGGCGACTGTTGATATCCTGGTCAAGCGTTGCAAGGTTCATTAGGCTTCAGTAATGGCAAGTTTATCCCGGTAGCATAAGTGATATGACCAATTCTTGCTAAGGACTTGTGGCTAAGCAAAGCAATTTGAGTTTTCTAATTGTTTGTGCCAGAAAACATCTTTAATATGAAAAAAAATCAGTTATACATTTTTAACATTTTTTAAGTTGCAGCTCTGAGTATGCATAATTGTTTTTTTCCTAGGATAAACTAACTTTTGCAATTTCTAAAACCTTTCTAACAATCTTTTTTTTTTCTCAGAAATTTCAATTTGATTGAAATTAACCCTCATTTATTTTAACACTGCTTCCATAAATGGTTCCTTGACTGCCTATCGATGTTTTACCACAGGAAATTTTGAAAGTCACCAGTCTATTATAAACATACATGTAAGCCATTATGAAAAACAAGATGGACTCTATAAAAAATATTAATGTTAATTATTAAATCATGCGATGACATTCCAAACGACTAATTGCAGGAAAAATATTTAAAGCAGCATTTAACAAATGCAGCTAATTTTGCTTGAAGGAAATGTTCTTTTCGGTGGAAGAATTCCACATGAATCTTAAGCCACTTAAGTGTTAAGCTTTTTTCTCGCACATGTTAACTTTGATTACTTGAAATATTGCTAGCAGAAATGTTAATTTGTGGCTGTAAGTAATGTTGGAAGTGACACAAACCGCTGAAATAACTTAACAGCCCAACCAGTGTTAAGACATATATGTTTTTTTCAATTGTCATTCCACTATTTCAATGGTACTATAAAAAAAATATTTTGAATATTCCACATACTTTTAATTGTAATTTCTTGTTTTGTTGAACCTTTTTTTGTACATAGAAGATTATTTTAAATTTAGTGAATTTTTATATATTTCAGAATATTCCTTTTATATATACTGTGTTACTCAGAAGTATTTGCTTTTAATTATTTTTAAGTGAAATAGTTTTTTTATCATCTTGTATTGCTGATTTGGTTCTGCAGTTAATTTTTGATTAAGTTTTAGTTTGAATCTGAAATAATTTAGCATTTGAATTGTGTAGTCATCTTAGATGAAGTGTTTGGGAATGCGTGGATGCTATCATTATTTTCTGATTGTACTCAAACATAAGGGTTCTAGTCTGAGAGAAAACTTAAGTACTTGTCTGGGTTCTAATCTAGGTACCAGAGGCAATTATGGTACTAATATGGGTACAAGAGATGATTAGGGCACTAGTCTGGGCACAAGATAAAACTTAAGTACTTGTCTGGGTACTAATCTAGGTACTAATCTAGGTACCAATCTAGGTACCAATCTAGGTACCAGAGGCAATTAAGGCACTAGTGATGATTAGGCTACTAGTCTGGGCACAAGATAAAACTTAAGTACTTGTCTGGGTACTAATCTAGGTACCAATCTAGGTACCAATCTAGGTACCAATCTAGGTACCAATCTAGGTACCAATCTAGGTACCAGAGGCAATTAAGGCACTAGTCTGGGTACTAGGGATGATTAGGCTACTAGTCTGGGTACAAGATAAAACTTAAGTACTAGTCTGGGTACTAATCTAGGTCCTAGAGATGATTGGGGTACTAGTCTGGATACCAGATAAATGTTTAGTAGTAGTCTTGGTACTATATAGAGACAAATTGGTGGCTGTCATCTATTAACATGGCTTGTGAAGATAAGGGGATTGGTAAACCAACAGGATGTAAGCTGTCGTTTGTGACTACCACTGGATAGGCTTAGGGTGCAGTCTATAGGTACTACTACAGATTGTTACAAAATATGTCGCCAACAATTAGGTAATACTAAAAAATTAGTAATTACGTACAATCACCTACATGTTTACATGCACACTGGTTCAAGAATACCAGTTTGGATCCAGGTAAAAAAAATTGTTTGAATGTTTTTTCAATGTGACTAATGATCTAAATGAGCGATTGTTTACAGGGGGTTCTCAATTAAATAGTATTAAGGGTATATAGGAATTGTACATAAAGTAAAATTTGTTTAATATAATTGTATGGCAATCATATACAAGCTGTACACACCTTTGTGTTTGTGTTAGTACATGCTGTGCATGTCAAAAATTAATTGACAAAGGTCAAGTTACAGATTGACATTTGACCTCGGTGTCAGTAATAATAGTTTATTGTCAGTATCAACCTCATCCCCAGGGGTTCAAGCAGTATCAGTACTCCATAATCTCCACTGCTCTCTCCCCTTGTAACTGGATGGTTACAATATTCATAACTGTTGAATATTTAAATTAAGTGAATTGCAGAGAATATAACTTGTGAAAAATAAACTGATTAAATTCTGGCCTTATTGGGATAATTTTCCAAATGTACAGATAAGTCTTAATGTTGTAAAATTTGCTGCAATTTTTAAGCAAATGATAAAATTATCTTAATGTATAGCTTATATGGATGCTTTCCATTGTAATGATAATAACTATTAACCAATCATGTACTTTGTATTATAGAAAACTTTAATTTTTAGCCAATCATGATTCAGTATCTGTTACCCACAATGCATATGAACTTCCGTACATGTTTGTAATTGTTTAAGCATGTTGTTTTACATCGATGTCTTTCGTAGATTTGTGTTTAATTATAAAGAATGCATTGAAATGATATAAATGTGTAATTATAGCACATTTTTATAGTACAAGGGAGAACACTATTTGTAATCGATATTTATAGCTATGAATACAGCAGTCTTTTTAACATATTTATTTTGTTATTTTTGATAAATGTCTTTCTCTTATGGGCCAAATTTACATATTTGCAAAGCATAAAGTATTTTACTTTCCATTTCAGATATGAAATTGTTATTGTAAACTTTAAAAAAATGTTATACTAAAAAAATTGTTGTGGGGCTGTTTGTTTGTTGTATTTTGTTTGGTTTATCGCATAATCATGTCTTGGTTAATTTAGAGATATATTTCTATGCAGTGATTTACAAGTTATCCAATTTTGTAAACTCGGTGTCTTTTTGTATATTTTCAGTATTAAGTTTCTGTTTTTGTTTTGCGTTGTCACATTGTCACTTTGTTATATTTGTAATTTTTTGTTTACTTATGATACACTGTTTGTCAACATTATTAAATTTCTATTATTTATGTTGTATTTTTTGTTGTTATTCTTATGCTGATCATTTTTAGGGAATATGTTTGTTTGTTTGTGAGGGGAGTGATTGGCAACTTATATTTCAAATACACAATGTAATTAAGTACCGAAGTGTAATGTCACATTCCAATGGTGGCTGGTTCTACATATTCTTTGTTTCGTTATTGTTCTATGATGCAACACTTAAAAAATTATTGTGACATCAGTACTTCAGCGCCCTGTGGAATAAGACATAAATACTTTCTGGTTTGCAGATGTTGTGAATTAGGCCATTAATGTGATATGTCATAGAGCTTTGTACTTAGCAACAGTAACTGTGCTTTGCATGTTAAGGTGTATACATTGCTATAACAAAAACGTTTGTACTTAAAAATAAAACCAAAATATACAAGGAATGTTTCCCTCTTTGATTCAGTTTATTTTGTCCAACAGAGCATTGTGCATACATCCATTCTTATTTGCAGGTTTTGGGGACTGTACTTGTATGGGGTCAGGCACATTATGTGAACTTTTATTGTTCTTCGGTCACAGGAAAAATACCCCCTACAATTTTGTGTATAAGCAATACCTTCAATGTACATGTTAGAATGGTCTGTGTTCGTTCTCTGTGGTATAAGCATAGAAATTATTACAAATCAAGCTCATTGATGAACAAGAATGGTACATAACCATGTATATTCAAGACTAGTTTACACTGCATAGGGACATTTTTCCTTTTGAGAGAGGATTAAAAATGGGTCATGGGAACAGTTCCCAGTCTCCCCGCTTTTATTATGGTAACCATAGCAACCTTCTTTGTCCTCCCAGTAACCCATGTGTAATTTCCCTTTGAAAAGAGTCCCCACAATATTTTTGCTCTGCAAAAACTGCAAGACTTAACCCTTGTGTTTTTTTTGGGAAAATATATCCCCAAAATACGTTTTATTTGTTTGGCGTTACCAATTAGATGCAACCAATGTTAACAATTTAAGTATTTTATTAAATTAATATAAAACATGTAACATATGGGGGCAGTATTTTGATAATTACCCTTAATAACATTTGTAACAATGAATAATTCATGATATTCTATTGCCATCCTATGCGAAACTAAAAACAAATCACGTGGAATAGCATTGCACATGCGCAAGTGGTTGACAGTTTGATGACTCTTCGATGAGGGCGTTTTAGTTTAGACTGGTTTCGGCTTCCTTTTTTACATGCATGGTACACAGTGAGTCGAGTCACTCGACCGCATGACCACGTGATTTGCGCGCATTCTATACAAACTAGAAAACCGCCACGAGTGAAAAGGTAAGTCGTTATGTTATCAATCGATAAACATCGAAAAAATAAGTAAACTGCAAGTAAAAATATCAAAATCTGACTAATTAGTAAGTATTAATAATTCGTCAGTGTTAAAAATAAGACAAATATTCAGTCTAGAATGTTTTATATCTAAATTCGAAAATGGTCGCCTGCGTGAAAGTGATAGGGCCTATGTAACGTAGAATTCGAGTCAACTCGTACCCCAACCAACTCGTACTCGTATATTATTATTAGAAGAAATGGAATTTTGGTGTGTCGTTTTTACGCGTAACTATTGAAAACCTTAGAAAATATTATTAGAATAAATTAAGTTGAATTTCCCAGGCTTTAAAATTAGCCTATATGAAAATTCCCAATTTTTAAGAAAATAAAATTTTAAAAATTTGAATTTTGGTGTCGTTTTACCTGTAACTTTTGAAAACCTAAGAAAACATTATTAGAATAAATTAAGTTTCCCAGGCTTTAAAATTATATGAAAATTCCCAATGTTTAAGAAAATCAAATTAAAAAAATATTATTTTGGTGTGTCGTTTTTACCCATAACGTTTAAAACCTTGCATGATATTATTTGAATAAATTTAATTAAGGACATGATATGTAATCTCTCTTTTGAACGTGTGGTGGCCCTGAAAAGGGCCGTTGGTTTTGTTTAGAGACTGGCTGGTCCGTTGAGGTGACTGCACGCAGCCAGTAGTAGTAGGGGGTGTTAACCCCCAAAATTTTTTAGATGTCCCCCGCAAAATATGTACCAACCTATAAGAAACAAGGAAAAAATACTCAAAAAATAATTTGAGAGCGTTAACTTCCCCTCCCCCCCCGTACATGCCCCCTGAAAATTTGTTTTTGTGAAATAGCATGGCATCCTGACTTCTTGTACAGATTACCTGTATACCGTCGTTGGGGCACCAGTCTATTTTAAAACAGTGATAGGGAAGCAATTAATTTAAAGTACTTTCTCATGTTTACCTGTTGAAATTTTAGCATACTATTCCATGACAACCTTTCAATTGCCTTATGAAACCAAAAATCTGATTAAAAAGTAACATTTATATGAATAAAACAGTGTTCTCGTGGGTTTATATGGGTTGCAACTGAAGATTTTATTTCATTATTGTATCCAACTTATTTTATCCTGGATTAATATAAAATTGATATTTGCTTTTAACATTCTTCTAGAAAAGAATTAATTAATAGTATGAATGTAAAATAGTAGTTATTGGCTTCAGTTATATTTTGAACCTTAGCAAGTTCTTTCTCAGAGAAAGAACCCGCTAAGTTTGAGATGTAAGGCCAGAAACTGTTATTTTGCATTTATATAATACGGGTCCTTTAGGTTGTTGGTAAACAGTTTGCAACAGCCAATTATCTATTTATAAAATAATACAAAAGTATATTTATATACATTTAACCAACATTAATTAAAACCCTAACGCACTAGACCCTAGTTGCTGGGTACCATCCTCAATCCTTCAAAATCCTCCGATTGCCCTACCCCAAAAAATGCATTCATCCTCAATCCTCAAAAATTTTGCACTATGTTCAAAATAAGTGGTGCTCACCTCCTCAATCCTCCAAAATCCTCCAAAATCCTCCAATCATAAAAACAGTGCTGGGAAGGGGAAGGGGAGGAAAGGGGGGGGGGGAGGAATGGCTCATACGTGTACCATTGAATTGACTATGCGTTATTGCAGTCGTATTCAAGCAATCATAATCATTGCCTTGAGGAAAGGGAGTGGGGTAGGGACGGATGGGTAGGGAATGGTATAGGGTAGGGTAGGGGTTGGGATTTTTTTCATTTATTCATTTATGTATTTTTATTTTATTTTTATTTTTTAATATATTTTTTAATTTTTTATATATATATATATATATATATATTTTTTTTTTTAAATTTGTTTATTTTATTATTATTTTTTTTTTTTTTTTTTTTTTATTATTATTTTTTTATTATTATTTTTTTGACATGGCTGCATGTATGTATGTACAGCACTGTGAAACAGATGGAGTACCAGTACCTTGCCGAGTGAGAAAAATGAAAATTAAATAGTACCACATTCCAGCAACTCCTACCACACCAGTCCTCCAAAATCCTCATGTTTTTCAAACACCATTCGTCCTCAATCCTCCAAAATCCTCATGTTTTTCAACACCATTCATTCTCAATCCTCCAAAATCCTCCAAAACTGCAATGAGGATTTTGGAGGATTGAGGAGTGTTAGGGTTCATGGCTTAGCAGGGATTTTGGATTCTACAATGCCAAAATGTATTTCTGTAAATGATACATTAGATCTAGGCCTAATACTCTTGAACAATTTCTGCTTGCAGATGTGAAGCATCATTTTTAGATATAGTAAGATTTACGATGACATGTATTGTAATAATCTCTGATGGTGTGTGTGTGTGGGGGGGGGGGGGGTGAATAAGTAGGCATGTGTGGAAACATACATGTTGGGCCTATGTGGGAAAAGTCCAAAGGGGTAGAATGTTGTATCCGACCGCCAAATTTATCATTCAATATAACCAATAATGTAATATGAAATTGCTTACCTAGTAAGCACTGGTGTAAATCCGTGATGAAAAGTGGAGGGAGAGGGTGGAGAAGAATGTCGTATCTGACCACCACTTTTTAAGAGTTTTTAGGGAATTTTTTTTTCCAGTTAAAAATTATTCTATCGATTTTTCGGGGTACAGAAAGTGAAAACAATCTTTTATATCCACTTTTGATGGTTTTTGGACTTTATTTCCTTTCTAAAAAAATCCTCCCCTTCAGAAAATAGACGGCTCTTATAGTTGCCACTGCGCATCTACAATGACCGTGTTGGTCACTAATGGGGGAGATCACAAGATCAGACTGACATGACTGAGGAAGTCATTGTATACCCAAATGCCTGATTTTTCATGAAATAAATATCCTGGAATAGGCTAATTTGAAGTATTTCCATCTTCATCCATATGTTCTCCACCTTACTGGGTAGGTAAGATTACATTATTGGTTATATTAAATGAGAAAAAGTGGTGGTCGGATACGAAATTCTACCCATATATCCCCCTGGATGTATGCCGCCTTTGCTGAACTTTAGTGGCAAGTCAAAACCAGTCAACTGCCTGTTGACCCAAATGTGCACACAGGGGTATTTTTGACTGGTTTTTATTTTCATTTTGACCACCCTCAACAATACAAGATAATGCTTTTACCAGTCAAAAACAGTCGACCCATTTTGACCTGTAAATGTACTTACTACATGCAAGGTTTGACAGTGTTTTTTTTTTTAAAGTGCACTAAACATACCTTGGCAGGTATAGGCCTATCAACCTTTTGACGAAATTTTCACTCTCAAAATCACAGATCTAAGTCACAGATCAAAGATGTACGCAAGGTCACTAAAAAATGTATTTTTTTTTTTTAAATAACACTATTATCTTGGTCAAAATTTAGACCATTTTAATTTTTTTTTGTATCTCTAAAAAAAACTGTGGGCTTCTACTGGGGACCACAAGTAAATGAATTCAGTTCAGCAGCAGATGTGAAAATCACATTTTGCTAACCTATTATCTTGATCTGCAATATAAACTTGAATTATTGGTTTCCATTCCTAATCTTTTTATAACAATTATTAGCTGATGGAGTTTGCAGACCAACCCTCCCAAGGCCTACCACCCTTGCTGTTTTGTTTGAAGAAGTAACATCCGAGTCTTCAACAGCTGAGACAGACTGGAAGTATAATCCATGTTGAGTTTCATATTTTATGTAAATAAGATTGTAAGTGATGTAAAGTAGGCCTAAGTTATTATATTTTTTTAAGTACACCATTGCAAGTAATCTCACACGCACAGGAAGTGGGATCCTTAAAAATATTGCGCTGATTCCAATTCGGTGACGATTTGGGTTTGGCGACAATTCGGTGATGCGACGATTCGGGTGGCGCGGCGATTCGGGTGATGCGGCGATTCGGGCGACGCGGCGATACGGGCGACGCGGCGATACGGGCGACGCGGCGATACGGGCGGCGCGGCGATTCGGGTGGCGCGGCGATACAGGTGGTGCGGCGATACAGGTGGTGCGGCGATACAGGTGGTGCGGCGATACAGGTGGTGCGGCGATACGTGAGGTGCGGCGATACGGGTGGTGCGGCGATTCGGGTGGTGCGGCGATTCGGGTGGTGCGGCGATTCGGGTGGTGCGGCGATACGGGTGGTGCGGCGATACGGCGATACGTGAGGTGCGGCGATACGGGTGGTGCGGCGATACGGGTGGTGCAGCGATACGGGTGGTGCGGCTATACAGGTGGTGCGGCGATACAGGTGCGAAAGGGGCCTGGACACATAGCATTCGAGGCATGTGGGGTCCTACTACTGGCCAGGGTAAACTCAGTCTCAGCTGGCTGTCGATCTTAAAGGTGCATCGGGCCTGCACCTCCGGTATAGGAGCAGTGGTATCGGTGTGATCACAAATGGTCGACGAACAGTAGTAGCTCCTTTCTGCAATCGTACAGAAAGGGGCCGTTGCTGAGTAGGTAGGGCGCTCCCTTCGGGGTGGACCGGAAAGCTACACTTTGTGTAGGACGATGGGCCCGAAGACCCGAAAGGCGCGTGGGGCTGGTATCCTGGGACCTGCACGTGGTAGCCCTGCTTTAAACTAACCTTACCAGGATGATGTCGGCAAAATTAAATATTAGAAGCTTGCAGTGGTGTACTTATTACTGATTTTTTAAAGGATGCTTTTGATAAAGAATTTGTTTGATAACATGTATTATTATGTTGTAGACTGGAAGTATAATCCATGTTGAGTTTCATATTTATGTAAATAAGATTGTAAGTGATGTAAAGTAGGCCTAAGTTATTATATATTTTTAAGTACACCATTGCAAGTAATCTCACACGCACAGGAAGTGGGATCCTTAAAAATATTGCGCTGATTCCAATTCGGTGACGATTTGGGTTTGGCGACTATTCGGTGATGCGACGATTCGGGTGGCGCGGCGATTCGGGTGATGCGGCGATACGGGCGGCACGGCGATTAGGGTGGCGCGGCGATACAGGTGGTGTGGCGATACAGGTGGTGCGGCGATACAGGTGGTGCGGCGATACAGGTGGTGCGGCGATACGTGAGGTGCGGCGATACGGGTGGTGCGGCGATTCGGGTGGTGCGGCGATTCGGGGGGTGCGGCGATACAGGTGGTGCGGCGATACAGGTGGTGCGGCGATACGTGAGGTGCGGCGATACGGGTGGTGCGGCGATACGGGTGGTGCGGCGATTCCGGTGGTGCGGCGATACGGGTGGTGCGGCGATACAGGTGGTGCGGCGATACAGGTGGTGCGGCGATACAGGTGGTGCGGCGATACGTGAGGTGCGGCGATACGGGTGGTGCGGCGATACGGGTGGTGCGGCGATTCGGGTGGTGCGGCGATACGGGTGGTGCGGCGATACAGGTGGTGCGGCGATACAGGTGCGAAAGGGGCCTGGACACATAGCATTCGAGGCATGTGGGGTCCTACTACTGGCCAGGGTAAACTCAGTCTCAGCTGGCTGTCGATCTTAAAGGTGCATCGGGCCTGCACCTCCGGTATAGGAGCAGTGGTATCGGTGTGATCACAAATGGTCGACGAACAGTAGTAGCTCCTTTCTGCAATCGTACAGAAAGGGCCGTTGCTGAGTAGGTAGGGCGCTCCCTTCGGGGTGGACCGGAAAGCTACACTTTGTGTAGGACGATGGGCCCGAAGACCCGAAAGGCGCGTGGGGCTGGTATCCTGGGACCTGCACGTGGTAGCCCTGCTTTAAACTAACCTTACCAGGATGATGTCGGCAAAATTAAATATTAGAAGCTTGCAGTGGTGTACTTATTACTGAATTGATAAAGGATGCTTTAGTTACCTGATTTTTTAAAGGATGCTTTTGATAAAGAATTTGTTTGATAACATGTATTATTATGTTGTAGACTGGAAGTATAATCCATGTTGAGTTTCATATTTTATGTAAATAAGATTGTAAGTGATGTAAAGTAGGCCTAAGTTATTATATATTTTTAAGTACACCATTGCAAGTAATCTCACACGCACAGGAAGTGGGATCCTTAAAAATATTGCGCTGATTCCAATTCGGTGACGATTTGGGTTTGGCGACAATTCGGTGATGCGACGATTCGGGTGGCGCGGCGATTCGGGTGATGCGGCGATACGGGCGGCACGGCGATTAGGGTGGCGCGGCGATACAGGTGGTGCGGCGATACAGGTGGTGCGGCGATACAGGTGGTGCGGCGATACGTGAGGTGCGGCGATACGGGTGGTGCGGCGATTCGGGTGGTGCGGCGATTCGGGTGGTGCGGCGATACAGGTGGTGCGGCGATACAGGTGGTGCGGCGATACGTGAGGTGCGGCGATACGGGTGGTGCGGCGATACGGGTGGTGCGGCGATACGGGTGGTGCGGCGATACGGGTGGTGCGGCGATACAGGTGGTGCGGCGATACAGGTGCGAAAGGGGCCTGGACACATAGCATTCGAGGCATGTGGAGGTCCTACTACGGGCCAGGGTAACCTCAGTCTCAGCTGGCTGTCGATCTTTAAGGTGCATCGGGCCTGCACCTCCGGTATAGGAGCAGTGGTATCGGTGTGATCAAAAATGGTCGACGAACAGTAGGAGCTCCTTTCTGCAATCGTACAGAAAGGGGCCGTTGCTGAGTAGGTAGGGCGCTCCCTTCGGGGGTGGACCGGAAAGCTACACTTTGTGTAGGACGATGGGCCCGAAGACCCGAAAGGCGCGTGGGGCTGGTATCCTGGGACCTGCACGTGGTAGCCCTGCTTTAAACTAACCTTACCAGGATGATGTCGGCAAAATTAAATATTAGAAGCTTGCAGTGGTGTACTTATTACTGAATTGATAAAGGATGCTTTTAGTTACCTGATTTTTTAAAGGATGCTTTTGATAAAGAATTTGTTTGATAACATGTATTATTATGTTGTAGACTGGTAAACAATAATTTGCTATGTTCATGATCTGTAATATTATAATATTGAGAAAAGATAAGTATTCAACATAAGGCCATAAAGAAAGTCTCCTGTTTGTCTTCAACAGCGGAGACAGACTGGAAAGTATAATCCATGTTGAGTTTCATATTTTATGTAAATAAGATTGTAAGTGATGTAAAGTAGGCCTAAGTTATTATATTTTTTTAAGTACACCATTGCAAGTAATCTCACACGCACAGGAAGTGGGATCCTTAAAAATATTGCGCTGATTCCAATTCGGTGACGATTTGGGTTTGGCGACAATTCGGTGATGCGACGATTCGGGTGGCGCGGCGATTCGGGTGATGCGGCGATACGGGCGGCACGGCGATTAGGGTGGCGCGGCGATACAGGTGGTGCGGCGATACAGGTGGTGCGGCGATACAGGTGGTGCGGCGATACAGGTGGTGCGGCGATACGTGAGGTGCGGCGATACGGGTGGTGCGGCGATTCGGGTGGTGCGGCGATTCGGGTGGTGCGGCGATTCGGGTGGTGCGGCGATACAGGTGGTGCGGCGATACAGGTGGTGCGGCGATACGTGAGGTGCGGCGATACGGGTGGTGCGGCGATACGGGTGGTGCGGCGATACGGGTGGTGCGGCGATACAGGTGGTGCGGCGATACAGGTGCTAAGGGGCACCTGACACATAGCATTCGAGGCATGTGGGGTCCTACTACTGGCCAGGGTAAACTCAGTCTCAGCTGGCTGTCGATCTTAAAGGTGCATCGGGCCTGCACCTCCGGTATAGGAGCAGTGGTATCGGTGTGATCACAAATGGTCGACGAACAGTAGTAGCTCCTTTCTGCAATCGTACAGAAAGGGGCCGTTGCTGAGTAGGTAGGGCGCTCCCTTCGGGGGGTGGACCGGAAAGCTACACTTTGTGTAGGACGATGGGCCCGAAGACCCGAAAGGCGCGTGGGGCTGGTATCCTGGGACCTGCACGTGGTAGCCCTGCTTTAAACTAACCTTACCAGGATGATGTCGGCAAAATTAAATATTAGAAGCTTGCAGTGGTGTACTTATTACTGAATTGATAAAGGATGCTTTTAGTTACCTGATTTTTTAAAGGATGCTTTTGATAAAGAATTTGTTTGATAACATGTATTATTATGTTGTAGACTGGAAGTATAATCCATGTTGAGTTTCATATTTTATGTAAATAAGATTGTAAGTGATGTAAAGTAGGCCTAAGTTATTATATTTTTTGGTACACCATTGCAAGTAATCTCACACGCACAGGAAGTGGGATCCTTAAAAATATTGCGCTGATTCCAATTCGGTGACGATTTGGGTTTGGCGACAATTCGGTGATGCGACGATTCGGGTGGCGCGGCGATTCGGGTGATGCGGCGATACGGGCGGCACGGCGATTAGGGTGGCGCGGCGATACAGGTGGTGCGGCGATACAGGTGGTGCGGCGATACAGGTGGTGCGGCGATACAGGTGGTGCGGCGATACGTGAGGTGCGGCGATACGGGTGGTGCGGCGATTCGGGTGGTGCGGCGATTCGGGGGGTGCGGCGATACAGGTGGTGCGGCGATACAGGTGGTGCGGCGATACGTGAGGTGCGGCGATACGGGTGGTGCGGCGATACGGGTGGTGCGGCGATACGGGTGGTGCGGCGATACAGGTGGTGCGGCGATACAGGTGGTGCGGCGATACGTCGGGAGCGGCGATACAGGTGGTGCGGCGATCTGGGTGGTGCGGCGATACAGGTGGTGCGGCGATACGGGTGGTGCGGCGATACGGTGCGGCGATACAGGTGGTGCGGCGATACAGGTGCGAAAGGGCCTGGACACATAGCATTCGAGGCATGTGGGGGTCCTACTACTGGCCAGGGTAAACTCAGTCTCAGCTGGCTGTCGATCTTAAAGGTGCATCGGGCCTGCACCTCCGGTATAGGAGCAGTGGTATCGGTGTGATCACAAATGGTCGACGAACAGTAGTAGCTCCTTTCTGCAATCGTACAGAAAGGGCCGTTGCTGAGTAGGTAGGGCGCTCCTTCGGGGGGTGGACCGGAAAGCTACACTTTGTGTAGGACGATGGGCCCGAAGACCCGAAAGGCGCGTGGGGCTGGTATCCTGGGACCTGCACGTGGTAGCCCTGCTTTAAACTAACCTTACCAGGATGATGTCGGCAAAATTAAATATTAGAAGCTTGCAGTGGTGTACTTATTACTGAATTGATAAAGGATGCTTTTAGTTACCTGATTTTTTAAAGGATGCTTTTGATAAAGAATTTGTTTGATAACATGTATTATTATGTTGTAGACTGCAAGTATAATCCATGTTGAGTTTCATATTTTATGTAAATAAGATTGTAAGTGATGTAAAGTAGGCCTAAGTTATTATATTTTTTAAGTACACCATTGCAAGTAATCTCACACGCACAGGAAGTGGGATCCTTAAAATATTGCGCTGATTCCAATTCGGTGACGATTTGGGTTTGGCGACAATTCGGTGATGCGACGATTCGGGTGGCGCGGCGATTCGGGTGATGCGGCGATACGGGCGGCACGGCGATTAGGGTGGCGCGGCGATACAGGTGGTGCGGCGATACAGGTGGTGCGGCGATACAGGTGGTGCGGCGATACGGGTGGTGCGGCGATACGTGAGGTGCGGCGATACGGGTGGTGCGGCGATTCGGGTGGTGCGGCGATTCGGGTGGTGCGGCGATACAGGTGGTGCGGCGATACGGGTGGTGCGGCGATACAGGTGGTGCGGCGATACGTGAGGTGCGGCGATACGGGTGGTGCGGCGATACGGGTGGTGCGGCGATACGGGTGGTGCGGCGATACAGGTGGTGCGGCGATACAGGTGCGAAAGGGGCCTGGACACATAGCATTCGAGGCATGTGGGGTCCTACTACTGGCCAGGGTAAACTCAGTCTCAGCTGGCTGTCGATCTTAAAGGTGCATCGGGCCTGCACCTCCGGTATAGGAGCAGTGGTATCGGTGTGATCACAAATGGTCGACGAACAGTAGTAGCTCCTTTCTGCAATCGTACAGAAGGGCCGTTGCTGAGTAGGTAGGGCGCTCCCTTCGGGGGGTGGACCGGAAAGCTACACTTTGTGTAGGACGATGGGCCCGAAGACCCGAAAGGCGCGTGGGGCTGGTATCCTGGGACCTGCACGTGGTAGCCCTGCTTTAAACTAACCTTACCAGGATGATGTCGGCAAAATTAAATATTAGAAGCTTGCAGTGGTGTACTTATTACTGAATTGATAAAGGATGCTTTTAGTTACCTGATTTTTTAAAGGATGCTTTTGATAAAGAATTTGTTTGATAACATGTATTATTATGTTGTAGACTGGAAGTATAATCCATGTTGAGTTTCATATTTTATGTAAATAAGATTGTAAGTGATGTAAAGTAGGCCTAAGTTATTATATTTTTAAGTACACCATTGCAAGTAATCTCACACGCACAGGAAGTGGGATCATAAAATATTGCGCTGATTCCAATTCGGTGACGATTTGGGTTTGGCGACAATTCGGTGATGCGACGATTCGGGTGGCGCGGCGATTCGGGTGATGCGGCGATACGGGCGGCACGGCGATTAGGGTGGCGCGGCGATACAGGTGGTGCGGCGATACAGGTGGTGCGGCGATACAGGTGGTGCGGCGATACAGGTGGTGCGGCGATACGTGTGGTGCGGCGATACGGGTGGTGCGGCGATTCGGTGTGCGGCGATACGGGTGGTGCGGCGATACGGGTGGTGCGGCGATACAGGTGGTGCGGCGATACGTGAGGTGCGGCGATACGGGTGGTGCGGCGATACAGGTGGTGCGGCGATACAGGTGGTGCGGCGATACGGGTGGTGCGGCGATACGGGTGGTGCGGCGATACAGGTGGTGCGGCGATACAGGTGGTGCGGCGATACGTGGGTGCGGCGATACGGCGTGCGGCGATACGGGTGGTGCGGCGATACGGGTGGTGCGGCGATACGGGTGGTGCGGCGATACAGGTGGTGCGGCGATACAGGTGCGAAAGGGGCCTGGACACATAGCATTCGAGGCATGTGGGGTCCTACTACTGGCCAGGGTAAACTCAGTCTCAGCTGGCTGTCGATCTTAAAGGTGCATCGGGCCTGCACCTCCGGTATAGGAGCAGTGGTATCGGTGTGATCACAAATGGTCGACGAACAGTAGTAGCTCCTTTCTGCAATCGTACAGAAAGGGCCGTTGCTGAGTAGGTAGGGCGCTCCTTCGGGGTGGACCGGAAAGCTACACTTTGTGTAGGACGATGGGCCCGAAGACCCGAAAGGCGCGTGGGGCTGGTATCCTGGGACCTGCACGTGGTAGCCCTGCTTTAAACTAACCTTACCAGGATGATGTCGGCAAAATTAAATATTAGAAGCTTGCAGTGGTGTACTTATTACTGAATTGATAAAGGATGCTTTTAGTTACCTGATTTTTTAAAGGATGCTTTTGATAAAGAATTTGTTTGATAACATGTATTATTATGTTGTAGACTGGAAGTATAATCCATGTTGAGTTTCATATTTTATGTAAATAAGATTGTAAGTGATGTAAAGTAGGCCTAAGTTATTATATTTTTTAAGTACACCATTGCAAGTAATCTCACACGCACAGGAAGTGGGATCCTTAAAAATATTGCGCTGATTCCAATTCGGTGACGATTTGGGTTTGGCGACAATTCGGTGATGCGACGATTCGGGTGGCGCGGCGATTCGGGTGATGCGGCGATACGGGCGGCACGGCGATTAGGGTGGCGCGGCGATACAGGTGGTGCGGCGATACAGGTGGTGCGGCGATACAGGTGGTGCGGCGATACGTGAGGTGCGGCGATACGGGTGGTGCGGCGATACGGGTGGTGCGGCGATACTTGAGGTGCGGCGATACAGGTGGTGCGGCGATACAGGTGGTGCGGCGATACGTGAGGTGCGGCGATACGGGTGGTGCGGCGATACGGGTGGTGCGGCGATACGGGTGGTGCGGCGATACGGGTGGTGCGGCGATACGGGTGGTGCGGCGATACAGGTGCGAAAGGGGCCTGGACACAGCATTCGAGGCATGTGGGGTCCTACTACTGGCCAGGGTAAACTCAGTCTCAGCTGGCTGTCGATCTTAAAGGTGCATCGGGCCTGCACCTCCGGTATAGGAGCAGTGGTATCGGTGTGATCACAAATGGTCGACGAACAGTAGTAGCCTCTTTCTGCAATCGTACAGAAAGGGGCCGTTGCTGAGTAGGTAGGGCGCTCCCTTCGGGGGGTGGACCGGAAAGCTACACTTTGTGTAGGACGATGGGCCCGAAGACCCGAAAGGCGCGTGGGGCTGGTATCCTGGGACCTGCACGTGGTAGCCCTGCTTTAAACTAACCTTACCAGGATGATGTCGGCAAAATTAAATATTAGAAGCTTGCAGTGGTGTACTTATTACTGAATTGATTTATAAAGGATGCTTTTGATAAAGAATTTGTTTGATAACATGTATTATTATGTTGTAGACTGGAAGTATAATCCATGTTGAGTTTCATATTTTATGTAAATAAGATTGTAAGTGATGTAAAGTAGGCCTAAGTTATTATATTTTTTAAGTACACCATTGCAAGTAATCTCACACGCACAGGAAGTGGGATCCTTAAAAATATTGCGCTGATTCCAATTCGGTGACGATTTGGGTTTGGCGACAATTCGGTGATGCGACGATTCGGGTGGCGCGGCGATTCGGGTGATGCGGCGATACGGGCGGCACGGCGATTAGGGTGGCGCGGCGATACAGGTGGTGCGGCGATACAGGTGGTGCGGCGATACAGGTGGTGCGGCGATACGTGAGGTGCGGCGATACGGGTGGTGCGGCGATTCGGGTGGTGCGGCGATTCGGGTGGTGCGGCGATACAGGTGGTGCGGCGATACAGGTGGTGCGGCGATACGTGAGGTGCGGCGATACGGGTGGTGCGGCGATACGGGTGGTGCGGCGATACGGGTGGTGCGGCGATACGGGTGGTGCGGCGATACAGGTGCGAAAGGGGCCTGGACACATAGCATTCGAGGCATGTGGGGTCCTACTACTGGCCAGGGTAAACTCAGTCTCAGCTGGCTGTCGATCTTAAAGGTGCATCGGGCCTGCACCTCCGGTATAGGAGCAGTGGTATCGGTGTGATCACAAATGGTCGACGAACAGTAGTAGCTCCTTTCTGCAATCGTACAGAAAGGGGCCGTTGCTGAGTAGGTAGGGCGCTCCCTTCGGGGGGTGGACCGGAAAGCTACACTTTGTGTAGGACGATGGACCCGAAAGGCGCGTGGGGCTGGTATCCTGGGACCTGCACGTGGTAGCCCTGCTTTAAACTAACCTTACCAGGATGATGTCGGCAAAATTAAATATTAGAAGCTTGCAGTGGTGTACTTATTACTGAATTGATAAAGGATGCTTTTAGTTACCTGATTTTTTAAAGGATGCTTTTGATAAAGAATTTGTTTGATAACATGTATTATTATGTTGTAGACTGCAAGTATAATCCATGTTGAGTTTCATATTTTATGTAAATAAGATTGTAAGTGATGTAAAGTAGGCCTAAGTTATTATATTTTTTTAAGTACACCATTGCAAGTAATCTCACACGCACAGGAAGTGGGATCCTTAAAAATATTGCGCTGATTCCAATTCGGTGACGATTTGGGTTTGGCGACAATTCGGTGATGCGACGATTCGGGTGGCGCGGCGATTCGGGTGATGCGGCGATACGGGCGGCACGGCGATTAGGGTGGCGCGGCGATACAGGTGGTGCGGCGATACAGGTGGTGCGGCGATACAGGTGGTGCGGCGATACGTGAGGTGCGGCGATACGGGTGGTGCGGCGATTCGGGTGGTGCGGCGATTCGGGTGGTGCGGCGATACAGGTGGTGCGGCGATACGGGTGGTGCGGCGATACGTGAGGTGCGGCGATACGGGTGGTGCGGCGATACGGGTGGTGCGGCGATACGGGTGGTGCGGCGATACGGGTGGTGCGGCGATACGGGTGGTGCGGCGATACAGGTGCGAAAGGGGCCTGGACACATAGCATTCGAGGCATGTGGGGTCCTACTACTGGCCAGGGTAAACTCAGTCTCAGCTGGCTGTCGATCTTAAAGGTGCATCGGGCCTGCACCTCCGGTATAGGAGCAGTGGTATCGGTGTGATCACAAATGGTCGACGAACAGTAGTAGCTCCTTTCTGCAATCGTACAGAAAGGGCCGTTGCTGAGTAGGTAGGGCGCTCCTTCGGGGTGGACCGAAAGCTACACTTTGTGTAGGACGATGGGCCCGAAGACCCGAAAGGCGCGTGGGGCTGGTATCCTGGGACCTGCACGTGGTAGCCCTGCTTTAAACTAACCTTACCAGGATGATGTCGGCAAAATTAAATATTAGAAGCTTGCAGTGGTGTACTTATTACTGAATTGATAAAGGATGCTTTTAGTTACCTGATTTTTTAAAGGATGCTTTTGATAAAGAATTTGTTCGATAACATGTATTATTATGTTGTAGACTGCAAGTATAATCCATGTTGAGTTTCATATTTTATGTAAATAAGATTGTAAGTGATGTAAAGTAGGCCTAAGTTATTATATTTTTTTAAGTACACCATTGCAAGTAATCTCACACGCACAGGAAGTGGGATCCTTAAAAATATTGCGCTGATTCCAATTCGGTGACGATTTGGGTTTGGCGACAATTCGGTGATGCGACGATTCGGGTGGCGCGGCGATTCGGGTGATGCGGCGATTCGGGCGACGCGGCGATACGGGCGACGCGGCGATACGGGTGGCGCGGCGATTCGGGTGGCGCGGCGATACAGGTGGTGCGGCGATACAGGTGGTGCGGCGATATAGGTGGTGCGGCGATACAGGTGGTGCGGCGATACAGGTGGTGCGGCGAGACGTGAGGTGCGGCGATACGGGTGGTGCGGCGATACAGGTGGTGCGGCGATACGGGTGGTGCGGCGATACGTGAGGTGCGGCGGTTCGAGTGGTGCGGCGATTCGGGTGGTGCGGCGATACAGGTGGTGCGGCGATACGTGAGGTGCGGCGGTTCGAGTGGTGCGGCGATTCGGGTGGTGCGGCGATACAGGTGGTGCGGCGATACCGGCGGTGCGGCGATACAGGTGGTGCGGCGATACGTGAGGTGCGGCGATACGGGTGGTGCGGCGATACGGGTGGTGCGGCGATTCGGGTGGTGCGGCGGTACGGGTGGTGCGGCGATACGGGTGGTGCGGCGATACAGGTGCGAAAGGGGCCTGGACACATAGCATTCGAGGCATGTGGGTCCTACTACTGGCCAGGGTAAACTCAGTCTCAGCTGGCTGTCGATCTTAAAGGTGCATCGGGCCTGCACCTCCGGTATAGGAGCAGTGGTATCGGTGTGATCACAAATGGTCGACGAACAGTAGTAGCCCTTTCTGCAATCGTACAGAAAGGGGCCGTTGCTGAGTAGGTAGGGCGCTCCCTTCGGGGTGGACTGAAAGCTACACTTTGTGTAGGACGATGGGCCCGAAGACCCGAAAGGCGCGTGGGCTGGTATCCTGGGACCCGCACGTGGTAGCCTGCTTTAAACTAACCTTACCAGGATGATGTCGGCAAAATTAAATATTAGAAGCTTGCAGTGGTGTACTTATTACTGAATTGATAAAGGATGCTTAGTTACCTGATTTTTTAAAGGATGCTTTTGATAAAGAATTTGTTGATAACATGTATTATTATGTTGTAGACTGCAAGTATAATCCATGTTGAGTTTCATATTTTATGTAAATAAGATTGTAAGTGATGTAAAGTAGGCCTAAGTTATTATATTTTTTAAGTACACCATTGCAAGTAATCTCACACGCACAGGAAGTGGGATCTCTTAAAAAATATTGCGCTGATTCCAATTCGGTGACGATTTGGGTTTGGCGACAATTCGGTGATGCGACGATTCGGGTGGCGCGGCGATTCGGGTGGTGCGGCGATACGGGTGGCACGGCGATACGGGTGGTGCGGCGATACGGGTGGTGCGGCGATACGGGTGGTGCGGCGATACAGGTGGTACGGCGATACGGGTGGTGCGGCGATACAGGTGGTGGTGCGCGATCCGTGAGGTGCGGCGATACGGGTGGTGCGGCGATTCGGGTGGTGCGGCGATTCGGGTGGTGCGGCGATACAGGTGGTGCGGCGATACAGGTGGTGCGGCGATACGTGAGGTGCGGCGATACGTGAGGTGCGGCGATACGGGTGGTGCGGCGATTCCTGTGGTGCGGCGATACGGGTGGTGCGGCGATACAGGTGGTGCGGCGATACAGGTGGTGCGGCGACCGTGAGGTGCGGCGATACGGGTGGTGCGGCGATTCGGGTGGTGCGGCGATTCGGGTGGTGCGGCGATACGGGTGGTGCGGCGATTCGGGTGGTGCGGCGATACGGGTGGTGCGGCGATACGTGAGGTGCGGCGATACGGGTGGTGCGGCGATTCGGGTGGTGCGGCGATCTCGGGTGGTGCGGCGATACAGGTGGTGCGGCGATACAGGTGGTGCGGCGATAAGTGAGGTGCGGCGATACAGGTGGTGCGGCGATACGGGTGGTGCGGCGATACGGGTGGTGCGGCGATACGGGTGGTGCGGCGATACGGGTGGTGCGGCTATACAGGTGGTGCGGCGATACAGGTGCGAAAGGGGCCTGGACACATAGCATTCGAGGCATGTGGGGGTCCTACTACTGGCCAGGGTAAACTCAGTCTCAGCTGGCTGTCGATCTTAAAGGTGCATCGGGCCTGCACCTCCGGTATAGGAGCAGTGGTATCGGTGTGATCACAAATGGTCGACGAACAGTAGTAGCTCCTTTCTGCAATCGTACAGAAAGGGGCCGTTGCTGAGTAGGTAGGGCGCTCCTTCGGGGTGGACCGGAAAGCTACACTTTGTGTGGACGATGGGCCCGAGACCCGAAAGGCGCGTGGGCTGGTATCCTGGGACCTGCACGTGGTAGCCCTGCTTTAAACTAACCTTACCAGGATGATGTCGGCAAAATTTAATATTAGAAGCTTGCAGTGGTGTACTTATTACTGAATTGATAAAGGATGCTTTTAGTTACCTGATTTTTTAAAGGATGCTTTTGATAAAGAATTTGTTTGATAACATGTATTATTATGTTGTAGACTGCAAGTGTAATCCATGTTGAGTTTCATATTTTATGTAAATAAGATTGTAAGTGATGTAAAGTAGGCCTAAGTTATTATATTTTTTAAGGCATTGCAAGTAATCTCACACACAGGAAGTGGGATCTAAAATATTGCGCTGATTCCAATTCGGTGACGATTTGGGTTTGGCGACAATTCGGTGATGCGACGATTCGGGTGGCGCGGCGATTCGGGTGATGCGGCGATACGGGCGACGCGGCGATACAGGTGGTGCGGCGATACGGGTGGTGCGGCGATACGTGAGGTGCGGCGGTTCGAGTGGTGCGGCGATTCGGGTGGTGCGGCGATACAGGTGGTGCGGCGATACAGGTGGTGCGGCGATACGTGAGGTGCGGCGGTTCGAGTGGTGCGGCGATTCGGGTGGTGCGGCGATACAGGTGGTGCGGCGATACAGGTGGTGCGGCGATACACGTGGTGCGGCGATACGTGAGGTGCGGCGATACGGGTGGTGCGGCGATACGGGTGGTGCGGCGATACGGGTGGTGCGGCGATTCGGGTGGTGCGGCGATACGGGTGGTGCGGCGATACGGGTGGTGCGGCGATACAGGTGCGAAAGGGGCCTGGACACATAGCATTCGAGGCATGTGGGGTCCTACTACTGGCCAGGGTAAACTCAGTCTCAGCTGGCTGTCGATCTTAAAGGTGCATCGGGCCTGCACCTCCGGTATAGGAGCAGTGGTATCGGTGTGATCACAAATGGTCGACGAACAGTAGTAGCTCCTTTCTGCAATCGTACAGAAAGGGGCCGTTGCTGAGTAGGTAGCGCTCCCTTCGGGGTGGACCGGAAAGCTACACTTTGTGTGGGACGATGGGCCCAGACCCGAAAGGCGCGTGGGGCTGGTATCCTGGGACCTGCACGTGGTAGCCCTGCTTTAAACTAACCTTACCAGGATGATGTCGGCAAAATTAAATATTAGAAGCTTGCAGTGGTGTACTTATTACTGAATTGATAAAGGATGCTTTTAGTTACCTGATTTTTTAAAGGATGCTTTTGATAAAGAATTTGTTTGATAACATGTATTATTATGTTGTAGACTGGAAGTATAATCCATGTTGAGTTTCATATTTTATGTAAATAAGATTGTAAGTGATGTAAAGTAGGCCTAAGTTATTATATTTTTTTAAGTACACCATTGCAAGTAATCTCACACGCACAGGAAGTGGGATCCTTAAAAATATTGCGCTGATTCCAATTCGGTGACGATTTGGGTTTGGCGACAATTCGGTGATGCGACGATTCGGGTGGCGCGGCGATTCGGGTGATGCGGCGATACGGGCGGCACGGCGATACAGGTGGTGCGGCGATACAGGTGGTGCGGCGATACAGGTGGTGCGGCGATACGGGTGGTGCGGCGATACGGGTGGTGCGGCGATTCGGGTGGTGCGGCGATACAGGTGGTGCGGCGATACAGGTGGTGCGGCGATACAGGTGGAGCGGCGATACAGGTGGTGCGGCGATACGAGTGCGGCGATACGGTGTGGTGCGGCGATACGTGAGGTGCGGCGATACGGGTGGTGCGGCGATTACGGGTGGTGCGGCGATACGGTGGTGCGGCGATACAGGTGGTGCGGCGATACGTGAGGTGCGGCGATACAGGTGGTGCGGCGTTTCAGGTGGTGCGGCGATTCGGGTGGTGCGGCGATACAGGTGGTGCGGCGATACAGGTGGTGCGGCGATACGTGAGGTGCGGCGATACGGGTGGTGCGGCGATACGGGTGGTGCGGCGATACGGGTGGTGCGGCGATACGGGTGGTGCGGCGATACGGGTGGTGCGGCTATACAGGTGCGGCGATACAGGTGCGAAAGGGCCTGGACACATAGCATTCGAGGCATGTGGGGTCCTACTACTGGCCAGGGTAAACTCAGTCTCAGCTGGCTGTCGATCTTAAAGGTGCATCGGGCCTGCACCTCCGGTATAGGAGCAGTGGTATCGGTGTGATCACAAATGGTCGACGAACAGTAGTAGCTCCTTTCTGCAATCGTACAGAAAGGGCCGTTGCTGAGTAGGTAGGGCGCTCCTTCGGGGGTGGACCAAGCTACACTTTGTGTGGACGATGGGCCGAAGACCCGAAAGGCGCGTGGGGCTGGTATCCTGGGACCTGCACGTGGTAGCCCTGCTTTAAACTAACCTTACCAGGATGATGTCGGCAAAATTAAATATTAGAAGCTTGCAGTGGTGTACTTATTACTGAATTGATAAAGGATGCTTTTAGTTACCTGATTTTTTAAAGGATGCTTTTGATAAAGAATTTGTTTGATAACATGTATTATTATGTTGTAGACTGGAAGTATAATCCATGTTGAGTTTCATATTTTATGTAAATAAGATTGTAAGTGATGTAAAGTAGGCCTAAGTTATTATATTTTTTAAGTACACCATTGCAAGTAATCTCACACGCACAGGAAGTGGGATCCTTAAAAATATTGCGCTGATTCCAATTCGGTGACGATTTGGGTTTGGCGACAATTCGGTGATGCGACGATTCGGGTGGCGCGGCGATTCGGGTGATGCGGCGATACGGGCGACGCGGCGATACGGGCGGCGCGGCGATTCGGGTGGCGCGGCGATACAGGTGGTGCGGCGATACAGGTGGTGCGGCGATATAGGTGGTGCGGCGATACAGGTGGTGCGGCGATACAGGTGGTGCGGCGATACGTGAGGTGCGGCGATACGGGTGGTGCGGCGATACGGGTGGTGCGGCGATACAGGTGGTGCGGCGATACGTGAGGTGCGGCGGTTCGAGTGGTGCGGCGATTCGGGTGGTGCGGCGATACAGGTGGTGCGGCGATACAGGTGGTGCGGCGATACGTGAGGTGCGGCGGTTCGAGTGGTGCGGCGATTCGGGTGGTGCGGCGATACAGGTGGTGCGGCGATA
Organism: Zoroaster sp. YZ-2022; assembly: GCA_029582265.1. Lineage (NCBI taxonomy): Eukaryota > Metazoa > Echinodermata > Asteroidea > Forcipulatida > Zoroasteridae > Zoroaster > Zoroaster sp. YZ-2022. Next base: position 8,424,930 of record CM055836.1, read on the forward strand.
CAGGTGGTGCGGCGATACACGTGGTGCGGCGATACGTGAGGTGCGGCGATACGGGTGGTGCGGCGATACGGGTGGTGCGGCGATACGGGTGGTGCGGCGATACGGGTGGTGCGGCGATACGGGTGGTGCGGCGATACGGGTGGTGCGGCGATACAGGTGCGAAAGGGGCCTGGACACATAGCATTCGAGGCATGTGGGGTCCTACTACTGGCCAGGGTAAACTCAGTCTCAGCTGGCTGTCGATCTTAAAGGTGCATCGGGCCTGCACCTCCGGTATAGGAGCAGTGGTATCGGTGTGATCACAAATGGTCGACGAACAGTAGTAGCTCCTTTCTGCAATCGTACAGAAAGGGGCCGTTGCTGAGTAGGTAGGGCGCTCCCTTCGGGGGTGGACCGGAAAGCTACACTTTGTGTAGGACGATGGGCCCGAAGACCCGAAAGGCGCGTGGGGCTGGTATCCTGGGACCTGCACGTGGTAGCCCTGCTTTAAACTAACCTTACCAGGATGATGTCGGCAAAATTAAATATTAGAAGCTTGCAGTGGTGTACTTATTACTGAATTGATAAAGGATGCTTTTAGTTACCTGATTTTTTAAAGGATGCTTTTGATAAAGAATTTGTTTGATAACATGTATTATTATGTTGTAGACTGCAAGTATAATCCATGTTGAGTTTCATATTTTATGTAAATAAGATTGTAAGTGATGTAAAGTAGGCCTAAGTTATTATATTTTTTTAAGTACACCATTGCAAGTAATCTCACACGCACAGGAAGTGGGATCCTTAAAAATATTGCGCTGATTCCAATTCGGTGACGATTTGGGTTTGGCGACAATTCGGTGATGCGACGATTCGGGTGGCGCGGCGATTCGGGTGATGCGGCGATACGGGCGGCACGGCGATTAGGGTGGCGCGGCGATACAGGTGGTGCGGCGATACAGGTGGTGCGGCGATACAGGTGGTGCGGCGATACAGGTGGTGCGGCGATACAGGTGGTGCGGCGATACGGGTGGTGCGGCGATACGGGTGGTGCGGCGATACGGGTGGTGCGGCGATTCGGGTGGTGCGGCGATACAGGTGGTGCGGCGATACAGGTGGTGCGGCGATACAGGTGGTGCGGCGATACGTGAGGTGCGGCGATACGGGTGGTGCGGCGATACGTGAGGTGCGGCGATACGGGTGGTGCGGCGATTCGGGTGGTGCGGCGATACGGGTGGTGCGGCGATACAGGTGGTGCGGCGATACGGGTGGTGCGGCGATACCGGTGGTGCGGCGATACGGGTGGTGCGGCGATTCGGGTGGTGCGGCGATACGGGTGGTGCGGCGATACGGGTGGTGCGGCGATACGTGTGGTGCGGCGATACGGGTGGTGCGGCGATACGGGTGGTGCGGCGATACGGGTGGTGCGGCGATACGGGTGGTGCGGCGATACGGGTGGTGCGGCGATACAGGTGCGAAAGGGCCTGGACACATAGCATTCGAGGCATGTGGGGTCCTACTACTGGCCAGGGTAAACTCAGTCTCAGCTGGCTGTCGATCTTAAAGGTGCATCGGGCCTGCACCTCCGGTATAGGAGCAGTGGTATCGGTGTGATCACAAATGGTCGACGAACAGTAGTAGCTCCTTTCTGCAATCGTACAGAAAGGGGCCGTTGCTGAGTAGGTAGGGCGCTCCCTTCGGGGGGTGGACCGGAAAGCTACACTTTGTGTAGGACGATGGGCCCGAAGACCCGAAAGGCGCGTGGGGCTGGTATCCTGGGACCTGCACGTGGTAGCCCTGCTTTAAACTAACCTTACCAGGATGATGTCGGCAAAATTAAATATTAGAAGCTTGCAGTGGTGTACTTATTACTGAATTGATAAAGGATGCTTTTAGTTACCTGATTTTTTAAAGGATGCTTTTGATAAAGAATTTGTTTGATAACATGTATTATTATGTTGTAGACTGCAAGTATAATCCATGTTGAGTTTCATATTTTATGTAAATAAGATTGTAAGTGATGTAAAGTAGGCCTAAGTTATTATATTTTTTTAAGTACACCATTGCAAGTAATCTCACACGCACAGGAAGTGGGATCCTTAAAAATATTGCGCTGATTCCAATTCGGTGACGATTTGGGTTTGGCGACAATTCGGTGATGCGACGATTCGGGTGGCGCGGCGATTCGGGTGATGCGGCGATACGGGCGACGCGGCGATACGGGCGGCGCGGCGATTCGGGTGGCGCGGCGATACAGGTGGTGCGGCGATACAGGTGGTGCGGCGATACAGGTGGTGCGGCGATACAGGTGGTGCGGCGATACAGGTGGTGCGGCGATACGTGAGGTGCGGCGATACGGGTGGTGCGGCGATACGGGTGGTGCGGCGATACAGGTGGTGCGGCGATACGGGTGGTGCGGCGATACGTGAGGTGCGGCGGTTCGAGTGGTGCGGCGATTCGGGTGGTGCGGCGATACAGGTGGTGCGGCGATACAGGTGGTGCGGCGATACGTGAGGTGCGGCGGTTCGAGTGGTGCGGCGATTCGGGTGGTGCGGCGATACAGGTGGTGCGGCGATACAGGTGGTGCGGCGATACACGTGGTGCGGCGATACGTGAGGTGCGGCGATACGGGTGGTGCGGCGATACGGGTGGTGCGGCGATACGGGTGGTGCGGCGATTCGGGTGGTGCGGCGGTACGGGTGGTGCGGCGATACGGGTGGTGCGGCGATACGGGTGGTGCGGCGATACAGGTGCGAAAGGGGCCTGGACACATAGCATTCGAGGCATGTGGGGTCCTACTACTGGCCAGGGTAAACTCAGTCTCAGCTGGCTGTCGATCTTAAAGGTGCATCGGGCCTGCACCTCCGGTATAGGAGCAGTGGTATCGGTGTGATCACAAAATGGTCGACGAACAGTAGTAGCTCCTTTCTGCAATCGTACAGAAAGGGGCCGTTGCTGAGTAGGTAGGGCGCTCCCTTCGGGGGGTGGACCGGAAAGCTACACTTTGTGTAGGACGATGGGCCCGAAGACCCGAAAGGCGCGTGGGGCTGGTATCCTGGGACCTGCACGTGGTAGCCCTGCTTTAAACTAACCTTACCAGGATGATGTCGGCAAAATTAAATATTAGAAGCTTGCAGTGGTGTACTTATTACTGAATTGATAAAGGATGCTTTTAGTTACCTGATTTTTTAAAGGATGCTTTTGATAAAGAATTTGTTTGATAACATGTATTATTATGTTGTAGACTGGAAGTATAATCCATGTTGAGTTTCATATTTTATGTAAATAAGATTGTAAGTGATGTAAAGTAGGCCTAAGTTATTATATTTTTTTAAGTACACCATTGCAAGTAATCTCACACGCACAGGAAGTGGGATCCTTAAAAATATTGCGCTGATTCCAATTCGGTGACGATTTGGGTTTGGCGACAATTCGGTGATGCGACGATTCGGGTGGCGCGGCGATTCGGGTGATGCGGCGATACGGGCGGCACGGCGATTAGGGTGGCGCGGCGATACAGGTGGTGCGGCGATACAGGTGGTGCGGCGATACAGGTGGTGCGGCGATACAGGTGGTGCGGCGATACAGGTGGTGCGGCGATACGGGTGGTGCGGCGATACGGGTGGTGCGGCGATTCGGGTGGTGCGGCGATTCGGGTGGTGCGGCGATACAGGTGGTGCGGCGATACAGGTGGTGCGGCGATACGTGAGGTGCGGCGATACGTGAGGTGCGGCGATACGGGTGGTGCGGCGATACGGGTGGTGCGGCGATTCCTGTGGTGCGGCGATACGGGTGGTGCGGCGATACAGGTGGTGCGGCGATACAGGTGGTGCGGCGATACGTGAGGTGCGGCGATACGGGTGGTGCGGCGATACGTGAGGTGCGGCGATACGGGTGGTGCGGCGATACGGGTGGTGCGGCGATACGGGTGGTGCGGCGATACGGGTGGTGCGGCGATACAGGTGCGAAAGGGGCCTGGACACATAGCATTCGAGGCATGTGGGGTCCTACTACTGGCCAGGGTAAACTCAGTCTCAGCTGGCTGTCGATCTTAAAGGTGCATCGGGCCTGCACCTCCGGTATAGGAGCAGTGGTATCGGTGTGATCACAAATGGTCGACGAACAGTAGTAGCTCCTTTCTGCAATCGTACAGAAAGGGGCCGTTGCTGAGTAGGTAGGGCGCTCCCTTCGGGGGGTGGACCGGAAAGCTACACTTTGTGTAGGACGATGGGCCCGAAGACCCGAAAGGCGCGTGGGGCTGGTATCCTGGGACCTGCACGTGGTAGCCCTGCTTTAAACTAACCTTACCAGGATGATGTCGGCAAAATTAAATATTAGAAGCTTGCAGTGGTGTACTTATTACTGAATTGATAAAGGATGCTTTTAGTTACCTGATTTTTTAAAGGATGCTTTTGATAAAGAATTTGTTTGATAACATGTATTATTATGTTGTAGACTGCAAGTATAATCCATGTTGAGTTTCATATTTTATGTAAATAAGATTGTAAGTGATGTAAAGTAGGCCTAAGTTATTATATTTTTTTAAGTACACCATTGCAAGTAATCTCACACGCACAGGAAGTGGGATCCTTAAAAATATTGCGCTGATTCCAATTCGGTGACGATTTGGGTTTGGCGACAATTCGGTGATGCGACGATTCAGGTGGCGCGGCGATTCGGGTGATGCGACGATTCGGGCGACGCGGCGATACGGGCGACGCGGCGATACGGGCGGCGCGGCGATTCGGGTGGCGCGGCGATACAGGTGGTGCGGCGATACAGGTGGTGCGGCGATACAGGTGGTGCGGCGATACAGGTGGTGCGGCGATACGTGAGGTGTGGCGATACGGGTGGTGCGGCGATACGGGTGGTGCGGCGATACAGGTGGTGCGGCGATACGTGAGGTGCGGGGATTCGCGTGGTGCGGCGATTCGGGTGGTGCGGCGATACAGGTGGTGCGGCGATACAGGTGGTGCGGCGATACAGGTGGTGCGGCGATACGTGAGGTGCGGCGATACGGGTGGTGCGGCGATACGGGTGGTGCGGCGATACGGGTGGTGCGGCGATTCGGGTGGTGCGGCGATACGGGTGATGCGGCGATACGGGTGGTGCGGCGATACGGGTGGTGCGGCGATACAGGTGCGAAAGGGGCCTGGACACATAGCATTCGAGGCATGTGGGGTCCTACTACTGGCCAGGGTAAACTCAGTCTCAGCTGGCTGTCGATCTTAAAGGTGCATCGGGCCTGCACCTCCGGTATAGGAGCAGTGGTATCGGTGTGATCACAAATGGTCGACGAACAGTAGTAGCTCCTTTCTGCGATCGTACAGAAAGGGTCCGTTGCTGAGTAGGTAGGGCGCTCCCTTCGGGGGGGTGGACCGGAAAGCTACACTTTGTGTAGGACGATGGGCCCGAAGACCCGAAAGGCGCGTGGGGCTGGTATCCTGGGACCTGCACGTGGTAGCCCTGCTTTAAACTAACCTTACCAGGATGATGTCGGCAAAATTAAATATTAGAAGCTTGCAGTGGTGTACTTATTACTGAATTGATAAAGGATGCTTTTAGTTACCTGATTTTTTAAAGGATGCTTTTGATAAAGAATTTGTTTGATAACATGTATTATTATGTTGTAGACTGGTAAACAATAATTTGCTATGTTCATGATCTGTAATATTATAATATTGAGAAAAGATAAGTATTCAACATAAGGCCATAAAGAAAAGTCACCTGTTTGTGGTCTCTGTGCATATTACCTCACACTCACTCTGCCACTCATCAGCAGTTTTAGTTTTTTTGTTTGCTATGAAACGATATCCAATTACAGCCAAAATTGCTCGATTGATTGCTTTGTGTTAAAAAATAACTTTTTACAGCATAAGAATATTTGTCCAATTTGTGAGCCCTCTCTTAGCCACCCTACTTTGTTTTTGGCAAATTTGATCTGGTTCCAATAACTGTCACATATTTCACTTGTTTGCAAAAAATGATTAGTAAAAAAGTTGCATCACTGCACTGATTTTGGAAGCCATCCAATGAGTAGAACCTTGAGACTTGTTTTTTGCCTTAATGTATCTTCCCTTTAATGTCAAATCTGATGAGTTTCTTAAAATATTCATGTACTACTTGGCTAATGATGGTTTTAATCTTTATTAGAAATATATTTTTCTCTGAGGTTCTTTCATTTTTAAGAAAAGACTATTTTTAGTTTAAGTTTAGGAAAGAGTACTTGATCCTGAAATCCACATTCGTACGAGAAGAAAATATCTGAAGGTAATTTTACTATTTTCTTGTAAACAACACAACATAATAAGCTGAAACATTCACAGTTTGATTTATTTGATATATATTTATTTATTTATTCAAAGAGAGTAAACAAATTCTTAGGAATAGTTTTGCCATCATTGCCAATATTATAGTTTATTTGTGACCCGCTCTGTTAAAATGAGTCACAAGTCGCAAATTTGAAAAATTGAGATTTCTATGTGGTTGGAAAGAGTACACCATCAGATTTAATTTGGTATTTGTTCGAGGTGTTTGGTATTTGTTTGAGGTCCCATTCAAAAAGAAAACAAATGATAGAAATGAAACGACCTTTACTCACAAAAAATATCATTGAGTTTAATATTTTATTGATTGAAATTTATGTCAATTTTAATCAATAAAATATATAACCTACATAGCAATCACAACTTTTCAAATTTGCGACTTGTGATTCATTTTCACAGACTGTCACATTTGGTCATGTAAAAATAACTGAGGTGATCAACCTTGACATCCTTGTCGAATCTGCACTGTGGAACAGCAATTTATTAATTTTATTGTAGTGATCTTAGGGGAAATGTCCACTTCTCCAATAATTCATAAAATTGCACTTAGTGAACTAGATAGAATGATCATGCAATGTTATAATTAATCATTATTTGTACTTAACCCTAACTACCCCATATCCTCCAAAATCCTCAAAAGGACACTTTTTTAAATTCATCACTTTTGGAAACTAAGTAAGACTAATTGCGGTGACACCATGTGGAATCTCAATTGAGTAGTAATTACACCTGTAGTTCTGAAAAGAACTGGAGGTACAACCTCCAGTTCTTTTCAGAACTAATTACTACTCAATTGAGATTCCACATGGTGTCACCGCAACTAGTCTTACTTATCATCCTCACCATGCAAAGCTACAAGTTTTACTTTTGGAAACTGGTACTTTCACCTCTTCAAATGGGACAAAATTACTACCTGGCAAGAAGTACAGGCCATAAGTGCTGAAAATGAAAGATCAACGAAAATGCATGATTCTTTTTGAATATGTTGACAAAAGTGCACCGGAGGATTTGAGGATTAAGGAAAGTTCCAAGCCAGAATACCTAGAGGAGTTATGGTTAAGGAGTGACACCTTTGGTAATTTTTAGGGAAAATTTCATGATGATCAACAGGGCATGGAAATCAGAGTGCTAGTTTTAGATTAACTTGATGAGTGAAATAATACACCACATGAGGTCATATTACTGATGCTGCTGCATAAATGAGCAAGTTATTTTTAGTCATCTTTAACTAGGACACCACTTTCCATGCCATGTTGAAAGTCTGCTCTGATCATGACAATATTGTCCATTTAAGTTAGTGATCATTTACTACCATCCAAATGAATAAAATTAAGTAATGATTTAATGTGATATAAAAATTCTAAAATTATTGGAATTTTAAATGAGTAAAAATACTGAAGAAATTGAAAGTATTGATACTTCTTGCTGGGAAAATGTTGGCTTATGCTAAAATATATTGAGTAGATGCATTTAAATAATTACTCATACCTTATTCAGCAAATTGTTTTTACATGAAGATGAATGATTGTATCATCCAAATGAATCAAATTAAGTAATGGTTTAATGTGATATAAAAATGAATTTGAAGAATTTGCTAGTAATTCTAAAATTATTGGATTTTTAAATTAGTAAAAATGAGTAAATGTTGAAACTTGTTGAATGCTTCTTGCTTGGAATTTTTTTGCACAAGATGCTAGCTTATGCTAAAATATATTTATTAAATGCTTTGCATTTAAATGATTACTCGTACATTATTAAACAAATTGTTTTTACATGAAGATAAATGATTGTATCTAGCACTTGCAATTTTATTTTGTCGTATCACCTGTTTATGTCCAAATACAGTTTTTAAATAAAACAGTTTCGGATATGATTTTGTGGATATCGGTAGATGATGACTTCTTATCCTTCTCTTACCCCTCTCCTCCTCTGTGAATTTGAGGGGTAAGTCTTGCTCTCATATGAACAGAATCAAAGATTCAAAAGGGATCAGTCTTGGAAATCTTTTCTTTAAATTTGCTTTTGTGAAAAAAAAGTTTGTAATAATTTTATGTCAATTTCAAGAGAAAACATTGCAAGACTTGCCCTTTGTGATTTCTTTTTACATTTTATTTGTATAATTTGCCAAAATTTTGAAATAAATGTACAAGACTTTTTACAAATGTTCTCAATTTTTTTTTTTTTTAAATAGGCCAAGGGGGTATGTCTTGGCAATTTTTGTCATCAAGATTTTGGCAAATTATACCCATTTTCTACAAAATATAAAAATTACAAGGGGTAAGTCTTGCATCGGACAGGTCTTGAAAAACAGCAAAAGTTACACAGACATGACCCCAATTTGACCTTTTCTTCCGGGTGTTGAAGTGAAAAGTATTCCTGGGCTCGAAAAATACAAACTATAGAGGGCGCTATGCATATTTAGTGGTTGGAAAATTTTTCCATTTGATTTAGAGTTTGGTCGTGCTTTCGGCGCCCCCATATTCTTTGTTGCAGTCCAATATCAAGATAGAACTTAATGAGCTCATTCTGTCCGACTGTATTGGCATGCAAACAAAGTGCACGGCTTTCATTTATCTGTAAACATAGTGTCGTACGTGATCAGTTAAATTGATTGGTAAAATAATAAGTCATAATTATAGCTTTTTTCAGTCATAATTATCAAATATTAAGTCAAAATTATGATATAAAATATCATCATTACGCTAAGTCATAATTACGACTTAATTAAGTCATAATTATGACTTAAGCCCAGTATTTTTTTACTATGTCCCTTTAACGCTTCCGTAACTTTTAGGTACCAATTAACATTAATTTAAAGTTTAATATTTCGAAGATCAAAATTCTTCAACCACTCAATTTATTTTACAATGATACACATCGATCAGCAGAAAGCTTCCGAAAGAATACAAGAATGACGTGATGCTTATTTGCCCTTGTGTTCCGTAGCGGAAGGTGAAAACAAAAGTATTTCCATACCTCTCTGTAAGTTTGTTTGGAGACGGATTTATAAAGTACCGCGATTGGAATAAACTCTTACAAAAGCCATAAAGTCCCCAATGAACAAAATCACCAAATTTAAACAATAGATGACAAATGACGCAAATATGAATATTTTTAAAATTTTTCCTATTTAAAGGTCGTTAGATAAGGTTCACCTTTACTAAAACAACCCGAACACCTAGCGTTTGTAATCAAACAAACACTAAATTACTGACTCATAATTACTGACTCATTTATGCAGCAGCAACAGTAATAATGACCTTGTCTTGTGGGAAATTATTTTCACTCTGATTCCATGTCATGTTGATTGTTACGACACTGCCCCTTTAAAGTATTTCTAAACCCCAGATTTATCCGTTTTCCTCCAATGGCTGCCGACAAGTGTGAGTTTGGCGATAAACTGAAAGACTTCTACCTCATGGAACCCATAAAGGGTCACTGTCGTCACAATCGACAGGGCATGGAATCGGAGTGGCACTAATTAAAGGGACACTGTCATTACAATCGACAGGGCATGGAATCAAAGTGGCACTTAAAGAGACACTGTCGTCACAATCGACAGGGCATGGAATCGGAGTGGCACTAATTAAAGGGACACTGTCGTAACAATCGACAAGGCATGGAATCGGAGTGGCCCTTAAAGGGACACAGTGGTCACAATCGACAGGGCATGGAATCGGAGTGGCACTGAGGGACACTGTCGTCACAATCGACAGGGCATGGAATCGGAGTGGCACTTCAAGGAACATTATCGTCAAAATATACAGGGATTGGAATCGGAGTGGCACTTAAAGGGACACTGTCATCACAATCGACAGGGCATGGAATCGGAGTGGCACTTAAAGGGACACTGTTGTCACAATCGACAGGGCATGGAATCGGAGTGGCACTAATTAAAGGGACACTGTTGTAACAATCGACAAGGCATGGAATCGGAGTGGCCCTTAAAGGGACACAGTGGTCACAATCGACAGGGCATGGAATCGGAGTGGCACTTCAAGGAACATTATCGTCAAAATATACAGGGATTGGAATCGGAGTGGCACTTAAAGGGACACTGTCATTACAATCGACAGGGCATGGAATCAAAGTGGCACTTAAAGAGACACTGTCGTCACAATCGACAGGGCATGGAATCGGAGTGGCACTAATTAAAGGGACACTGTCGTAACAATCGACAAGGCATGGAATCGGAGTGGCCCTTAAAGGGACACAGTGGTCACAATCGACAGGGCATGGAATCGGAGTGGCACTGAGGGACACTGTCGTCACAATCGACAGGGCATGGAATCGGAGTGGCACTTCAAGGAACATTATCGTCAAAATATACAGGGATTGGAATCGGAGTGGCACTTAAAGGGACACTGTCATCACAATTGACAGGGCATGGAATCGGAGTGGCACTTAAAGGGACACTGTTGTCACAATCGACAGGGCATGAAATCGGAGTGGCACTAATTAAAGGGACACTGTTGTAACAATCGACAAGGCATGGAATCGGAGTGGCCCTTAAAGGGACACAGTGGTCACAATCGACAGGGCATGGAATCGGAGTGGCACTGAGGGACACTGTCGTCACAATTGACAGGGCATGGAATCGGAGTGGCACTTCAAGGAACATTATCGTCAAAATATACAGGGATTGGAATCGGAGTGGCACTTAAAGGGACACTGTCATCACAATTGACAGGGCATGGAATCGGAGTGGCACTTAAAGGGACACTGTTGTCACAATCGACAGGGCATGGAATCGGAGTGGCATTTAAAGGGACACTGTCATCACAATCAACAGGGCATGGAATCAGAGTGGCACTTAAAGGGACACTGTCATCACAATCGACAGGGCATGGAATTGGATAGGCACTTAAAGGGACACTGTCGTCACAACTGACAGGGCATGGAATCGAGGTGGCACTTAAAGAGACACTGTCGTCACAATCAACAGGGCATGGAATCGGAGTGACACTTAAAGGGACATTATCATCAAAAGAGACAGGGCATGGAATCAGAGTGGCACTTAAAGGGACACTGTCGTCAAAGTAGACAAGGCATGGAATCGGAGTGACACTTAAAGGGACACTATTGTCACAATCAACAGGGCATGGAATCGGAGTGGCACTTAAAGGGACATTATCATCAAAGTAGACAGGGCATGGAATCGGAGTGGCACTTAAAGGGACACTGTCGTCACAATCGACAGGGCATGGAATCGGAGTGGTACTTAACGGGACATTATCTTAAAAATATACAGGGCATGGAATCGGAGTGGCACTTAAAGAGACACTGTCATCACAATCGACAGGGCATGGAATCGGAGTGACACTTAAAGGGACATTATCGTCAAAATAGACAGGGCATGGAATCGGAGTGACACTTAAAGAGACACTGTCGTCACAATCGACAGGGCATGGAATCGGAGTGGCACTTAAAGGGTCACTGCCGTCACAATCGACACAATGGAGTCACTGAGTTAATCTAAAACTGGCACTCTGATTCCATGTCCTCTTGATCGTAATGATATTGTTCCTTTAATTTCTCTATTACGGTGTGGTGATGCGTTTTTGTTTGTTTGTGTTTTTGTTTGTTTGTTTTTGGTGTATTTTTGTTGTTTGTTGTTTGTTGTTTTTGTTATTTTTTAAAGTTTTTTGTTTTTTGCCAGCCAGTGAAATAAGTGATACATGTATATACGCGGTTATTGGAAATAGACCAAATTCTCCATACATAAAGTATGGTGGCTAAGAGAAGCCTCATAAATCAGGCAAATGTTTATACCCCTATGTGAAAAAGTCTTTTAAAACACAGCGCGGCAGATTCATAGCAAAAATAAAAAAATAAAAAAATAAAAATGCCGACGCGCGGGTCTGATGAGGCGACGGACGCCGAGACCAGAAGCAAGAGACTTGTGTGGGTCTGATACACTATGCAAATGCATGACAAATATTTAACAAGATCTTACTAAGTATTAAATGCTGAAGTATCGTATGAGGGGAATTATATACAACATATAATAATAATCAAAATCGTGTTCATAATATTTTTGAATTGAGGGGAGCTTCAAGTCAGACTGTATCTCAAAACATTGTAGTCCAGGTTATTCAGACGACATGACTGCCCTTCGTACAACTGTGACGATATGTCATAAGTAATCATCAAAAACGTGGTACATTCTCCACCAATCTGGGAACTGAATTCTGGATCTTTTAGGCAAAAGTCCCGAGGATTTCCGTATCACCACTTCCTCCTGTTAAAAGAAAGATACGTTTGATTTTAATTATAATCTTAGAATAGATCCTGTCAAAGTAACAAAGTAAACAACAAAAATCTCATTCCACTTGGCCAGTTCCTTCTGTTATCAAATTGTTGCCTTTGATTTTAATCTTTAGAATGGGCAAGGTTAAAAACAAAACCACCAAGGACCTACTGGGCAGACGCCCATGATTGGGGGTTATTATTTTAATTTTGACTTTTTTATATTCATCCCCCTCAAAACACGTACAGGTCTATTAGAAACAAGACTAAATCATTAAAATGTCTAATCCCGCGATTAGGAATTCATGAATATGTATGAGACGTCTGATTGGCTGAAATATCGCGGGATGGCACTTCTCGTTTGCAGAAAAAAATCCCATACCGGCGATTTTTTTTCTTTCTGCAAACAAGAATTGCCATCCCGCGATATTTCAGCCAATCAGATGTCTTATACATATTCATGTCCTGTTCTATCTGTCTCAAAACACTTAAGTCTCTGGCTTGCCCAACATACCAATGAGCTACCAAAACAAAGTCCCTAGGCAGACCAGAGACTCTGCCAGAAACTTGGAACGTAAAAAAACCAACCCAAGGCCATACCTTGGCTGATGATAGTGAAGTAATCACATATCAGTTATACTGTACAAGGCATGAATAGACAATATACACAATGTGCGTTTGCAACACAGTATCGATAAAATCGATAGTGAATTTAATAATATAACTACCGGTACTAACAATTGATATGGAAACTAAGAAAACAGCAGTTTCACTCAGCTGAAGGCATAAGTCTAGATGGTCTTAACATCTGGAATACTTGAAACCAGTGATACAGTGAATTTAGGGTTTCTAATTCCCACAGTGACTGAACAATGGTGAGCTACTGAATTTACAAATAACGCGGAAATATTTTTTTACAACAAGGTTTACAACAAAATGATTAGTGGAAACTAGGTGAATTCTGAAACCTCCATTCATTACATTACAATAAAAGTGTAAGCAAACTGATCTAAGTGAATCAGCAACAATACAAAAGTGGGAAATGCAATTAAGTAAAATGATAAGAATTAAACAATAATCAGAAAGAAAGTAAAATAATCCAGTCACAATTAACTGAATCAACTCTAGGTCAACATCCAATATAAAAATGTACGTCTCAACTAAATCAGAAAAACAGAAGGAAAGTAACACTATAAATGAAGTATAATAAAATAATGTCAAAACAATTTTTCACGATTGGCAATTCTTTAAGTACAACTGTTACAACTGGTCATTTATTTATTTATTTATTTATTATCTTTGTTTAGCCACGGGTTGCCCATTCAGCCAAGGCTGTTTTTCAAGGGGCCGTGGTAAAATTAGAAACATTAGTAAAACGTTAAGTAAATACATTGAGAATAAATCAGAAGGATAAAAGTTAAGAAAAAATAAAAGTTAAGGATGCTTAATGGAATAAAGCTGCCAAAATACGGCAACCTCAATATTAACTTAAAATTAACTATTTATTACACTTTTATAGCAGACATGTATTCCTCAAACCTTGAGTCTGAGTCATTTTAGATGGTGATTGAAGTCAAAGTTACAATGAAAGTCTAACGACACTTTTCAGAAAATATATAAAAAAGGTTTTTCGAATTTTACCAGGATTTCCAGGTTAACAATTAAAACTTAATTTTAGCTTTGAACTCATGAACTGTAAGAAAGTCTTTTCTGTAGTAAAACAAATTCTGTCAGGAATGTATTTCTTGATGCATAACTCCAGCTTATGACAGCTTCAGCAATAGTGAAAATACGTTCAGGTTGTTTGTATTTATGTTATGTGAAATTCAGTTTGTCTCATAAATTTTATAGATTGGTAAAATTCTTGCGTCGGGAGATAAACAATTGATTTAATTTTGCCCTACACCGACGTGTGTATAGCACTGTATGCTCAGTGTTTTCCGAGTGTCTGTGAAAAAAACTACACAGGCGACTCGGGCGGGATTCGAACCCACGACCTCCTGCTCACTAGTGCAGACGTCTTACTTCTCGACCACCGAGCTTGCCCGATGACGATTGGGCGGCTAGAATCCTATATAGCAGCGGGTTCCGCGATATAGAGGGTCCCGCCCGAGTCGCCTGTGTAGTTTTTTCACAGACACTCGGAAAGCACTGAGCATACAGTGCTATACACACGTCGGTGTAGGGCAAAATTAAATCAACTCATAAATTTTACAAATTTATTTGGAAAAAATAGTTATACTGAAATTATAGACAAAAACATATAATGGTTGATGCTTTAAACAAGTTATAAACATAGAATCATCTGATTTGTATAATTTGTTTGTGCGGTCCTTTCTGCTTTTAAATATCTTTCATCTAGCCCCCACCCCCATATAATTACATTATTGTGTGCCCATGAATTTAGGGTATGGTTCTGTGTTAAATAGCTTGTTGTGAAAAGAGGCATCAGTATATAAAACGTACAATTAACCACGTTATTTCAACTCAGTACCACCATATAGAAAGCCTATATGCATAGCCTATGGTACCACTAAGTTATTTCAACTCGATCAGTACAAACATGTAAGTTATTTCATTTAACTACATGTACATGCACATTGCATTTGGATTACATTGCGCTGAGTTGACTACGCACTAGTTCTTATGAATCTAGCTGCAAGAAGTTCAGACATACTGTACACTGTACATTTACATTACATTAATATGTACACGTACATGTACATGTACAGTACATGTACATGTACATGTACATGTACATGTACATGTACAAATACTGTAAATAATCAAATAATAACGCGCGCGCGCCCTTACTGATCAGTGTGCCAAGCCTGCATCTAATATGCATATGTTAATACATCATACGTCATCTTAAAAACGTGCCATGTGATTGGCTGAAATATTGTGGGATGGCAATTCTCGTTTGCAGAAAAAACAATCGCGGCCCGTTGTACTTTGTTGAAATCTGGCGCTCTCAGTATGAATCGGAGAACAGAAATGAGTGTACGGACTTGTCAAAATTACCAATCGACAAACATCGAGCTAATAAGTCTACGAAAACCATCCTCACCGAAAGCATATATTAGGTAAGTGCTCATACTTAATTAGTTTTTAAAATTGGGAAAAATTTTCAATCGAATTTTAAAATGTTGGCCGCTGCACGAATTTGAATCTCCGACATGCGAGAACCGTTATTCGCCATCCAGTAGTGGTGCACATGGCCTATACTAGAGTATCGCCGTTGGTGTACTGAATTTGAAAGGTTTTACTATAATCTACAAAAAACGGTAACCTTTTACAGACAAACATTATATTAATTATTGGAAAGAATGTCAAACCCACCCGCCACATGTGCGCACATTTTCCCCTTAAGTATGTCCTCTTTCGTCGTTTAAAGGACATTATGTGATATTTCATTATTTGTCATATTTTGATAGAAAAGTTCTTTCATTCTTTCCTAATTATTATGGTATAATGGTATAACATTACAACGTGATGGCACCAGCTCATTTTAACTTCATGGGTCCTGTGTCATTAAACAGTGTGGGCATTTAATTTGTGCCGTCATTGTATGGCAGCCATTTTATCGTCTGCCTCTGGCATCAACCACGATGGGAAAGAATGTCGTATCCGACTGCCACTTTTTAAGGGTTTTTTGGAATTTTTTTGCAACCACTAACCAGTTAAAAAATGATTGTCAATTTTTGGGGATACAGAAAGCGAAAACTATCTTTAAAATCCACTTTTATGATGATTTCGGATTTTATTTCCTTTCTAAAAAAAATTCCTATTATAGTTGCCACCACGCATGTACAATGATCATGTTGGTTACTAATGGGAGAGTTGACAAGATCAGACTGATATGACCGAGGAAGTCATTGTATGACTGATTTTTCAGGAACTACATATTATGGAATAATTTGAAGTGTATGTCCATCATTATTGGTTACGCTGAATGAGAAAAAGTGGCGGTTGCATACGACATTATACCCCACCAAAAATGGCCCATCACCATTACTATTGCTAGTACTTAAAAAAAAAAAAAAAATACAATTTTTGTATCACTTCAAGAGAAATTCAATGATGTAAAAATCGGCTCAATACCTTGAAGTATATGGAAGTTATTTGAAGCAGTCTGCATTGCCATTGACTATTGTCTGTCAACTTTTTCATTCACATTTGGTATGCTTATATCCCAGTACTGGAGCAACTCAACCAATGATAGAATGGTTTTATAAGTTCATTATAATTTACATTACATAACACCTTAAATTAGTATCTGGAGGTCTCCTTTATGGTAGTCATTGGAGGGAAAGAATGTCGTATCTGACCACCACTTTTTAAAGGGTTTTTTGGAATTTTTTTCCCCCACTAACCAGTAGGGTTGTGCGTTTTCGGATATTTTTGGAACCGGATACCCCAGGTAGTGTACAAATACATGTACTGTAAATGGTAACAAATTGACTTTTACAATACAGAGGATACCATACTTAAATCGATCTTTTCTTTATTGGAGTGCAATCTCTTGAATTTAAAGATAATTGTCTGTAAAAGTGTAAAAATTACATTGTTCAAGAGTCACAGATTTCTGTTCGCACCGCTCAAATGTTAAGTCCGAATTTTAAAGTCGTTTGCGGGTAATTGGAACCGAAAAATGGAAACGGGTAATGACTGTTTTGGTCGGGTATCCGGATACCCGGCACAGCCCTACTAACCAGTAAAACAATGATTCTATCGATTTTTGGGGGTACAGAAATCAAAAACTATCTTTAAAATCCACTTTTATGATGGTTTTCGGACTTATTTCCCTTCTAAAAAAAAAACTCCCCTTCAGAAAATAGAAGGATCCTATTATAGTTGACACTGTGCATGTACAATGACTGTGTTGGTCACTAACGGGAGAGTTGACAAGATCATCAGACTGACATGACTGAGGAAGTCATTGTATCAAAAATGCCCGATTTTTCATGAAATAAATATCCATAGTATATGTCCATCATCCATATGTTCTCTGTCTTACTGGGTAGGTAAGATTACATTATTGGTTATATTGAATGAGAAAGTGGCGGTCGGATATGACATTCTACCCCATTGGATTAAAAAAAAAACTACCAAAATAAGTCCATCGATGGCTTGCATCCATTTTAGACTATGATTTCTACTTCAAAGCTTATTTTTGTAAACATGAAAACATTTCATGATTCCTTTGGATTTAGAGAAAAGTACATTTTAAAAAAATCCAAGCCTGGCACAAAACGTCCTCCGAAAATTCTGGTTAAGTTTTAAAAAATGTATCAGTTGATTTTCTTGAAAATCGTGATATAATAATTGCTGGCCCACTGGTCGCATTTTCATGAAATAAAGGCCAAATATTGTGGAAATGGAAGGTTAAATATGTTTTGTAATTTGTCAACAGATCAGTCTGGCTGGGTTGGGGAATAACATGATAGCTTCAACGGTGTAGCATGCTACAGGATGTGTCAACTTGTTGAGGGATTTCTGTGAAACTTACTGGTAAGTTTAAGATATATTATCATGTTAAAGGGAAGGTACAATATTGGTAATGTACATTGTACGTCCATTTCAATCCTCCAGTTTTCAAGAAATATCAAATCATAAAATTAACCTATGAGTTTCATCACAATAGGTTCCCATGTTGAGAAAAGAACAAAACTGTTACATATCTGTTATGTTTTACTCCATTGTTTTTCAGTACCTTTACCAACTTCACATCAAGTTAGCTTTCAGATAATAATGTGGTAATTTTGTGTTCAGGTCATGACCAATACTGTACCTTCCCTGTTAAATAAAGTTTGATAATTTACCAACAAACAGAGGAGGGAATAAAACTGCAAGATAAACACCTCCAGGGTTGTGGCTACGACCCCCATGGGTCAAAACTATGCTTTGAATATTGTTATTCACTTCACTTATTCACAACTGCTGTCAGGTTGGAAAGAATGTCTCAGCCAACCACCACTTGTGTACAATGTCTAAGCATGTGTTTTTAGCAGACGACAAAATGGCCAACATGTCACTGGATGTGCAGACATTCATTGCTCAAAATATCATTTCCAATCCTCACAGGACTACACTTTCCTCATTAAGTGTGTCCTTTATCATCTTTTAACCCTAACTCCCTAGGCATTGTACTAAAACAATAAAAATCCTTCAAAAGGCTTTGTTGTCTACGGAGTTAGGGTTTAGGAAAATCTGTGATATTTGGATAGACAAGTGGCGGTTGTATTCAACATTCTATCCAGGTTTAGTAAGTTAAAAGGAAGGTATGACATGGGTATTTTAATGCCAGTAAAGCTGCTTCTACAAGTAGACTCTCTCTCTCTTTGAAGGAACCAGTCTGGAGTCAAGAATTTAATAGCATAAATTCATGAGGAGCGTGGTTTTACATGAATAATTTCCCAAAATTAATTTATGGGTTGGTCCCTTCATAAATTCATGAAGGTACATGTACTTTAGTTTCAGTGTGGGAATCAGTTTTTTGGCATAACGTCACAAGAGGGCACATTCAGACATATGTGAGTGTAAATCTGTAGGAGTTGGATAAGGATTTTGATCAAGATAAAGCAGAATTGAGGATTCATATTACCATGCAAAGCTACAAGTTTTACCCATATCAACTGTGTTGCTCTTAAATTAAGCTATGCAGCGTATCACTACACAAAAAATGTAAATATTCATATAGACTTACGCAGGTTTTGCACTTTATCTTAAAAGGGCGAGTTCAATGGCACTGAATTTATTCTAACTTGATGGTTCCAAACATCCTGTATTATCTAGGGTATAATAATTTAGTCTGACAGGCAGTAATTCTTTTTGAGAATGCAAAAATAAATTATCATTTGTATGTAAGGCAGATGTCATCAACACAATTGACATCTGTGAAATCAAGAATTGTGCATTAAGTCAGACCTTCCCTAATGTCAAGCATCTTTGAGTACATTTAATATTGGTCTTTACTGATGAAGAAATAGAATCCAGCCAAGTTTTATTGACATTTACTGCAACGTGATGACCCAAAATCCTTAATCTGATTAAGCAATGCAGTGTTGGCCACTGAACTATGTGAAAAAAACCCAAGGCGCTTCATGATTAATATGAAAGCAAACAAATCTAAAAGCATTTTTAATATGTGACCTGCTCTGTGAAAAATGAGATTTCTATGTGGCTTTAATAATTTATTGTGAGTAGGTTGTTTCATTTCTGTCATTTGTTTTCCCAAGAATTCAATTGTGTAATGATGCAAATTATTGATTATTAAAATTGGCATAATTCCATACCTCTATTAACATTTCCACAGAGCGGGTCACATATGTTCTTGAAATGAGCTGAACAATTATTTGAAATCCTAGATTCCAGGAATTACTTATCACAAAATGGAAGTTAGTTTGAAGGGATTCCAAAAATCATGTAGTCATCAGGTCAGTTGTGAAGCAAGTTTTTTTTATAATTGAAACTGGCTTTAAATGACACTGTTTACATAGTTTAGTTGTTGGAACCTACATGTAGAAAAAACGGTGGCTTCTTATATAGCGCTCAATTCCATCACGCAGTGACGCTCGTGGCACATCAACATTATTACCCCTGTCATCGGGCCAGTTATATCATTCCTAGAACCAACTCAACTCCCTGGGGAGTATGCAGCCCATGCTGCCAAATGTGTAGCGCAACAAACACCATCTCTGCCCTCAAAGGTCCCCATTTATACTCCTGGGTGAAGAGAAGCAATTATAGTTAACTGTCTTGCTCAGGGACACAAGTCTAATGCCCATTAGGTAGATCTGTGTTAACAATGTTGCTATTTTTTCAAGTGAAATTTTTTTTTAAATGTATAAATCTGAATGTCTCATTGAGTACAATATCGGGGAATAAGAAAATACTTAGTTTTATGGATTATATGTAGCAATGACACAGGAGGGTGTTGAAATCTGTGGTCACCAACCTTGATAATGATATAAGGGAGAGTTTATTTTAGTGTTAAAATAAATGTGTAACTTAAAAGGCATTTAGTTTTTAGAAGATCTTTGAAATGGTGGAGTCATAACTAGCAGGGACTTAACAATTTGGCACGCAGATTTGAATTTCTTAGGAAATACATTTATTTCCTGTTGGCATTCCCAACATTCTGTTTTCACTTCATATTTATGTAGCAATTTAAGTATAAGGTGTCGATGAAGACCAAACATTAACATGTATGATAGTTGATCCTCAAATAGTTTTAAAGTCTTATATGACCAAATTGCAGAGTACACCTTGTTATAATCTAACAGGCATTAACTGATGAGATCTAGAATTTAGCGAATAACTCTTTCCTAAAACATTACAGAACCTTGGCATTAATTTTTGAGAATTACCAATGCTATGCCTCCCTCAAATTTCATCACAGATCAACGTTGTCATCAGTTCTGTGAAACAAACTCAAATGATATGTACAAATTACAACCAAAGTTTTGTTGGGACACCACACAATTCCTTTGAACATTGCAGTAACACAAGAATTATTTTTTAAATAAGTTTTCATTTTGTTGTTTTTTCCTGTAGGGATGCCACCACCAAGACGAGTCATTTCCTGCAGTAACCTACTGATGAACCCAGTCTTAAATATGTTCGCTTCATCTTGGGATACCTACTGCAACAACACAAATGACCAAGAAGCTGTACAAGCAGCGATGAAGGGATCCATGATCTGCCCAATCAAGTTCAACCCATTCTAGTTTTATTTTTATATAGAATAATTTAAAAAAATATGTGAAATTTTCAGCTTTGTGTGGAATTTAAGAAAGAGAACTCTTTCCTAAATTAAATTAAAAATGTTAGTGTGCACCCATATAGAATAACCAATTCTATACCTTTCGCTTGTTAAAAAGTTCCTGATGCATATGTAGCAATATTCTAATGTGTTTTCTGAATTTGAACTGAAAGTAATCAGTGCTATATTTAAAGTTTTGTTAACCCTAACATCCTAGGCATTCATTTGGGGTCCAGTACAAAATACTACTCAATTCTTATAGACCAGTGTAGTAAAACGAGCTTAGTGCTATATATTCTTTAAGGTTTTATTTATAACATTGATAAAAATATCTTGTCAAAGTTCCAGCTTTGTATGATGCTACATGTAATGTGAAAGAAATATTTCGCTTCTTAAAAATGTAGGAGTTACCAATGCTATACGATGTACATGTATGGTGAATGTAAAAGTTTCAGATTTTTAAAACTGCATGTCTTATAGTTTGTATTAACACAAGAAGTGGCTGGTCACCCTGCATGAATTTAAGAAAGAGAACTCTTTCCTAAATTCAAATTATAAGGAATTACTATCTCTATCTTGTTCAAAGTATTATTTTACAAAAAAATTGCACATTTTAAATATGTACACTTATGTGTTTCTCCTTACACATTGTATTAACTCAAGAAGCGACTGGTCACCCTGCTTGAATTTAAGAAAACTCTTTCCTAAATTATTTGACTTATGCATATTTTAAACATTATTTACTTGGTTGTATGTATGTTAACCCTCCTTACATGTTGTTTTTCAAAGGAGGGTAGAATTAACTGGGTGCAGAAGACCTTGTCATATCTTGAAAATGTACATTTTAAATATTTTGTTGTTAAAAATTCACTTTATATGTTGCTTTTAATTGCAGCTATGTAAAAAAAAAAAAATTTGCGGGTGACATACACTCCTTGTACAAATCAAGTAAAATTGATCTGTACAGGGAGTGTATGTCACCCGCGCATGGAAAGGGCCGCCCCTGCAGAATCTATCGACAAAACGTGTACAAAATCCCATTGCCTTTTTAGTAGTGTTTGTGTACAAAATCCCTATCTGTTTTTTGGACTCAGTCAAGAAGGAATAAAACATTTCTTTATAAAGTAGAGTTTGTTTGTTACTCTGTCATTTATTTAACCATTGTCTCATATAATAAAAGGATGTTACAGTTAATATAATAGAGATAAAGAAAGAACATTGTACATTACAGATAGAAGTTAAACTACTGCAGGCAAATCATTAAATACATTGTTTACAAACTGATAGAATATAAAAGTAAGATTGCTAAAACTACTGCAGGAAAATCAGTACATGAATTTTCAAATCAAGATAGTTCGATTACAAACAGATAGAATAAAAAAGTAAGATTGCTAAAACTACTGCAGGAAAATCAGTACATGAATTTTCAAATCAAGATAGTTCGATTACAAACAGATAGAATAAAAAAGTAAGATTGCTAAAACTACTGCAGGAAAATCAGTACATCAATTTTCAAATCAAGATAGTTCGATTACAAACAGATAAAGTAAGATTGCTAAAACTACTGCAGGAAAATCAGTACATGTACATGAAATATAAAGTAAAATGCATTTTCAAAACACGATAATACTTTGCTTACAGTTGACAGTTGGTGCCCTACATGAACTAGCAGGATCTTTATCAGAAACACGTTCTTAGAATTTGACTTTTGGAAACTACTGTAAGATGATGTGAGAATACAACCATGTCAAATCAAAACCGCTGGTTTTGTTTAATTAATTGTTTATGGAGTGTCATGGCCGAGCGGTCTAGCTTACCGGACTCAAGTTCTGTTGTTAGCAGCAGAATGTGGGTTCGAATCCCGGCCGTGACACTTGTGTCCTTGAGCAAGACACTTAACCATAATTGCTTCTCTCCACCCAGGGGTTAAATGGGTACCTGTGAGGGCAGAGTTGGTTGATTAGCCCTATATGCGCTGTAATGGCAGCAATTGAGCTGTATACTCCCCAGGGAGCTGAGATGGTTTCAGGAATGATTTATGAGCCTTATGAGCAGGGGTAATAATATAATGCGCCTTGAGCACCACTCAGTTGGTGGATACGTGCGCTATATAAGTCCACACATTATTATTATTATTATTATTATTGCGGACATTCCAGAGTTGGGACGCTCGGGTTCAAGTCCAGCTCCAGATACATGGGACATGACAGCTGTTGGCTGCAGCAATGGCAGGGACCGTCATGTCTATCCCCAAAGGACTGGATGGTGGATAAAGTGGGCGGGGAAAGGACAAGGAGGGACCGGGGATAGTTACCCCACAGAAGTGTGCGTAAAGAGATCACCACGCTCGTTCGCCACGTCGACACTAACTTTCTGCAGAAATTATATTTAACTTAAATAAATTATTTTATAGGTGAGAGTGATTTTCCTCAAAATCACAAGGGGTCAACCACTTGTAATTTTGAGAAAAGAATACAAACCTTACCCCTTTGTGATTTTGAGGAAAACAATACAAGCCTTGTGATTTTGAGGAAAAATACAAGCCTTACCCCTTGTAATTTTGAGAGAATAAAATACAAGCCTTACCCTTGTGATTTTGAGAGAATAAAATACAAGCCTTACCCTTGTGATTTTGAGAGAATAAAATACAAGCCTTACCCTTGTGATTTTGAGAGAATAAAATACAAGCCTTGGTACAATCAATATATATTTACACTGCACTAAGGAACATGCCACCAGAGCACATATCGAATTCTTATTTATACCCAGTTGCAAAACGTTTGATCCTTCTACGGAAATAAATTCTTTTATCCAAGTTTTATAACATGATCAAAGTAGTGGCCAAAACGGTGAGGATGGCCACCAGGGGAATACAAGTGCTCCTTTCCCCTTGCAAAAATAAATAATATTTGAGCACGCTGGGTATTAAAACAATTAGAAGGCAGATTTCGTTCGACCATTCTTGTGTCTTCACCTATTATCATGTAACCTATGTCGTCATGATGACGTCATCGGTTCTCATAAAATAGAGGGCGCTATAATTGCACGTATATTATGCATATTTTAATTATTGGGATTTTCATTTAGTTTTTATAGTTGCCACCAAGAACAAAAAAATAATTAATTTATGCCTAAATGGGTTTGTCTATGTCTAATGTAACCACAAAAATGTGTTAACTTTTTTGTGTTAACTATTTATTTTTGGATTTTCTATCTCTGGGGGAACTTTTGTAGCCCCATGGTATTGAGCTTAGTTGGACGTCCATATCACTACATATTGAATAATCCTTTATTTCTCGAACATGATTTCACCTACATTAATCAAACTTGGCACAATAAATGTTCGTGCAAATGTCCTCAAAATGATATCATTGGTTGCCATGGAAACTACCTCTAGAGGGCGCTGTACTTGAAAGCATATCATGCTCACATGAATAAATTGATACAATTATTTTTAGCCATTGTAGTACACTAGTTATCACCATGGTGATAAAGTATCATTAAGTTTTACTTGGCAAGGATTTGTCAACTGTAATGTAAAGATAAAAACGAAAGATATATTTGAAAATATTTTGTTAAGGGGTCTCTGGAACTCATTGTTTAAGCCCCTTTCATGTCAAATTCAGCCGGGAATCCTAAGAATTCGGGGTAGCAACTATAAAACTAAATGACTTATAATGAGATATTTTTCAGAAAATCCCAATAATTAAAGTAAGCATAATATACGTGCAATTATAGCGCCCAGACTACACGTGTACGTGTATATACAGGGCTTGCACGCATACATGTGTGTGTTGACGATAAGCAATCTGGCTTAAGGATCACCCATGATACTTTGCGACTTCCTTCATAAGATCTTATCTTGTGGATTGTACCGGTGGGCACGAGCGAAGTAAGAACTAATGCTCGTTCTCAAACGTTTGGGGCTCATCGCTAAACCGTAAACGTATCCGAAGAAAATATTCCTCTGTGCCGCATGAGGACGCTGCTCATATTACGACTTCACCAATTCCTTCCTGTATTACTACGTTACAAATTTTATTAAACGTACTAAGTATTACCACACCATGGCAGCGTATACTTACATATCTTACTTACAAGAACGATTTCCCGTTCTACCCCCCCCCCCCTTATGCTGAGCTAAAAATATGTCAACGATTGTACTGGACTGGGCTTTTTAGTTTGGTTTTGTTTGAGATTAGCGGTGGGTTGTAAACTGCATTTGTTTTTTGTTTTGCGGACTATTTATTGAGTTACATTTTAGGGGGTTAAATAGGTCTAATACTTTTGGATATATTGTACAAATGTTTTCAATATTTTTTTTTCAATAATTGGACACCCTTGCGATAAATCAATTGAATGTTTTTTTTGTATTATTTTGGTCATTTGATAAATTACAAAACCTTAAAAAAACCTTAAATAATGAAGTATAATTACGGAGAAGTTTATAGGTTACTTAAACAAATTTTGTCTATTTTTGCCCTTTAATTCATAAATTGTACGTCAAACGTTCATCTCAAACGTTTGGGGATCACAGGTCAACGCATACTTGAATATATCCAACGTTTGGCATTCGGGACCATAGTAGGCCTGTAGTATCCTGCCTAAATTTAGCTTTGTTTTTGTGATAAAGTCTTCAGGTCTGACAAACTAATTAAAGATTTCTTGAGTTTACATTTAACAAAATACACCTTGTCTGTTTCAACCCTTTAATTAGTTAGGGGTATGTAGACTCATTTAAAGATCTGTTACGTTTATATATGGCTGTAACCTAATTTGTAGTTAAAAAGTGCATGATTAGTTCATCTCAAACGTTTCAGGACCAAAACCCTATGCATTGTGCACAAAAACAACTCAAACGTTTGGGGACCATCGAAATATCAATTGTTAAAAATATGAATAATTATGATAAAGTATTCAACTCTTGGAATGTTATTTAGTGGTAAGTAGACTTTAATTCAAAAATCTATTTCATTTATATATCTAACCTCATTACTAGTTTTAAAAGTGGTTAGTTCATCTCAAACGTGTCAGGACCAATAACCCTATGCACGGTACAAAAACAAATAAAATTATTATTAATTATGATAAATTAGTTTATTTATCCCTTAAAAATTTCCCAATAGTTGAATACGTTATCATAATTAATTATAATTGTATGGGTATATACTTCAATGGTCCTGATCCAGTATTTAAAAAAAAAATTATAATAACATTGTTGCCTTAAATATTTTATTGGTAACCAGTGCAGTTCATAATTGTCTATAAAAACTAAATCCAAAATGTGGGGGAGGGGAACTTTATTTTTTAATTATTGGGAGTTTCATCAACCCCCTTCCCCCGTTGTCTACGGCCCTGACTATTTTTTCACAATTTTCTTTGACGGGACCCACCATTATTCGATAAAGCCTGGGTCCAATTTCATGGCACTGCTTACCACAGAATTCTGCGCTTACGGCGCCATAAAAAGCGTGTGATTCTATGAGCCGTAAGCTCAGAATTCCGCAGTAAGCAGTGCCATGAAATTGGGCCCTGGTCTGTCGTCGCCACATGTAAGTCTGTAAATTAAATATTAATTTTTGAGACTTTCTATTGGAATATAACTACCATACAGCGTGCACCCGATCAACCATGTACTGTACATGTACTGTACATGTACAATTTGTACATAATCCTATACCCCATTAATTTACGTATGAAATAATAAAGGAAGGACTTGAAGAAGTTTTGCTACCCTCTTAGATAGCGCCCTCATGCGGCACAGAGGAATATTTTCTTCGGATATGTTTACAGTTTAGTGATGAGCTCCAAACGTTTGAGAATTAGCAATTAACTGAGAACTTGGCCTACCCCTGGGGACGCGGTTGCCAAAAAAAAGAGATTATCGTATTTTAGACAGGTTCCAGTTGTCTCTACTATTGCTTGATTGCACGGCACGAGTCAGGTCACTAGACTACAACGTCACGTTGTTGAAATCTGGCGCTCTCAGTATGAATCGGAGAACAGAAGAGAGTGGATGGACTTGTCAATATTCCCAATCGACAAACATCGAGCTAATAAGTCTACAAAAACCATCCTCACCGAAATTATATATTGGGTAAGTACTCATACTTAATTAGTTTTTAAAATTGGGAAAAATTTTCGAATTTTAAAATGTTGGCCGCTGCACGAATTTGAATCTCCGACATGCGAGAACCGTTATTCGCCATCCAGTATAGTGGCGCACATGGCCTATACTACATACTAGAGTATCGCCGTTGGTGTACTGAATAGGTTTTACTATCAATCATTCATAGGCCTACCGTTTTTCTACAAAAAACGTTAACCTTTTACAGACAAACATAACATATTAATTATTGGAAAGAATGTCAAACCCACCCACCACATGTGCACAAAACGGCCAACAGCTCACTGGTCTGGATGTGTATAAATTCTCTTAAGTATGCCCTCTTTCGTCTTTTAAAGGACATTATGTGATATTTCTTTATTTGTCATATTTTGATAGAAAAGTGGCAGTTATATTCATCATTTTTTCCTAATTATTATGGTATAATGGTATAACAATGTGATGGCACCAGCTCATTTTAACTTCATGGACCTTGTGTCATTAAACAGTGTGGGCATTTAATTTGTGCCGTCATTGTATGGCAGCCATTTTATCGTCTGCCTCTGGCATCAACTCTCTTGGTATTGACCACGATGGGAAAAGAATGTCATATCCGCCTGCCACTTAAGGGTTTTTGATTTTTTTTTGCAACTACTAACCAGTTAAAAAATGATTGTCTATTTTTTGGGGTATAGAAATTTAAATTTTTTTTCTTTAAAATCCACTTTTATGATGATTTCGGTATTTATTTCCCTTTAAAAAAATCCCCCCCTTCAGAAAATAGAAGGATCCTATTATAGTTGCCACCATGCATGTACACTGACTGTGTTGGTCACTAATGGGAGTTGACAAGATCAGACTGACATGACTGAGAAAGTCATTGTATACCAAAAATGCCTGATTTTTTTTGTTTCATGAAATAAATATCCTGGAATTAGGGTTTTCAGGTGAAAAATTATTCCTAAACCAATATGCTCAATATTTATATCAAATTAAAGGTCTTGATGAAAGAAATCTAATGGTTTTTAAATCAAGAAAACCGGACGAGTAGTGGATGCCCTCAGCAGAGCGCGGCAAATTTTACTGGCCGAATGCGCCCGATCTCAGAACACTTCGCTAAAGGCTGGGCGGGACAGTCATAAAAACCTAGCCTTTTGCACGTACTTCCGATTGCTATTTTATGTACATTGTTGGATAGCTGAGACTGAGGTTTCCAATGAGCTATTACATGTAAGATTTCGACGGGTAAAAGTAGTAAAAATTTGTTTTTAAAATTTTGATGTTTTTTGTTGCGGGCGATGCGCTGTGCATGTGGATGGCTTCGGTCAAGCACGTACAAACTGAAAACCCTACTGGAATCATTTGAAGTATAAGTCCATCCATAAAAGATAACATTATTGGTTACACTGAATGAGAAAAAGTGGCGGTTTTATACGGCATTATATCCCACCAAAATGCCCCATCACCATTACTAAATCCTAGTACTTTAAAAAAAAAAATACAATTTTTGTATCACTGCAAAGAGGATAAATCAAGAGAAATTCAGTGATGTAAAAATCAGCTCAATACCTTGAAGTATATGGAAGTTATTTGAAGCAGTCTGTTTTGTAATCTTTCAACAGATCACTCTGGCTAGGTTGTGGGAATAACATGATAGCTTCAATGGTGTAGCATGCTACAGGATGTGTCAACTTGTTGGTTGATTTTTGTGAAAATTTGTGGTAAGTTTGAGATATATTATCATAATAAAGGGAAGGTACAACATTGGTAATGCACGTCCATTCCAATCCTCCAGTTTTCAAGAAATATCATAAATCATAAAACTAACCTGTGAAAGTTTGATCACAATAGGTTCCCATGTTGAGAAAAAAACCAAACTGTTACATATCTGTTATGTTTTTACTGTTAGTTTTCAGATAATAATGTGGTCATTTTGTGTTCAGCTCATGACCAATACTGTACCTTCCCTTTAAAGTTAAATAACATTTGATAATTTACCAACAAACGGAGGAGGGAATAAAACTAAGATAAACACCTCAAGGGTTGTAGCTACGACCCCCATGGGTCAAAACTATGCTTTGAATATTGTTATTCACTTATTCACAACTGCTGTCAGGTTGGAAGGAATGTCTAAGCCAACCGCCATTTGTGTAAAATGTCTAAGCATGTGGTTTTAGCAGAGACAAAATGGCCAACATGTCACTGGATGTGCACACATTCATTTCTCAAAATTGCCCAAAATATAATTTCCAATCCTCACAGGACTACACTTTCCTCTACTTATAAAGTGTACGTCCTTTATCATCTTTTAAAGGAAAATCTGTGATATTTGTCACATTTGGATAGACAAGTGTATTTGACCTATCCGTCAGGTTTAGTAAGTTTAAAGGAAGGTATGACATGGGTATTTTAATGCCAGTAAAGCTGATTCTACAAGTAGACTTTCTCTCTTTAAGTGAACCAGTCAAGACTGTAATAGTTGATGTATGAAGACATTTTGGAAATGTGCACTTGTCTGCAATCGTCTTTTTTTATGAGAACATTTTACTATTTTACTTGAAAGGATAAAATTAAAAATTACAGTTAATAAAATTCATGAGGATTGAGGTTTTACACTAAAAATTTCCCAAAATTAATGTATGGTTGGTCCCTTCATGAATTCTTGAAGGTACTTTTTCCCACAGTAATCTAAGTTTCAATGTGGGAATCAGTTTTTTGGCATAATGTCACAAGAGGGCACATTCAGACACATGTGATTGTAAATCTGTAGGAGTTGGAGAATGATTTTGAGCAAGAT
Source organism: Zoroaster sp. YZ-2022 (assembly GCA_029582265.1). Classification (NCBI taxonomy): domain Eukaryota; kingdom Metazoa; phylum Echinodermata; class Asteroidea; order Forcipulatida; family Zoroasteridae; genus Zoroaster; species Zoroaster sp. YZ-2022. The sequence continues at coordinate 8,455,154 of CM055836.1, forward strand.
AAGGAAGCAGAATTGATTATTCATATCAACTGTGTTGCTCTTAAACTACTACCCCCCTTATGCCATGCAGCGTATCACTACACAAAGAAAGTAACTATATTCATATAGGCCTATGTAGGTTTTGCACTTGATCTTAAAAGGAGAATACAATGGCACTGAATGTGAATTGTATGTACACTATAATTGCAAAAATAAATTATCATTTGTGTGTCGTGGCCGAGCGGTCTAGCTTACCGGATTCAAGTTCTGGTGTTAGCAACATAATGTGGGTTCGAATCACGGCCATGACACTTGTGTCCTTGAGCAAGACACTTAATCATAATTGCTTCTCTCCACCCAGGGGTTAAATGGGTACCTGTGAAGGCAGAGTTGGTTTGCTCTACATGTATATGCGCTAGAAATGGCAGCAATTGAGCTGTATACTCCCCAGGGAGCTGAGATGGTTTCAGGAATGATTTATGAGCCTTATGAGCAGGGATAATAATACAATGCGCCTTGAGCACCACTTAGTTGGTGGATACGTGCGCTATATAAGTCCACACATTATTATTATTAAGGCAACTGTCATCAACACAATTGACATCTGTGAAATCAAGAATTGTGCATTAAGTCGGACCTTCCCTAATGTCATGCATTTTTTTTCATTACATTTAACATTGGTCTTCACTGGTGAAGAAATAGAATCCAGCCAAGTTTTATTGACATTTACTGCAACGTGATGACCGGTCACCCCAAACCTTATTGCTATTAAGCAATGCAGTGTTGGCCACTGTTAACTGTGTTAAAAAAAACCAAGGCGCTTCATGGCCATGATTAATATTGAGTCGCAAGTCGCACATTAAGATTTCTATGTGGCTTTAATAATTTATTGATTGAAATTGACGTCAATTTCAATCATTAAAATATTAAAATCAATGATTTTTTTGTGAGAAAGTTGTTTCATTTGTCATTTGTTATCTAAGAATTCAATTATGCAAATTATTGATTATTAAAAATGGCATATCTCCATAATGCTGTCGTTACACAGTTTTATACACACCTATTAACATATACCAAATTAAAGCTGGTGATGTACTCTTTCCAGCCACGTAGAAATCTCAATTTTTCCAATTTGTGACTTTGACTCATTTTCATAGAAGCGGTTCACATATGTTCTTGTTAATGAACAAAATGAAATGAGCTGAACAATTATTTGAAATCCTAGATTCCAGGAATAATGCCTTACTTATAATCACAAAATGGAAGTTAGTTTGAAGGGATTCCAAAAATTACGTAGTCAATTGTGAAGCAAAAGTTTAAAAAAAAAAAAATTATAATTGAAACTGGCATTAAATGACACTAATGTTTACATAGTTTAGTTGTTGGAAGCTACATGTAGTATAGATTTTTATTAATATTTTAGAAATAATAATAGTGGCTTCTTATATAGTGCTCAATTCCATCACGCAGTGACGTTCGTGGTACATCAACATTATTACCCCTGTCATTGGGCCAGTTATATCATTCCTAGAACCAACTCAACTCCCTGGGGAGTATGCTGCCAATAAGTAGTGCAACAAGCTTAACCCTAACCTTCCAAATTCAACCAAAATCAACCGGAGGATTTGGTTGATTTTGGAGGATTTTGGCAGGATGGCCCAATGTAACGTTGGTTGATTTTGGAGGAGTTTGGCAGGTTAGACAATTTTTCTTGATTGATTTTGGAGGAGTTCAATGGCAGGGTTAGACAAATTTTCTTGGTCGATTTCACCATATACTGGCACCTTTAGTTTTAACAGTTCTAAGGTCAGAAAGTCTCGGGTTACTTCCACTTACAGTAGCTTAGGGTACAATAATAATAATGTTTATAAGTTTCAAGGATATGTGTTACATGTTGCAGCTGCATGAAACAAAGGGACATCTGTTAGAAAACCGGTTGATTTTGGAGGATTTAGGCAGTGGGCACCACACAAAATAGAACACCGGTTGATTTTGGAGGATTTTGGAAGGTTTCTAGAAAATGAGCCTAGGGTTAATCAAACACAATTCCCATCTCTCAAAGGTCCCCATTTATACTCCTGGGTGAAGAGAAGCAATTACAATGTATAGTTAACCATAGAGCTACCGTCTTGCTCAGGTGCATGTACACAAGCACCACAGTCGCGGCCAGGAATCGAACCTACATTCTGACGACTTGGCCATCAGAACATACATGTAGGTCTGATGCCCAGGCATTAACATCTACCATTAGGTAGATCTGTCTTAATAATTATGTTGCTATTTTTACAAGCGAAAAATCTATTTAAAAAAATGTATAAATCTGAATGTCTCATTGCTTTTAAGAGTACAATATCAGGGAATAAGAAAATACTTAGTTTTTATGAATTATATGTAGCAGTGCCACAGGAGAGTGTTGAAGTCTGTGGTCACCAAACTTGATAATGATATAAAGGAGTTTATTTGAGTGTTAAAATAAATGTGTAACCATCACTAGCAGGGACTTTACAATTTGGCACACATATTTGAAATTCTTAGGAAATACATTTATTTCCTGTTGGTATTCCCAACATTCTGTTTTCACTTCATATTTATGTAGCAATTTAAGTACAGGGTGTTGATGAAAACCAAACATTAACATGCATGATGGTTGTTCCTCAAATACTTTTGACCCTCCTACTGTTTGACCACTTACCAAAATGCCCACTGGTTTTGTACACACATACCATTTGAACAGTGTTGGTAGCAAGCTTTACCACCATTCAAATGCATAGAGGGTCCATTGATTCACCACTTAGAAGTATCCAAGCAAGGTTTTGTATTAGCTGACCTACATGTACCATTCAAAACCATAAAAGCGAATGGTTTCAAATGGTGGATCAACTTGTATGAAAAAGGTACCAGAAGTAGGAGGGTCTTATATGACCAAATTGCAGAGTACACCTTGTTATGTACAAATTCAACCAAAGTTCTGTTGGGACATCACACAATTCCTTTGAACATTGCAGTAACACAAGAATTATTTTTTAAATAAGTTTTCATTTTGTTGTTTTTTACTGTAGGGATGCCACCACCAAGACGAGTCATTTCCTGCAGTAACCTACTGATGAACCCAGTCTTAAATATGTTCGCTTCATCTTGGGATACCTACTGCAACAACACAAATGACCAAGGAGCTGTACAAGCAGGGATCCATGATCTGCCCAATCAAGTTAACCCATTCTAGTTTTAATTTCATATAGAATAATAAAAAATATGTGAAATTTTCAGCTTTGTGTGGAATTTAAGAAAGAGAACTCTTTCCTAAATTAAATTTAAAATGTTTGTGTGCACCCATACAGAATAACCAATTCTATACCTTTCGCTTGTTAAAAGTTCCTGATGCATATGTAGCAACATTCTAATGTGTTAGATATCCTGTGAAAGTTCGAGCAATTTAAAACCATTTGTCGTATAGTTTGTATAAACACAAAAAGCAGCTGGTCACCTAGCAATATTCTAATGGGTTTACTGAATTTGAACTAAAAGTAGTTAATAAGCTTGTGCGATAACATCAGGTTTAAATAAAATCAGAAATTCCATGGAAACAAAATCAGGACAGCCTTTTCAGAAGTGAGAAACTGAAGTGAACTACTTAATAAGTAGTGCAAACAAATTTTGGATTTATTGTGATGCTTGTAGAAGGGTACATACATCTTGTACCCGTGGTTATCGGCTCGAATGCAATCATGAACAAAAAAATCGACATCGCCCAAGCTTAGTAGTTAATGCTATGTATATACTCTTTAAGGTTTTATTAATTTCACATAGAATAATAGTGATTTATAACATTGATAAAAATATCTTGTCAAAGTTCCATATGATGCTACATGTACATGTAATGTGAAAGAACTATTTCCTGATTTCCAGGAAAAATGTTGTATAGAGTTACCAATGCTATACATGTAATGTTACTCTTATATTTGTAATATTGGTGAATGTAAAAGTTTCAGATATTTAAAACTCCGTGTCTTATCACAAGAAGCGCCTGGTCACCCTGCATGAATTTAAGAAAGAGATCTTTCCTAAATAGAAATTACGTAACTTTTCTCTTGGCAAAAGTGGTACTACTAGGTTTCCTCGCTCTGCACGATTTAGAACTTTTTCTATCTTGTTCAAAGTATTATTTTACTAGAAAATTGCACATTTTAAATATTTACTTGATGTGTCTCTGCTTACACCAAAAAACTAAAATTGTATTAACTGAAGAAGTGACTGGTCACCCTGCTTGAATTTAAGAAAACTTTCCTAAATTATTTGACTTATGCTTTCTGTTAAGTGTGATTATTTACATGTACTTGGTTTGTATGTTAACCCTGACATCTTGTTTTTCTATTCAGGTACATAACCTTCTCTTGTGTTATCTTGAAAATGTACAATTTAAATATTTTGTGAAATTAGTTGCTTTTTATTTCAGCTATGTAAAACTTTTAGCGGGTGACATACACTCCTTGTACAAATCAAGTAAAATTGATCTGTACAGGGAGTGTATGTCACCCGCGCAAGGAAGGGACCCATCGCGTAGAACCTATCGACAAAACGTGTACAAAATCCCATTGCCTTTTTAGTAGTGTTTGTGTACAAAATCCCTATCTCTTTTTTGGACTTGGTTAAGAAGGAATAAAACGTTTCTTTATACAATAGAGATTGTTTGTTACTCTGTCATTTATTTAACCATTGTCTAATATAATAAAAGGATGTTACAGTTAATATAATACAGATAAAGAAAGAACATTGTACATTACAGATAGAACTTTAAACTACTGCAGGCAAATAGTTAAAATACATTGTTTACAAACTGATAGAATATAAAAGTAAGATTGCTGAAATAGTTAAAATACATTGTTTACAAACTGATAGAATATAAAAGTAAGATTGCTGAATGACTGCAGGCAAATAGTTAAAATACATTGTTTACAAACTGATAGAATATAAAAGTAAGATTGCTGAAATAGTTAAAATACATCGTTTACAAACTGATAGAATACAAAAGTAAGATTGCTGAATGACTGCAGGCAAATAGTTAAAATACATTGTTTACAAACTGATAGAATATAAAAGTAAGATTGCTGAATGACTGCAGGCAAATAGTTAAAATACATTGTTTACAAACTGATAGAATATAAAAGTAAGATTGCTGAAATAGTTAAAATACATCGTTTACAAACTGATAGAATACAAAAGTAAGATTGCTGAATGACTGCAGGCAAATCAGTACATGAATTTTCAAATCAAGATACATGTAATAGTTTGATGACAAACGGAATAAAATTGCTGAAACTACTGCAGGAAAATCAGTACATGAAAAATAAATTTAAATGCATTTTCAAAACACGATAGTTTGCTTAGAGTTGACAGTTGGTGCCCTACATGAACTAGCAGGATCTTTATCAAAAACACGTTCTTAGAATTTGACTTTTGGAAACTACTGTAAGATGACGAGACAGTTTTGTACTTCTTTTAATTATTACATTTTCAAAATGTGAGAATACAACCATGTCAAATCAAAACCAGGAATCACCTTCGTCTTCAAATTTTTTGATTCACCACTATCACTGCCATAGTCTCATGGACATTTGAAGGAATATTACATCAAAGTTCCAATATTTTGAATGCACACTTACAAAAAACTGCAATCTACGTAATCTACTGTACCTCTCAATAAATCATTTATGAAACTTACCCACATCGAAGACTCTCAAAGGAAGTCCATGCCGACTCTTGCTTTTTAAATTTCCTTGAGACACACATGAGGTGGAATTAAGTCTATTGTTCATTGCATTCACACGCTGTATTCTCCTTAAAACTCCAAGAAGAGAGCAGCAACATGTTTGTATTTCCCAACACTAGAGAAGAGGAGGTTTAGTCTGTTGTTGGGCACCATACGTCTCCAAATTATCTTGTGATCAGGTACTCTGCTAGTCTGCACTTCATCATACGCCAAAACTTCCTACATGTATGCATTTCCTGGAGAAGCACATAAGATGGATAAGTCTATTGTTCGTTGCATTCACATGTTGTATTCTCCTTAAAACTCCAAGAAGAGAGCAGCAACATGTTTGCATTTTCCAACACTTTAGAGTAGAGGTGGTTAAGTCTCCTCCAGGTTGTAGGACATCATCCGTCTCACGCTTATCTTGTAATGCAGGATTGATGATCAATAGTAAATCCACACTGCGGTCAATATAAAAGAAAAAACAAAGTAAATATACACAACATAATATTTTCCACAAACAGTCATCGCCATCACAACCACAAATGTTACAAGTGTGGGGGGAGGGGGAATCCCCATCACCTATAACATCAAAGAAGATTTAAAGGTAAATAATTGGGCACTTGTCACTTCACTGGATAAAATGTTGATTTGCATTAAGTATAAAAAAATGTTCCTTTATTAATGAATCTACACAGAAACCAATCTGTGAAGATTCTTAAAGGAAGACCACGTCAACTCTGGCTTGTTTTAGTGAGGAATATTTTTTTGTAACACAAGGCAATAGAGGACAAAGTTTTTATAACAATTCAGGCAGAATTATAATCTAATAGTTTTGTCTAAGTTGCTATTTTTTAAAGAAAAAGTAAAATTATTGCCCAGAATCCTAAATAAGTTGAGTCAATTAACTTACATACATGTACATACAATGTAAATGTATTTAGCAGACAATTAGCTATTCATTTAGGTTCAAATTAGTTTCTATCCTTTAAGCCCATGCACTATTGGTAAAAGATAAATACATGCGTATACATGTACCTCCATCCCTGAAGAGGATCAATATTATGTGTAGCAACCAATCTAATATTTTTTTTAGCTCAATTGAACCACATGTTAGGGAGGAAATTGGGAATACTCATGTTCAAATTATGATCCCCAATACAAGATTACAGAGGTCGGTGTTCTTTCCCATACTGAACAACATTCCAACTACATGTACACGATGTAAGTCAACACATTGAACATTTGACATTCATTCTTCACAAAATGGTGAGAATTGTATGCATTGATTACAATGTATATAGGCCAATGAAAGTTGATTAGTTTCTTGTCCGAATTTTGGCCCAGCTTTGAAAATTGTATTATTCATTATTTTCAAACAAACACCCAAAACGATGGGCAGACTAAAATTTAGTTTCAGTTGAGTCCTCATTTGTGAGCAAAATATACTGTATAAAAAAGTAACTCATTTCCAGAAGTTTTTTTTCAGGAATGAATGCTTCAATGAAACAGGGAACATTACACATTTGAAAATGGCATAAAAAATAATGATTTGTAAATGCCCAAAACAGTTAAGATTGATTGGATGAAACATGATCATGTACAAACTAGTGCTGGGAGTTACCAGTTAGTTCACTAACAGTTTAACCGAATCTTTCATACTGTACTTTGACCAATACATGTGTGTACCATGCATGTATGCAAACAGATCATGTACAAACTAGTGCTGGGAGTTACCAGTTAGTTCACTAACAGTTTAACTGAATCTTTCATACTGTACTATGACCAATACATGTGTGTACCATGCATGTATGCAAACAGATCATGTACAAACTAGTGCTGGGAGTTACCAGTTAGTTCACTAACAGTTTAACCGAATCTTTCATACTGTACTATGACCAATACATGTGTGTACCATGCATGTATGCAAACAGATCATGTACAAACTAGTGCTGGGAGTTACCAGTTAGTTCACTAACAGTTTAACCGAATCTTTCATACTGTACTATGACCAATACATGTGTGTACCATGCATGTATGCAAACAGATCATGTACAAACTAGTGCTGGGAGTTACCAGTTAGTTCACTAACAGTTTCAACGAATCTTTCATACTGTACTATGACTAATACATACATGTATACCATGCATGTATGCAAACAGATCATGTACAAACTAGTGCTGGGAGTTACCAGTTAGTTCACTAACAGTTTAACCGAATCTTTCATACTGTACTATGACCAATACATGTGTGTACCATGCATGTATGCAAACAGATCATGTACAAACTAGTGCTGGGAGTTACCAGTTAGTTCACTAACAGTTTAACCGAATCTTTCATACTGTACTATGACCAATGCATGTGTACCATGCATGTATGCAAACAGATCATGTACAAACTAGTGCTGGGAGTTACCAATTAGTTCACTAACAGTTTAACCAAATCTTTCATACTGTACTATGACCAATGCATGTGTACCATGCATGTATGCAAACAGATCATGTACAAACTAGTGCTGGGAGTTACCAGTTAGTTCACTAACAGTTTAACTGAATCTTACATACTGTACTATGACCAATGCATGTGTGTACCATGCATGTATGCAAACAGATCATGTACAAACTAGTGCTGGGAGTTACCAGTTAGTTCACTAACAGTTTAACCAAATCTTTCATACTGTACTATGACCAATGCATGTGTACCATGCATGTATGCAAACAGATCATGTACAAACTAGTGCTGGGAGTTACCAGTTAGTTCACTAACAGTTTAACCGAATCTTTCATACTGTACTATGACCAATGCATGTGTGTACCATGCATGTATGCAAACAGATCATGTACAAACTAGTGCTGGGAGTTAACAGTTAGTTCACTAACCGTTTAACTGAATCTTTCATACTGTACTATGACCAATGCATGTGTACCATGCATGTATGCAAACAGATCATGTACAAACTAGTGCTGGGAGTCACCAGTTAGTTCACTAACAGTTTAACCAAATCTTTCATACTGTACTATGACCAATGCATGTGTACCATGCATGTATGCAAACAGATCATGTACAAACTAGTGCTGGGAGTTACCAGTTAGTTCACTAACAGTTTAACCGAATCTTTCATACTGTACTATGACCAATGCATGTATGTACCATGCATGTATGCAAACAGATCATGTACAAACTAGTGCTGGGAGTTAACAGTTAGTTCACTAACCGTTTAACTGAATCTTTCATACTGTACTATGACCAATGCATGTGTACCATGCATGTATGCAAACAGATCATGTACAAACTAGTGCTGGGAGTCACCAGTTAGTTCACTAACAGTTTAACCGAATCTTTCATACTGTACTATGACCAATACATGTGTGTACCATGCATGTATGCAAACAGATCATGTACAAACTAGTGCTGGGAGTTACCAGTTAGTTCACTAACAGTTTAACTGAATCTTTCAAGGTCGGTTAACCGAAAGTCAGCACCTGACATCCACACAAACTACATGTAGATTATGGCACACTATGCATACATGTACATGTACATTTTCAATCAAAAAGCATTCATCAATAAAATTTCCGCAATGATTGTTTAATAACCAATGCAGCATTAAAAAAAAGTCTAGAACAACAAAATGGGTGGAAAATTCTTCCAAAATGGTTGGTCTGTTAGCCGGAAAATTTTTATAAACTGTTAGTGCAGTTTTGGTTGGTCAGCCGTCCCCATCACTAATTTATTGTCAACATTTTAAAAAGTAATCTCAATCCCCAGAGTAGTGGCACAAACTTCAGCCTTACATCTTCACTTCTTTGACATACATGTAAGATAATCCTTGTAATTGTAGATGGTACATTGGCATAATATGCTACATATAAATGCACAATGCATGACACACTCAATTCCTTTATACTGCATAATTGTTTTGGAACGCGTAGATCGTGTCACGGCACATGTTTAGGTTCACACTTGCGTATCACAGCAGCAAATATGACATGAAGTGTGTAATCAAATGAAGGGAGTTAAAAGCACCAAATTCAATGTAATATTCACGTGTATTTTGGATAAAATCTCGTGGAAAAGTTTGTGAAATTAATAACCTGGTAATTGCCAATTCCGTTTAAATGGACAGTATCATCACGATCAGAGCAGACTTTCAACAAGGCATGGAATCGGTGACTTAGTTTAAGAAGAACACTGATTAAAAATTACTGGCTCATTTATGCAGCAGCAATGGTAACATGACCTTATCATGTGGGGTATTATTTTCAGTGACTGTGTTAATGTAAAACTAGAACTCCGATTCCATGCCCTGTTGATTGTGACAATATTGTCCCTTCTAGGCAAAACAAAAGTCACTGGTTTCTGGTCATAGTTTGGCTTCAAATTTGGTGTGGTGACGCGCTTTTGTTTTTGTGAATAAGTGATAAATGTCTGGTTATTGGAACCAGACCAAATTTCCCATACATAAGAGAGGCCACACAAATTGAGCAAAGGTTCATAACCCTATGTGAAAAAGATGTTTAAAAAACAGTACAGCAGAATTACAATCAATCCAGCAATTTTGGCTGCAATTGGACATCGTTTCATAGCAAAAACAAAGAAAACTATAAATGCTGCCACACGGGTCTCAGATGATGTGTGGAGACCAGAAATCGGAGACTTTTTGACACGGTACAACTGTGAACCTACCTAATAGATGATAAAAGATGACAAGACTGTTGAAGGCTGATGAGCTGTCGTAGCTGTCAGTTGTTGGTTGAGCTGAAACCAATGATCCTTCCTTCAGTAATATAGACACATCAACTCTGTGATGTCATCATTGGCAATGGTGGCAGAAACAAGAATATTCTGTTGTCCCTTCTTCCCAACTCAATCTGTGAAATAAAAATCAAGTTTGCATTTTAAGGGCTGATGAAATATAACATTTTGTAATTGGCAAAACAATAAAAAATAAGTAGAATGCCAGAATGGTATTTCAAATCCCAATTGCATGTGTTTTAGCAGATGACAAAATGGCCAATATCTCACCGAATGTGCACACATTAATTGCTCAAAATGTCCCAAAATATAGTTTCCAATCCTCATTTGACTATATTTTTCTCTCTGTAAGTATGTCCTCTATCATCTTTTAAATGAAAATCTGATTTTGTCATACATTATGTATTTAGCCCAGCCCCACTAGTGTGTCATGGACCTGAATCATTAGCCACACACTTGCTCCATTGACACTGACAGTCTCAATTTTGTAAATTCTTGGCACTCAAATTGATGATATTTGCAACTATTTTGACACACTAGATATGTTCCTTACATGTTGAACTTTCAAAGCGGCTAAAAAAACATTGTGATTTTAATTACATTTACATTTCATGACATATGGGACTGAAAATGTTCGACAGTCGGCAGTTTGCAGATTTTGGGAAGAATGTCAAATTCAACCGACATTTTTATTTCTAAATATGACCAAATATCACAGATTTTCCTTTCAAAGATGATAGAGGATAATGTAGGGAAAGAATTTCGTATCCAACCGCCACTTTTTGAGGGCTTTTTCGGAATTTTTTTGCAACCACTAACCAGTTAACAAATTATTCTATCGATTTTAGGTGGTACAGAAAGCGAAAACTATCTTTAAAATCCACTTTTATGATGGTTTTCGGATTTTATTTCCCCTCTAAAAAAATCCTCCCCTTCAGAAAATAGAAGGATCCTATTAGTTGCCACTGCGCATGTACAATGACTGTATTGGTCACTAATTGTGGAGTTTACAAGATCAGACTGACATGACTGAGGAAGTCATCGTATACCAAAAATGCCTGATTTTTCATGAAATAAATATCCTTGAATAATTTGAAGTATATGTCCATCATCATCCATATTTTCTCCACCTTACGAGGTAGGTAAGATTCCTTTATTGGTTATATTGAATGAGAAAAAGTGGCGGTCGGATACGACATTCTACCCAAATGTAGTGAAGGGAGGAATGGAAATATTTTGGAAGATTTTGAGCAATGAATGTATGCACATCAAATGAGCTGTTGGCCATTATTTTTATTTGTCTGCTAAAACACATGCAAAAGACATCGTGCACAAGTGAAGGTTGGGTTCGACATTCTTTCCCAGATTTCAAAGAAGGCGGCCATTTTAATTTAGATCATCTTGCACACGCAACAATTTTATGACAGCTGTTTGATGTGTGCACAGACTCGTTTTATTTTAAATGCAGTAAGTCTGTGTACACATCAAACAGCCATCGTTAAATTGTTTTGTACATGGGGCGAATCAAATTAAAATAGCCTCCTTCGTTCAAATTAGCTAGGATGATCCTATTATGTTATTCACATAAGCGCTATACAGAGACTAGAGTGTACAAAAAACGTATATTGCATGTTTTACGAAAAAATAAACACATTGCACTGTAACACCTTAAATACTATGTATCTATACTGTATTGGGTAGAATGTCGTATCCGACCGACCCGTGACTTTTTCTCATTCAATATAACCAATAATGTAATCTTACCTACATACATGTAGTAAGGTGGAGAAAATATGGATGATGATGATGGACATATACTTCAAATTATTCCAGGATATTTATTTCATGAAAAATCAGGCATTTTTAGTATACGATGACTTCCTCAGTCATGTCAGTCTGATCTTGTGAACTCCCCAATTAGTGACCAACACGGTCATTGTACATGCACAGTGGCAACTATAGGATCCTTCTATTTTCTGAAGGGGAGGATTTTTTTAGAAGTCCGAAAACCATCATAAAAGTGGATTTTAAAGATAGTTTTGCTTTCTGTATCCTCAATTTACCTAAATGACGCACTACATGTAAGGTTATCAACTGGACGGTAACTTACAAATGAAATTAGCAGTTTGGTGTTTCAGTTTGTTTCAGTGAAGGATTCTCTTGCAAAATCGGAATTTCAATGCATGATCATGCGTGGGCGTCTTGAGCGATAAAATGGTATAATTTGAAGAAGCTCTCAAAACTTTAATCAATTTGTCAATATTCTTGAAAGACCAATAAAATGGAAGGTGGTTAAAATTTTTGCAAAAAGAACTTTAAAACTTTGAAATGTGTAAAAATGCTGTTAACATTTTGTCAAATAAAAGATTTCTTTTCATAACCATGATTCATTTTCTCAATAATTTTCCACTACCGTCGAAATAAACACCAACAAATTAAGTCGTCTTCGTTCGCTTCTTCTACAAGTAATGTGTCCATTTTGAGGATCAGTATTTCTTTAAAAGATCATTGCAAATGCAAAGCATTCATATATTTTGGTTTCCACAGACGGCATAGAACAATAAAATCACAGATGTTCGTGAAAAAAAAAATGAGGTCATGTAAATCTCTTACTATTTGTATCTAGTAAAATCAGTGGTTAAACAATTTTTCCACTTTCACAAGCACTAACTTTCCAGTAAATCATACAATTTAACTATAATTTTTATTTCTGTAACAAGCACGACTTGGATAAGTTTATGCAACCAGTAATAGGCCTATGCCATAATTTTGTAAGTTTTCCGAGAAATGCTAAGCCAAATGTAGGTGCGTCATTTCACGAGTGCGGCGAATTACGTACATGGACGATCAAATACCACCAAAAATCAATAGAATATTATTTTTTTACTGGTTAGTGGTTGCAAAAATTCCAAAAAGCCCTTAAAAGTGGCGGTCGGATACGACATTCTTTCCTGTATTGTTATAACGTGTATGCCTTTGATAATTAAAAAAAATTGAAACTTACATGTACACTGTGTTGCCCAATTCTTGCCTTGTTTTGGTCTTCTCTGCGGTTCGATTCTGTCCGCACAATGTGATCACGAATCATACACCAACCTACATACATGTACATACCACACTATACCATGGATCGTAGCGCTCGCAATCCTTTTTCATTCACGGTCCTACTGCAATTACTGGAGCTGGATCTGGATCGGATGGAGTGCAGTGGAGCGGAGCAGGAGTCGAGTAGAGCCGTATATACGGCTCTGGAGCGGAGCGGCAAACAGCGCCCCCACCCGACTCAACCTTTGCAATACAAACCTACGGCTGTTTTAGTTTTATCGAATATATTCCATGGCAGAAATGCTTTATTTTCAATAAAATTGCGAGCAAAATCCCAGATAAGTTTACATGAAATTGGACCAAATGTGAAATGAAAAATTATATAGGCCTAAATGGTTAAAAATAAGACCTTAATTTCATCAATTGGAGACCTTGTGATTTTTTGTGTGTGGGTATAATTTGCCAAAATCTTGATGACAAAAATTGGCAAGACTTACCCCTTGTAATTTTTATTCATATAATTAGCCCATTTAATTTAAAAAAAAAAGGTAGAATGTCATATCTGACCGCCACTTTTTCTCATTCAATATAACCAATAATGTAATCTTACCTACCCAGTAAACATGGAGAACATATGGATGATGATGAACATATACTTCAAATTTTATTCCAGGATATTTATTTCATGAAAAATCAGGCATTTTTGGTATACGATGACATCCCCAGTCATGTCAGTCTGATCTTGTCAACTCCCCTGTCATTGTACATGCGCAGTGGCAACTATAAAAGGATCCTCCTATTTTCTGAAGGGGATGATGTTTTTAGAAGGGAAATAAAGTCCGAAAACCATCATAAAAAGTGGATTTTAAAGAGTTTTCACTTTCTGTACCCCCAAAATCGATGGAATAATTTTTAACTAGTTAGTGGCTGCAAAAAATGCCCCCAAAAACCTTTAAAAGTGGCAGTTGGATACGACATTCTTTCCACACAAAAAATTGAGAAAATTTGAATAATTTGTAAAAAGTCTTGCAATTTTTTCTCTTTGAAATTGACATAATTAAACAAACTTTTTTCACATAAGCAAATTTAAAGAAAAGATTTCCAAGACTTTTGAATCTTTGATTCTGTTCACATGAGAGTAAGACTTACCCCTTGTAATGTTTTTATTTGTTTCAAATTCACAGAGGAGGAGAGGGATAAGAGAAGGATCAGAAGTCATCATCTACTGATATCCACAAAATCATTTACGAAACTGTTTTATTTAAAACTGTATTTGGACATAAATAGGTGATACGACAAAATCAAATTGCTAGTGCTAGATACAATAATTTATCATGTTAAAACAGTTTGCTGAATAAGGTACAAGTAATTAAATGCAAAGCATCTACTAAATATATTTTAGCATAAGCTAGCATCTTGTGCAAAAACATTTTTCCTAGCAAGAAGCATTCAATAAGTTTCAACCTTTACTCCTTTTTACGAATTTAAAAATCCAATAATTTTAGAATTAGCAAATTCTTCAAATTCATTTTTATATCACATTAAACCATGACTTAATTTTATTCATTTGGATGATACAATCATTTATCTTCACGTAAAAACAATTTGCTGAATAAGGTACGAGTAATTATCTACGAAATATATTTTAGCATAAGCTAACATTTTCCCCAGCAAGAAGCATTCAATACATTCAGTTTCTTCTCTTTTTACTAATTTAAAATTCCAATAATTTTTTAATTTTTATATCACATTAAACCATTACTTAATTTTATTCATTTGGATGGTAGTAAATGATCACTAACTTAAATGTACAATATTTTCATGATCAGAGCAGACTTTCAACATGGTATGGAAATTGGTGTCCTAGTTAAAGATGAACACCGTGATTAAAAATAACTTGCTCATTTATGCAGCAGCATCGGTAATATGATCTCATGTATTATTTCACTCATCAAGTTAATCTAAAACTAGCACTACGATTTCCACGCCCTGTTGACCATCATGAAATTTTTCCTAAAAATTACCAAAGGTGTCACTCCTTACAGAGTACAAATAATGTTTAATTATAACATTGCGTGATCATTCTATCAAGTTCACTAAGTGCAATTCTATGAATTATTGGAAAGGTGGAATTTTCCCCCCAAGATCACTACAATAAATTACTGTTCTACAGTGCAGATTCGACAAGGAGGTCAAGGTTGATCACCTCTCAGTTATGACCAAATGTGACTGTCTGTGACAATGAATCACATGTCGCAAATTTGAAAAATTGTGATTGCTATGTGGCTTATTATATTATATTGATTGAAATTGACGTAAATTTCAATCAATAAAGTATTAAACTCAAGGTCATTTCATTTCTGTCATTTGTTGTCCTTTTGAATGGCAGATGTCACACACCTCTAACAAATACCAAAATAAGCTGATGGTGTAGGCTCTTTCCAGCCACATAGAAATCTCAATTTTTCAAATTTGCGACTTGTGACTCATTTTAACAGAGCGGGTCACAAAAAAATTTTTTTGAAAGGTATAATGTTGGCAAAACTATTACTAAGCATTTGTTTACTCTCTTTAAATAAATTATATATATATATATATATATATATATATATATATTTATATATATATATATATATATATATATATATATATATATATATATATATATAAAACAATCAAACTGTGAAAGTTTCAGATTATTATGTTGTGTTGTTTACAAGAAAATAGTAAAATTACCTTCAGATATTTTCTTTTCGTACGCAAATGTGGAATTTAGGATCAAGTACTCTTTCTAAATTTAAACTAAAAATAGTTTTTTCTTAAAAATGAAAGAACCTCTGAGAAAAATTATATTTCTAATAAAGATTAAAACCATCATTAGCCAAGTAGTACATGAATATTTTTAGAAACTCACATGACTTCGTTTTTAAATTAAATCAGATTTGACATTAAAGGGAAGATACAACATTCTATGTTCTACTCATTGGATGGCTTCCAAAATCAGTGCAGTGATGCACCTTTTTTTACTGATAATTTTTTGCAAACAATTTCAGTACGTGACCGTTATTGGAACCAGATCAAATTTGCCAAAAACAAAGTAGGGTGGCTAAGAGAGGGGTCACAAATTGGACAAATATTCTTTTGCTGTAAAAAGTTGTTTTTAACACAAAGCAATCAATCCAGCAATTTTGGCTGCAATTGGATATCGTTTCAAAGCAAACAGAAAATAAACCTAAAAATGCTGATGAGCGGGTGTGAGGTAATATGTTACAGATCATGAACATAGCAATTTATTGTTTACCAGTCCACAACATAATAATATATGTATATATCAAACAAATTCTCAAAAGCATTCTTTAAAAAAAATCAAGTCCTTTATCAATTCAGTAATAAGTATACCACTGCAAGCTACTAATATTTAATTTTGCCGACATCATCCTGGTAAGGTTAGTTTAAAGCAGGCTACCACGTGCAGGTCCCAGGATACCAGCCCCACGCGCCTTTTGGGTCTTGGGGCCCATCGTCCCACAAAAGTGTAGCTTCCGGTCCACCCCGAAGAAGCGCCCTCACCTACTCAGCAGCGGCCCCTTTCTACGTTTGCAGAAAGGAACTCCTACCGTTCGTTGACCATTTGTGATCACATCGATACCACTGCTCCTATACCGGAGGTGCAGGCCCGATGCATCTTTAAGATCAACAGCCAGCTGATTACAATGTTTACCCTGGCCGGTAGTAGGACCCCACATGCCTCGAATGCTATGTGTCCAGGCCCTTTCGCAGTGTTAGGAATTGCCTTTGTCTTCAACTCATCGGTACGATGCACAACATGTTGAAGTTTGATCAATCCAATCAAATCTAAATTGCCGCACCACCTGAATCGCCGCACCACCTGAATCGCCGCACCACCTGATTCGCCGCACCACCTGAATCGCCGCACCACGTGAATCGCCGCACCACCTGATTCGCCGCACCACCTGAATCGCCGCACCACCGGAATCGCCGCACCACCTGATTCGCCGCACCACCTGAATCGCCGCACCACCGGAATCGCCGCACCACCGAAATCCCGCACCACCTGAATCGCCGCACCACCTGAATCGCCGCACCACCTGATTCGCCGCACCACCCGGAATCGCCGCACCACCCGAATCGTCAGGAATTGCCTTTGTCTTCAACTTTATCGGTTCGATGCACAACATGTTGAAGTTTGATCTATCCAATCAAATCTAAATTGCCGCACCACCTGAATCGCCGCACCACCTGAATCGCCGCACCACCTGATTCGCCGCACCACCTGAATCGCCGCACCACCGGAATCGCCGCACCACCGGAATCGCCGCACCACTGGAATCCGCACCACCGGAATCGCCGCACCACTGGAATGGTTGCCTTTGTCTTCAACTTTATTGGTTCGATGCACAACATGTTGAAGTTTGATCAATCCAATCAAATCGAATCGCCGCACCGAATCGTCGCCGAACCCGAATCGTCGCCGAACCCGAATCGTCGCCGAACTCAAATCAACGCCATATTTTTAAGGATCCCAGTATTTTTAGGGATCCAAAGTCATCTGACTTCGCGTGCGTGTGAGATTACTTGCAATGGTGTACTTATAACTTAGGCCTACTTTACATCACTTATGAAAACAAATCTTATTTACATAAAATATGAAACTCAACTTGGATTATACTTCCAGTCTGTCTCAGCTGTTGAAGACTCTGACGTTACTTCTTCAAACAAAACAGCAAGGGTGGTAGGCCTTGGGAGGGTTGGTCTGCAAACTCCATCAGCTAATAATTGTTATAAAAGATTAGGAATGAAACCAATAATTCAAGTTTATATTGCAGATCAAGATGATAGGTTAGAAAATGTGATTTTCACATTTGCTGCTGAACTAATTCTTTACTTGTGGTCCCCAGTATTAGCTAGGATGATCCTATCGTTATGTTTGTCACGATGTCCTTTTTATTTTATTAACTGTGGACTAGTACAAGTTTAATTTGCAGGTAACCACGACACCTCATCAAAGTCTGTCTCGCAAGGATGAATGGTCATTTTAAGTTGTGAGGTTAAAGGGTTGGTTTTTCTTTTTCTTTCTTCGCAGGAGTTTTTGAATGGGTGTTGCATCATGTGCTCTGCGCGTAAGGCATGCTGGGTATGAACGACACGATATACTCAGGCGAGCTTTGTTTTTGGCTAGGCAGGGGCAGATTCAGGAATTCTAGACTTGGTATACAAGCAGTAGCCGGTTCCCAGAGCATATCCAGATTGAGATATTAGTGATATTTATTTTTAAATCCGGCGAAAAAAAGCGAGAGTGCGACAAATTCTTGAACGGCAATTAAAGCAGATATTTTTGCTCTGCAAATTTGCTGTGAAGCTCGGACAGATCTCTCTCGATTGCTATTCTGCTAGGCAAGACATACTGATTGTAAGTACATGTACTTTTGTAAATACCTTTTTAATGTACTTGTTTAATTACCGCCGTTAATTATAGGAAAATTGGTTTACATCTACCCCATAGAATGTGTTGTTTCTTTAAATCATAGATATTGCAGAACATGTGTAGAGCTTATGTCATTTGTAAATAAGTAAACTGGTATACTTTTAGCGTAAACGATACACGACTTTTTGAAAAGGGGTCATCCTATGTAATGGTGTATATTTTAAGTAATAAAGTGGTTTCTTGCTTATAATGGAGAGACTAACGAACGCATACGTACACTTAACGTAGCTAACCAGCAGAACACATGAGAACTATTATAATAGTAGATGTGCCATTAGCCCCATAGCAATACACGGGCAATAAATGAAAAAGGGCACAATATTTTAATCTTAAAAAAATCATAACTCCGTAACGGTTTATCCGATTTTGATGAAAATTTATTTCATATGGAAACCACAAAGAATGCACATGCCGAAAATAAAATTGAAGCATGTTTAGATTTTAGGCTGACCTGCCTAATAATAGGTCTTTTGTACAGATATGTAATTTGAGATTTGGTTATGATGTTTAGATGATCGACCGAGGCGAGAGGCCGTGAGGCTCGGTTTCATCTCTGCCAAAGCCAAAGTGAACCGGACTACCATATCGGCGTAACCCAGGGTTGGAACAGCTCTAGATCTACACAAAAGGCTTCCTTTGGATTACCGAGCAACTACCGTGTTACGCACGAAGACATGGCTGGCCAACAAGCGATTCACCAGAGTGTGACATCCATCTTGAAACCACAGGTGGGATCTAACTGTTCATTTATACGAGCTGGAACTGCAGAACGAACTTATACGTACGAACTGTTGGGATATTTAAATCCCTCAGGCCTTAGGGCTTAACACTCGCTAATTGATCAGGATCCAGGGTTGTCATTTTGATTATTGCCCATTATATAGTAAATCCTCAAGTTTAGCGGGTATTAGACAGACGTTATTCTTAGCTGGTAAATAGCGCAATTTTGTAGAGTTGTCTCATGGGACTACCATATTTAATTAGTGTTTAGTGGTAATTAACCAATCAGAACAGAAATTTTGGATTGATCTACAATTATTTTGTTGTGTCGTGACCCGTGAGTTTTTCCATATATATATATATATATATATATATATATATATATATATATATATATATATATATATTCACAACTGAATCTCGGATATTTTATAATGTGAAAACATAACGATATGATCATCCTAGCTACCCCAGTAGAAGCTCGTGTTTTTAGAGATAAAAAAACTTTAATTGTCTAAATTTTTGACCAAGATGAGTGTTATTTGAAAAAATATACATTGTTTTTAGTGACCCTGTGTACATCTTTGATCTGTGAAAAGGTTGATATACCTGCCAAGGTATATTTAGTGCAAAAGGGTACAATGTATCCGACCTCCACTTTTCTCATTCAATATAACCAATAAAGTAATCTTACATACCTACTAAGGTGGAGAACATATGGATGATGATGGACATATACTTCAAATTATTCCAGGATATTTATTTCATGAAAAAATCGGGCATTTTGGTATACGATGACTGACTGACTCATGTCAATCTGATCTTGTAAGCTCCCAATTATTAGGTGACAACGCAGTGCAGTCATTGTACATGCGCAGTGGCAACTATAATAGGATCCTTCTCTTTTCTGAAGGAGGATTTTTATAAGAAATTCAAGTCTGAAAACCATCCAAAGTTTTATGTTTGTACTTTCTCTATACCTCTGATGAAGGTCCGGTTTGGATCAAAAGCTAAGGCCTACTCCTCCATTTTTGTACAGTAGTTACAGTGTACATACTTGTATAACAGTAGGGTTTTGTTATAATTTTTGCCTTGATGACCTTTCATAGTTAGTATTATTTCTTTTGTAATTTAGCACTGCACAATGAACCTTTGTTCCAACTGGGACCTAACCATATCAAGCAATTCAACAGTACGTACGACAGGTCATTACAGTAGTCATTGAATATAAATTGTTAACAAATATAAATTGTTAACAAATAAAATGGATGACACCACATTTACAATACATGTTCTTGCCAGGATGAAATTATAGCATAGGGGCTCTTTGTACGACACGAATTTGCGAGCGCATGGCATAAGCTAACAACACGTGGGGTCCGGGGCCCTTAAGGGCCCTGTGAAATTTTAGGTTGTAGATACTCTCTGGTGCAATCCGAGGTTATTTAGGGGCATATTGCATAATATAATTTGTCACAAACCATATTTTTAGACATACAAATATTTCTTGCTTTTCAATTGGTAGGTTTAATATGTTTACATGTGCACATGTAATTCTGTCATTTTCTCAACTAATATCAAACCTATTTTTTAAATATAAAATGGAGAAGGGCCTACAGGACTCATGTTATTATTGTTTTAATTACTGTTTTATTCACTTTACATTGGATTGTTAGTAATTGTAGCTTTTAAACGATGTGAGTAAAGTTAATCGTTTTTATCAATAATTCAAAGCCAGATACGATCCCAAAAAATCCATACAATACAATCCATACAATGTATGCCTTGACTTATGCCTATTTTAAATTAAACTTGACAAAACTATAAATAAAATGGTTCTTTACAAACGAAACCCTGCAGTGCAAGCTTCACTTACATAGTTTCATAAAGTATTTTATTGGACAGCAGGTAAGAGCTCTATATTCCAAGTCCACAGTTATTGCGTAAAAAAAAAAAAGCTCAGCAAAGTTTAAAAAAACATAGGCCAGCTGTAAAGATGCATTAGAATTATCCTGGCTCCAGTCTCTTCAAAGTATTTTGAAAGAAAAAAGAAACAAGACAACTGGCAACCAAAAAAGACAATTTCTGGGTCACAAGTTCACATCAAAGAACTGTCTGCCGACTTTGGAACGTTGAATGTATAAATTTGGGATTAGAACCAAGACGAGTTGGGGCTATTGTTCATGACAATGACTGAATTATGACTGGTTGGAGCAGAATGGTGACATCTATTTGTTCGACTGAGAAACAAACTATTGAGTAAATTGTTTACCTCGGAAAAGCTTCAGAAATCTTTGAGGACGATCAGAGCATACTGATCGAAACGTCAGTGTACCTCCAGTTCTTTTCAGAACTAGTTACTACTCAATTGAGCATTTCACATGGTGTCACCGCAATTACTCTTACTTAAAAACAGTTTTAAAAGTGTTTACCATTTCTCATGATTTAAAGTAAATGGAGCCTGTTTGCAGGGTGCATTTGTGCTATACGCCCGCCTACTGAACAGATTTCTAAAAATAAAACGGCCAAGGCGGAAAGTCTGAACTGAAATTTAAAGTCAGATTTTCATCCCTGTTAGTGGTTGCAAAAAAATTCCAAAAAAACCTCTTAAAAAGTGGCCGTCGTATACGACATTCTTTCCGGATATATACCATGCACCACCTCCAGCTTTTCATCACGGTTACACCGGTGCTTACTAGGTAAGTAATATAATATTACATTATTGGTTATTTATATTGAATGAGAAACTTGGCGGTCGGATATGACATTCTACCCCTTTGGACTTTTCCAAGAATTCAGGTCAACTCGTACCCAAGTCATTCGTTGAAAAAGTAATAAAGGAAACATGTAATTTTTGGCATTATTTAGGCTATATTTTTGTTTTATCGCTGGTAATTCTTTTAAAAAGTAAAGGAAGATATAATTTTATTTTTCAGAAGACTTGACTAGGAGACAATAAGGAAGAAGGAAAAGAAGATTCTGAAAAGAAAGATCAGTAAAAAGAGAAAAAGAACATGAGGAATGGAAAAACGAAAAAGAAAAAAAATGAAAAATAATAAAAATCAGAAAGTTTATTAACAAGTTAAAACCTAATTGTTCTTTTTGCCAAGCTTTTGACTATGGTTGTTACATCTACAGCAACCTTTGCTCCGGGATGAGCAGTATGGGTACACGTGACTTTGGTGCAGACCAGCATTGCGTCCCTATTTTATTTTATTAAATTGTAGGACGCCTTTGAAGACATCTTTAATTAATCTTTCTTTTGTATATAAAAAATATTAATACTGCGTGGGTACGAGAGTTGACCTGGGTACGAAGTTGACCCGTTTTGCTTTTTTCCACATGCTATGCTATGCCAACTTATTCAACCCCACCCCATTTAAAACCGGCAGCCCACAGGTTTTGTGTAACCTGCTCAGCGAGCTTTTTCACAGGCTTTATTAGCCAGGGAATAATAATGAATTTACATGTTTTAGACCGAAATGTTTTTGACAAAATAGAAAACATTGGGAGGGCCGTTTACAGGCTGCAGTAAGTGGCCCTCGCGTTACATCACTTTGAAACAGAGCCATTTTTTTCAATTTAGATATATTAAAACATTTTAGACTGAATATGTGTTTATTTTCAACAATAATGAATTATTAATTCTTACTAATTAGTCACATTTTGATGTTTTTACTTGTCGTTTACTTATTTTTTCGATGTTTGTCGATTGATAACATATCCATTCGGACGACTTACCTGTTCACTCGTGGCGGTTTCTAGTTTGTGAAAATGCGCGCCAATCACGGTCTAGTGACTCGACTCGCTGCGTACCTGTGCATGTAGAAAAGGAAGCCGGAACCAGTCGAAACTAAAACGCCCTCATCGAATAGTTGTCGAGCTTTCAACCCTTGCGCATGCAATGCTGTTCCACGTGATTTGTTTTAGTTTCGTATAGGATGGCACAATAGAATATCATGAATTATTCATGTTATAAATGTTATTTAGGGTAATTATCAAAATACATGTAAGGTTGCAAAATCATTCCCCATATTTACAGATTTTTATGAAGTGGTCCAGTGGAAGGGGTTCGGGTTCGTCAAGCCCAGTATTACTTTGAAAGGGTCTATTCTGGGTTTATAATAAACATGAGCCTATGTGATAAAATATTCTTAAAACCTCTAAATAACACTATTAGCCAGCAGTGTAATTTAAAAACAGACAATTTAGGTTATGCAATCTTGAAATCGTTACTCTGTTGGCTTTCTTATTAAAGTGGTAATATCGTCTACACGATCAACTTGGGGGCATTGGAACAGGAAATAGTTTTAATGAACTCAGTGGCAATAATACCTCACATGATAAAGATCATATTACCGTTATTGCTGCATAAATAAGTCAGTCATTGTGTTGGACTCCATACCTGTTAGTCTGCTCTGAGTGTATTGTCCCTTAAAGAAACCCTAATACGTTTTATAAGGTTCACAATTTAGGGTAACATTATGGTCTATACATCATAAGAGCGTGCGACTCTGGATGTTGTGTAATATGATTTACGTCCTTTTATGTGTGTTGTCGACGGGAACGTCCATGTGTCAAGGTCAAGTTCGAGACGTCCCGGAGGGGCAGAACTCTGGACGTTGTTCATTATGTTGAAGGTTGGCCTGGTCATGGAGGTATTTTACCTCCATGGCCCTGGTGATATGAACAAAGGCTGGTGGGGTAAAACTACCTTACCCCTTGTGATTTGAGGAAAAACATACAAGCTTTACCCCTTGTTTCTGGTCGCCTGATGTAGGTCGGTTTCAACAAAAATTAAATATTGGTAATATTTTCGCCGTGATACATGTTAACATGTATAACGCAGTTATCGAACAGATCAAATTCCCATACACAAGTATGGTACAGCTACAGAGGCCTCAGTGGGCAAATGTTCATTTAAAACACAGCGCGGTAGATTCCATTCGATCCAGCAATTTTAACTGGTGGACATTGTTTTTAAATAACGAAATAAAGCCTGCGGGGACCTGAAACCTTTGGCGAGTCTAAGTTAGTTTTAACAATTAGGTAATTTCATTATCAGTATAAGGACAATTCAAGATCAAGAAACTATAATTGACATGTGCGTGTTTTAACATTTTAATATTTGTTGAGCTGTGGTCCTACTTATAAAATTTTGATTAATAAAATTACACTTTTACAGAAATAATATGCTGACAATGATCTTTACGCCCCTGCAGTACAAAAACCACATTAATATAGACATTTTAATAAAATGTTCATAATTTGATTAACATGTATGCAAAAAGAAGCATATATTTAATATTTGTATACTATAATAAAGACATTCTTTCGATTATTACTGATATATTCATTTCTTTGCAAGTAAAAATTCACCTGAAAGTTTGTGACTTGCGTCTTCAAAATTTCGTCCTTGATACATTTTGGAGTGTTAAATCTTTCAAGTACATGGATTTGAGTCAATTGTTCTGAAAATCATCAAATTATACACCACTTTAATCCTAAGCACAAATTTCAAATAACTTTTAAATAATTATGCATGTAATTGTTAACCATACCAGGTTATTAATAGCGCCTTTAGAAATATTATAAATATTTAAAAATACAATTTTCTATTATAATGACAATTTTTTTTAAATAAATAATTCTTCTGAGGTTATAATACCTGCTGCCGATGTGTCTCCTTTTGATTGTCCTAGGTCCTGGGTAATAATGTTAACAATGAACAGTTCTTATATAGCGTAATACCTTTGAATGAAAGTCTCTATGCTAATTATTCCCTGGTCACTGGGCAATATAAATCCCTATAATCTTTCTCAGCTCCTTGGAGGTATACAGCCCATATGTACAGCCATTTTTAATGCTGGGCTAATCAAACTCAACCATCTGCCACTTGGTAATCCATAATCTCCTGGGTGAAGAGAAGCACTGTACAGTGGGAAGTGTCTTGCTCAGGAGACACAAGTACCATAGTGCGACTGAGTTCGAACCCACATTCTGACGACTAAGCCATCAGAACAGAAGTCGATGCATAGAGCGCTCGGTCATGCCACCCTGTGGGGTGGATAAGTCCTTCACATTGTTAGCATGGTGCCAGCTCTGCTTAACAGTCCCAAATTGCTTAACCCATTCACAATAATGTAACACTGAATTTAACCATCCCAAAATGATGTATTTACTCATGGTGTATAATTAAGCACCCTGTGAGGAAGAAGGTACAACATTGGTATTTGATAGCAGTGCATTCATTTCAACCTCTAGTTTTCAAGAAATATATCATAAAACTAAAGCTGTGCAAACATCACAATAGGTGCTCAAGTTTTTGGAAAATAACAAATGGTTACATGTTTTGATGTTTAATTTTTTGTTTGTTTAATTTTCTTTTCAAATGCCAAACAGCAACTTTCTTAAAATCAACAAACGTAAAACCACTTCAATAAATCATTTTCTCAGGATGATTGATTTGGTACCAGCTTTACACCAAGTAAGTTGAATAATAATTTGTAATTTGATAATCTAGCTATTACCGAGTTACCTTCCTTTTGAAACAATCAAATGGGAATAATTATGAGAATTAAGTGGTCATTTGGTTTACAATCTGAAGACCCAGCAAAATTTTCCTTATCCATCCTGGGGAATAAAAATATTCTCTGACACACTTCATGCCAACAAAACCAGAGATAAATACATTTTTCTGTACTCGTAGTCGTACTGGTACTCATAAAATGTACTTGACTACAACTCATACATGTACATGTATTTACAGCAGGGAATGATTCTGTTCAAAGTACCATTTTTAAGCAGATACACTAATAAGCAGGAGGTCGTGAGTTCAAATCCCGCCCGAGTAGCCTGTGAAGTTTTTCACAGACACTCAAAAAGCACCGAGTATGCAGTGCTATACACTCGTCGGTGTGTAGGGCAAAATTAAAATCAATTGTTTATCACCTGACGCAAGAATTTCACCAAATCTTGATTTTTTTGTATTTGTAATTTATTGTTAATTTTCTGAAGCATTTTGTTATACATGTAGCTAAATTGTTTACTCAGATCAATCATGCATGATACTTTGTACAGTACATATAAAGTCCGTATTGTAGATCTTCCAACAAAACATCAGGTTATCATAACTTTAGTGTACATGTACTTGAACCACAAGGCCAAAGAAATAATCTTAGAATAAGAACCCAAAACTCTGGGACTACCCTCCTTCAATTATCAATGAATATCACGGGTCAATAACATTTGTTTGTCATATTGGATTACCCTCCATATAAGTGAACAATTTAACATACATGACTTTCAATTTGGTTTTAATTAAAAAAATATTTAGTTTCACTTCACAGGAGGGTTAACTCCAAGGCACTTAATTATTTGCGCATGCATGGAACTAGTTTGTTATTAAAACCGTATGTGGTGCAGACGCTGCAGGCTGGTACATGTACACATTTTGTTGACAAGAAAGTAAAATATGAAATTTCAATGGCAAGATATTTAGCCAGTGTATTGACAAGATCTAGGGCCAATTTCACAGAGCTGCTAAGCAGAAAAAAACTGCTTAATCAGAAATATTTGCTAAGTAGATTTTCTTGATTACCAGCCAAACTTGCATATGAAATGTGTGTCCTTTGGCTGCTCTTTCTTCCTCCATGGTTTTATAATGCTTAGCGAAAAAAATTGCTAAGCAAAATTCTATGCTTAGAAAAATTTGGTTTAGCAGATGATATTGTTTACCAGCTGAACTGTCATACAGAATGTGTGTATTTTGCCTGGTAGTCTCTTTTATAATGCTTAGCAAATATATACTGCTCAAAACAATTTAGGGAACACCGGATTTTTAACATCAAATAGGTTTGAAATGTTCCATGAACCGGGATTTTCATTTGCAACCCCCTCTCTCTTTCAGTAGTCATGTCATGAAATGTGTAATCACTACATGCATCCTTTATCATCTGTTTCATTGTGCAGTTGTTTCTCATCAATTCTGTGAAACATTGTGTTTATCTGAAATAAATGATCTTCCTTTAACTGGAGATTATTCCGGTGTTCCCTAAATTGTTTTGAGTAGTGTATTTGCCGAGCAAAATTCTCTGCTTAGCAAGCCCTATGAAATTGGTTCCTGGTAAAACTATCTGATGAGAGGAGATTTTTAAACCATGGAATCGGTGACATTTACATGTATGTAATTTCTGGTGCAACTTTCGTTGGCAGTAAAAGCAAAATATGATATTTCAATGGTAAGATGTAGCTAGGGACGTTGATAAGATCTGATGAAACTGCCTTGAGGGTAGGGGGAGGTTTTCAGACCCTTATCTTTTCATTGGCAGTAAAGAAAATATGAAATTTCAATGGTGATTATTAAGTATGGATGCATCAAGTGCATGCTACCAATGACGGTGTACAATTCCTTTAAAAATAAACCTTGGGTTCCAACGTCAGAAAAATTTGATCTAGAAATTTGAACATGTACAAATCATCTGACGTTATCACCTGTTACTTCAAGTCCATACTTTGAGACATCTACCATTACGCCATTTCAGGGTCTTCGGCAAAAGGGTTTCTAGAATTACTCAAGGATATGTTACCTGAGAAGTGGGAATAGGGAGAGGATTTAATTAATGGTCAGGCCTTGGGAAATTATCAAACAAGCAGGCAGAGTGCACAACTGTTTACTGACAGGTTTGTCAGGAATTTAATTTGGTTTCTTATCCATTCACATACTCAGATACATATTAAGCTTAAAGGTACATTCAAATGGAACCTCTAGTAATAGGGGTACAAGTTTACCTTTAAAAAATAATAATAATTGAAAGAATATGGACTTGGAGGACCTTTACATACCTGAAGGTAGAGTATATAAAAATGAACTTCAGTATGTCCCATTATAATCAAGCTATTTGAATTTTTTTTTTTTAAATAGTAGATATTGGCCTTATGTTTCAAACCTAGCAGGTTCTTTCTCAAAGGCGTCCATTTTACCTTTGAGAAAAAACTGCTACACTGTACATGTACATTAGAAATGTAAGGTCATAACTACTATTTTGCAATACAACACCTGTCCTTTAATAACCAGTTCGCGTCGGAGGCCGTGTATACACGCAATTATTTTTGGTACCGCGGATCGGAGAGCGTCTAAACACGCCATAGGAAACTCCGGAATATTTGTATGCATGCTCGGTTGAGCCACGCGTGTACGGTGACATGCTCTGAAGTGCCGGCCACCCGCTGTGGAAGCTTCCATTAACGTGTGTGTGGGAAAAAGAAACCCACCACAGGGGCCCAGAAAAACTTTTTTATTCCCGACGCGAACTGGTTAAAACCCTAACCACACCAAATCCTGCAAAATCCTCCAATGGGCACCTTTTGGAAAAATTCAGCAGTGTTGGAAACTGTTACTTTCACCTCATCAAATGGGACAACTACCTGACAAGAAGTACAGGCCATAAGTGCTGAATATGAAAGATCAATGAAAATGCAGGGTGCATTTTGAAGTTAAGGGCATGTTTCCAAAAGTGCACTGATGGATTTTGGAGGATTCAGGAAGGTTCTAGCCGGAATACCTCGGGGTTTACACAAAGTAAGGTTTTAAACTTGTCTATTTGGTTACTTTGGAATTACAAACTCAATACCTTACTGGAGCCATGATATACAGACACTGCGTAACAAAAAAATAAACACAAACATTATCCCAAACTTACCAAACCCCATTCAAAGTCTGGCGCACCGTAACTGCCAATTCTCCTTAGGACGCACTAAAGGTCATTCAACATATTCTGTGCTATGTGTTAAGTACATAGGGATCTAACTGCCTGCTTCCGTTGAACTGAACGCCGAATTCTGAAGTACCCATAACACGACCCAAGCCTCTTCTTAATGATCAGTTCAAACAAGATGCCCTCCTCCTCAATAGAGACCCGACAATCACCCCTTTAGCCGCTATAGAATCACCTAAACCATTATTGATTAGGACCTCCCACTTCAGATATTAGTGCTTTGTGAATCAATTTGTCCTTAGAAAGGGTATATGGACCAGTGTGTAAATAGGGGGATTTGATTAATTGAATTTGTCATACACACACATGTTTAAGGAATTGCCCCAGGTATTGTGCAACTATAAATTTGTTGATAATCAGTAATCATTATTCTTTAGAAAGTAATATGTAGTTAGTACAGTTTTAAGTTTCAGATTTTTTAAAACCTGGAACAAAAATGTACATTAACAAACATATCATTTGTGTACATGTGTACCTACATGTAGTACATGTGTACACATGGTGCCATTCTTAAAACAAAGATCTTTTGGGCCATACCATTATGAATTTATACACTCTGTAATGGAACAGCCCAAATAGTCACTCACTGAACTTCCTGCCAATCAGAAGCCATCAGGTCATATCACTGAAAAACAATATTGAATAGTGTGTACAACTGTTCCCATGTGCCTTGTATAAAGTCTGGTATTAAAAGATGCATTGCTGTTGTTTTTGACTACATGTTACCTGTAGTTAGCAGTGATGTTTATTTTTTTTAATTTTTTTTAAATTTATTTATTTATTTTTAAATCTGAACAATTTCTGTAACCCTGGACAGCTTGACTGACAAAACAGAAGATACATGAAGCAACAGTAAAGTAAGGTATAATTATCTAGTGTAGCCTTTTGATAAATTGGTCAATCCGTGCATTTTGATTGACAGGCCAGACAGGTAATTTCAGAGTGAGAGTTTATTATTACACAAAGGTAACAGTACATAACTGCACTAAAAAGACATGAAAATGGCCACGTTCTGACAAAACAAATATCACTGCTTCATGCTTATTACTAACGATCTCAACTCACTGAGGAGTATACAGTCTGATCATATTACAGTAGGCACTGGGCAGCTAATAAAACACAATTTCTCCATTTCTACCCTCACAGGTGCCCATCCATTTACACTCAAGAGAGAAGCAATTAATTTCTTCCCTCAAAGTGTAATTTATACTCTAGGGTGGAGAGAAGCAATTATTTTCTACCCTCACATGTAATTTATACTCCTGGGTGGAGAGAAGCAATTACTTTCTACCCTCACAGGTACCCATTTATTCCTGGATGTCTAGCTTAAGGACACAAGTGCCATGACCATTCTGTCTCAGACAAATCCAGGTGTGTTCTACATGTAGTACCAGTCAGCCATGACACCCTTGTATTTGAATAACACAACAAGATGTACTGTACAGGCTACTACATGTCACACTGCAAGTCGAAAATATTTACGTGGAAAAAAGGTCAACAGACTTTTATTCTCTAATCTCTGTCATAGAAGCTTGAAAGTACATGTATTCTTAAAACTGGATTGTGAGATACACAGCCTTGAATTACATGTAGGTGACATTTTAAACACAAAGGTGGGAAAAAAATGTGTAGACTCAGGCAAACTGTGCCTGGAAATGAAATCAACCATGTTCTTCTATCAAGGACACCACAAATGTGAACAATACTTACTATGATGTCCATGTAACATGGTTTATACTCTGTACCTTACCTTTACAGGGAAGGTACACTTGTACATGTAGTAATAACAATAACAACAATAACAACAATAACAACGTCACGATCAACAGGGCATGGAATTGGAATGCTACCCCACATGATGAGGTCATGTAACTGTTGCTGCTGCATAAATGAGCCAGTAATTTTCAGTCACTGTGTTAATCTTAAACTAGGACATCGATTCCATTTCCTGTCGAAAGTCTGCTCTGAACGTGACGATGTTGTCCCTTTAAATAGAGCTGGCCACAAATGTCTGAGGTACATATATATATATATATGTACAATGTATTGTGTAAAATTAAATGGTATTCTAAAATATTACATTTAACTTACCCAGACTGCATGGGTATTTGACAGCCTCTTGAAAAACAATACATCAAGCTTTTTGTGAGATGCTGCAAATTTTCATAAATTTATTTATGCCATAAATCATAAATATGATAATATTACCAATGGTGTATTTTCCCTTTAAAGGGGCAGTATCGTCACGGCCAGAGCAGA
Organism: Zoroaster sp. YZ-2022; assembly: GCA_029582265.1. NCBI lineage: Eukaryota > Metazoa > Echinodermata > Asteroidea > Forcipulatida > Zoroasteridae > Zoroaster > Zoroaster sp. YZ-2022. The sequence continues at coordinate 8,486,943 of CM055836.1, forward strand.
CTTTCAACAGGGCATGGAATTGGTGTCCTAGTTTTAGACTCAGTGACTGAAAATAATAGCCTGTGAGCGCATGCTGGCCTGGGCGTGATAAGATCATATTACCATGGCAAATGTACAAGTCCATGTAAATAAATTGAGACAGTGATTGCATATGATATTTACGTATGTATGAGGTATTATTTTCAGTCAATCTAAAACTAGGACATCGATTCCATGCCCTGTTGAAAGTGCTCTGATCGTGACGATATTGTCCCTTTAAAATAGCGGGTCACATGATACATGTAAATGTAGCTCTCCTAAATGTCGGCTTCAGAGCTGCGCTTATTTCCAGTCTAATAAATCACTCCAATGACTTATGAAAAAAAACACGATTGTTTACTGCCTGCCTAGGTCCCAGTCTTTGATTTTCAAAGAAGCTGAATACCAAAGAATAACAAGCATACACTGTACCCAGAGGCTACATTCGTGATGAGCCGACATTTTTTGGAAGGAGATTAAATGCGGACTGCTTAACAACTGGCAGAATTTTCTACAGAGATTTTCTCTCTGTCAGATGCAATTCCTCAAAACATTAGCTAGACAGATGGGCAATTCCACAGTACATGAAACTGATGTTATAAATTTTGGCTTTTAGCATAATTTGATTATCTTTATACAAACTACATTTAAAACAAGTCGAATGTTCTCTTCTGATAGATACATTCATGTATCATGTTTTAGTCTTAGCTGATAAAATAAGAAGGGTGGCATTTGTTTTCATAGCGGCTTCTAGTACCATTCTCCTGAAATAAAAATTGAATGGTAACTTGACATTCCAAACAAAAATTATCTAAAAACAAGGTATGTGATAATTTTCAAATATCTCTACAAGTACCATGGTAGTACAATGCGTGTGAGGAAATCAGTTACAAAAGTATTCAAATATTATTCAAGTTATCAGGATTTACATGTGAATGTTTTTATTAACTGACTTTATGAAAATGTACATTTCACCTGCTCAGGCAATGGGCAGGTTGTGTAAAAAAAACAATTTCTACATTGTAGGTGCAGTGATTGTCAGATCACCTAATTACATGTAACCCTCTTACTAAGTACTACAAGGCTCAAAATCAGTCAAAATGTTGATATAATTGCTAAGGTATGCATGTATCTTGTGCACTGAAAAGTCCAACACTGTCAAACCTTACATGTACATGTACGTGTAGTAAGTACATTTACAGGTCAAAATGAGTCGACTGTTTTTGACTGGTAAAAGCATTGTCTACTATTGTTCAGTGTGGTCAAAATGACAGTAAAAACCAGTCAAAAATGCCCCTGTGTGCACGTTTGGGTCAACAGTCAAAACAGGCAGTTGACTGATTTTGACCTCTGTAGCTAGTTGCCACTAAAGTGCAGCTATATTAGGAGGGTTTTAATATGATTCACGTCATCCTAATTTGACTGCAGTGTTGAATTGCTATCATGTCATCTAGAACATAAAAGTCATCATTACAAAATTTTAGTCATGGTTTCAGCATCCTAATGTTTTGTGGATTTACCCCTAAGAGGTTTTCTTTCTGACAGAAGCAATTTATCCAACCCTTAGCTAGACAGGTGCTTGTGAGCTTCTTGAGAATATATTCGAATAAATTAGAGTCATCTCCAGGGACTGAAAGTGAAAGCTTTTTAGGCCAAGAAAAAAAAAGTTCTCCGTTTCTGGTCATCAGTTGGCTTCAAAATCAGTGTGGTGACGCACTATTTATTTATTTTTTTGGTATTTTTTTTTTCTTTGGTTCTCAACTGAGGACAACAAGATGCAACAACTTTTTACATTTGTTGCATCTTGTTACATTGAGCATGGTTAGGGTTTAATATATGAAACAAAAATTGTCCCTGTAGCAAAATATTTGTCTTCATTTTTACCCTTAACCCTAACCACCCAAAATCCTGCAAAATCCTCCAAGGGCCACTTTTTGAGAAAATTCAGCACCTGTAGAAAACTGGTACTTTCACCTCTTCAAATGGGCCAAAGTACAGGCCATAAGTGCTGAATATATGAAAGATCAATGTGCATAGTGCATTTTGAAGATAAGGGCATGTTTCCAAAAGTGCGCTGAATGGATTTTGGAGGATTCAGGAAGGTTCCTAGCCAGAATACCTAGGGGGTTAGGGTTTTAAAGGGGTTAGGGATGTTCTGTGACCTCAATCAAATTATTTTCCAGGGGAATTTTTTTTCACAAAAAACTTCCACCGCTCTTCCCTTGACAAAATTCTGGCTACCATGTCTTCTCATATAACTAACATGTAAATTACCTGAAACTTTCACAGGTTGATTGTTTGAAGAAAGTAAGCATACTCATGGAAGCTGTTTTGTCAACAATCACTAATGCTGGTACCCTCTCTTCAATAAATAAATCACACAGGAATTCAGCATCGATGACAACCTTACTATGCAAATCAATATCATTGAGCTTGCAACAAAATCTTAATACTTTGGCGAGGATGGTTTTGTTTACACTAACATATTGGTTCCTGAATTTGAATGAAAACAGGAGTGTAAGGTAAACATTTACCCAATCAATGGAAATTAAGATGTAAACAAATCAGTAATTTAATATAAGGACAGCTGAGGCGACAGCCAACAGAGTGCATGTAGTTCAGGAAAATACAAAAATTGAAAATTGACCCCAAGGCCAAAGAAAAGTCATATTTCTGGTCATCGGTCGGCTTCAAAATCGGTGCGGTGACGTTTTTTTTTTTTTCGGCCATCTTTTTTTTTGCCAACAAAGAAATATGTGATACTGTACACTGTATATGCAAGGACCAAATTTCCCATATACAAAGTATGGTGGCTAAGAGAGGCCTCACAAATCGGGCAAACATTCATACCCTGAGGTGAAAAAGTCATTTAAAGCAAAGCACGATCCAGCAAATTTGGCTGCAATTGGACATCGTTTCATAGCAAAAAAAAAGAAAATTAAAAATGCCGACATGTGGGTCTGAAGCGACGCATGCAGAGACCAGAAATTGGAGACTTTTTTGGGCTAATCAGTGTTTATACTCACTCTATGATTAGAATGGGTGAAGGAAGCATAAAATTAACATAATTAACCGAAAAAGACTGTTTGAAAGTAAAAGTGCATGACCAGGAATGTCTTTTTAATCAAGAAATGACTATTTTCAATGTCGAAAGACAAATTAACACGGAAACTATTTCCAATTAAATCTTTAGAGGCATGTTTTTACAATTGTACCAAAATTAATTAATAAAAGGCACACACAGTGTAAATGTAATTACTATGCTTTAAGATAAATAATTGTGTGAAATATTTCATTTTAAACTACATGTAATTTTGTATTCCTTTCTTTTAGGAAAAAAATTCAGATTAAGAAACTTCTTTGAGAACAATCTCTGATGGAAATGTTAACATACATGTCACTGTAGCAATCACAAAAGTTAAACATCCTTTTTGTTAAAATGTGTGTATTTCCTCAAGTAAATTATCAGAAGGAAATCAAAACAGAGGTATCCTTCACCTAGATAACATGACTGTTTGTGGTTGGGGGGGGGGGGGGTCTGTACGTCATTATACATTTAATTTGTTTTACCAGAAGTCTATAGCCTACATATACACATACACATTCATGTTCATGTACAAAAAGTGTACATAGAATGTAAGTTAAGACTTTGTGGTGGCACCATATAGAAATTCTTTTTTGAGTAGTAATTGTACGGTACATGTACTATCTGAAATGAATAGGTTGGTTACAACTTGACATTTGCTCTGATCATCTTCAGGAGAATGTGAGTTTGTGAATAACATTGTATGTTATTACACGACTGCCACACTTCATGTACTAAATGATAGAATTCTAGTTTATGTAGTACAAAAAACTTTGAACAGTAAAACCAGACCTCTATATATGTAATACACACAGTGTGTGGTAGCCTAGGTTATTTCGTGATTGGCACACTTCATCATAATAATAATAATAATAATAATGTGGATTTATATAGCGCACGTATCCACTAAACTGGTGCTCAAGGCGCATTATATTATTACCCCTACTCATCAGGCTCATAAATCATTCCTGAAACCATCTCAGCTCCCTGGGGAGTATACAGCTCAATTGCTGCCATTACAGCGCATATAGGGCTAATCAAACACAACAACCAACTCTGCCCTCACAGGTACCCATTTACCCCTGGGTGGAGAGAAGCAATTATGGTAAAGTGTCTTGTTCAAGGACACAAGCACCATGGTCGTGGTTGGGATTCGAACCCACATTCTGATGACTCGGCCATCAGAACACAAATCCGATGCACCAACCCGCTCGACCATGGCACTACATGTGTACATACATGTATTAGACTTCGATCATTTTTATTAATTAATTTTTGTTTTGAATTACCAGTGTTTTGGGGTTTAGATTTTCATACGTTCTGATATCAGGACCTGTAGATGATTAAAGGGAAGGCTTTTGGTTACTAAAAAATGTTAACTTCTAGTTTTCAATGGTGAAAACTATCATTTATAGGTGCTCACACTGTTAAGAAAACAAGGAAAAACATTTCTCTATTAATGTTTTATCCAGCAACTTTTTGTTAAAGGGGCAATATTGTCATGATCACAGCAGACTTTCAACGGGGCATGGAATCGATGTGGCACGGGTAGTTTAAGATGAACATAGTGACTTAAAATTACTGACTCATTTTTGCAGCAGCAATGGTACTGTAATATGACCTTATTATGTGGGGTATTATTTTCAGTCACTGAGTTAATCTAAAACTACATGTAGCACACAGATTCCATGCCCTGTTGATCGTGACGATATTGTCCCTTTAATTTGACATACATGTATCTTAAAGATAAAAGTATTCAGACAAAATAATTTCTCAGGGTAATTGTTACGTGAACTAACTTTACACCAAGTACATGTAGGTTTTTAAATTTGATAATTATCAATGTTGTATCTAAGCTTGGGCGATAACACGATAACATCGAACATCACGATACCTTTTTTTTCTTTATTCGATTACAATATCGAGAACCTTTTTAAGTTATCGAGATATCGGCAAATCTTGATTAAAAAAATATATCGCGATTAAAAAAATATTTAAAAAATCGCCATTGTGAGTCAAGTCAGAAATTCCATGGAAACAAAATTAGGATGTCTTTTCAGCTTTTGGAAGTGAGTACATACACACTGCAAATGAATTTGCGATTTATTGTGATGCTTGTAGAGGGGTCATCATCATCATCATCAGTCGGCTGCAGAGCAGGAGACCACAATCCTTCTCCAGCTTCCATGATCCTGGGCCAACTGGGTGATCTGGCCAGGTGTGAGCATTGACTGTTCATCTCCCAGGAGACGCTGAATGTATCCCAGATAGGGTAGAGGGGTACATACCTGTAATTATCAGCTCTAAAGCAATCATGCATGAATGAAAAATATAATAATAATAATAATAATAATAATAGAGATTTTTAGCGCGCACATATCCACCCTGCTGGGCGCTCAAGGCGCGGAAACAAAGAAAAAACATTAATACAAACAATATACAATGATAGCATAGGGAAAACAAATTATGTACCGAGATACATGTACATGTACCTACAATGCAATTACAAATATACATCATCTTTGAAGAGTTGTGACATAAGATGAGTTTTAAGCATCGACTTGAATCTGGTTATACTATGACAAGATTTGAGTTTAGTTGGAAGATGATTCCAGAGTCTCGGAGCTGCGACAAGCGACCTATCACCCCAGTTCCGTTTTGAAGTTGGTTCCTTGAGGAGTGACATGTTGCTGGAGCGCAAATTGCGTGATGGAGTGTAGACTTTAAGTAGTTCAGAAATATAAATTGGAGCAATGTTATTAAAAGATTTGTGAACAATTAGCATAAGTTTAAAAACAATTCTCTGTGAAACAGGAAGCCAGTGCAGTTTTTTCAAGATTGGCGTGATATGGCATGACTTTCTGGACAAAGTCACAACACGAGCTGCTGTGTTTTGTATGTGCTGAAGACGAGATATTTGATTCTGCGGAAGACCGTAAAGGAGAGCATTCCCGTTATCGAGCCGTGATGTGACAAATGCATGTATAATTTGTTCAGCAGCACTTTTATTCAAGTATTTCCTAATTCGCTTATATTTCTGATATGAAATGATGATATCGAACAATGTTGGAGATATGTGGTTTAAAGTCATTGTCGAGTCAAATATAACACCCAAATTACGTGCATGTAATGAGGGGTTATTCAAGTAGTCGCCAATTGTAATAAATGGAAGAGAAACTTTAGACAATTGCTGACGTGATCCAAATAGAACAAATTCTGTTTTTCATCGTTCAATTTCAGGAAGTTTTGTCTCATCCAACTTGAATCTCTTGAATACATTTCTCCAGTGCTGTAATGCAGGAATCGGCAGGTTCTTGAGAGGATTTAAAGTAATGTAAAGCTGCGTGTCATCAGCGTAAACATGGTAATTTAAATTATACTTCAAAATGATATCACGAACTGGAAAGGTATAAACAGTAAACCACTGTGGGCGAGCACAGAGCCTTGGGGTACAGAATAGTCAAGAGTAACAGGCTCGGAGATAGCGTTACCAATACAAACATGCTGAGGCCTATTTAAAAGGTAGGACTTACACCAATCCAGGGCTGTGTCACGTATTCCAAGATGATATTGAAGGCGGAGAGAAGGATTTTATGATCGACAGTGTCAAAAGCGGCGCTTAAGTCTAACAAAACTAATGCAGTGATTTTCCCTCATCCATGGCAGATAAAATGTCATTGTTGTGTGAAGAAGAGCAGTTTCCGTTCCATGAAATGGTTTGTAGGCTGACTGAAATGTGTCCGACAGGTTATTAGCACCGAACATGGTCAGAGATCCGTGATGAAACAACTCGCTCGATTGTTTTTCCAAGGTACTTTAAATTCGCTACTGGTCGGTAATTTTTGAAAACTTCCTTGTCCAAATTGGGTTTCTTTAGGAGTGGTTTAACATGAGCAACCTTCTGGCTATTAGGGAAACAACCGGAAGAAAGATCTGTTTACAATAATTGTGATATACTTAGCAAACACATCAATATTTTGTTTTATTAGCGAAGTTGGCACTGGATCAAGTTCACATGATTTTTGATGGCGATTTCATGATGATTTTCTTGATCTCCGTAACACTAGTAGGCTCAAACATGGACAGTCTACATTGTGGATCCTTGCGTGATGGTGTTTGTGATAGAATGGCAGGTACTGAGGAAAAGAACAGACGGATATTCTCAATTTTGTGACAAAAAAGTTTGAAAAAGCATTTGCGAGGTCCTGGTCGGAGTGTGTAGATGGAAGCACTGGAGCTTTGGGTTTATGAAGCAGCTTTTCAACAATGTTAAAGAGTTTTTCTGATCACCAGAGCTATCTTCCACAAGAGATGAGTAGTGAGTTATTTTGCCTGGTTAATCATGTTCTTCACAATATCACGTTGGTTACAGTATTCTTGCCGATGTACTCCAAGTTTCCCATTGTCACGCCATCTTCGCTCAAGTTGACGCGGATTTTCCTTGCAGCACGGATATCATCATTGAACCAGGGGATTCAGATTGTAGTTTAACAGTTCGAGTTTTTTTGCGGAGCATGAGCATCCAAGATGTTACGGACAGTAGATTCAAATAGACTGACACAAGAATCCAGCTCACCATCTTCAAGGTTTACATTTTCCAGTTGAGATTCAATATCATGACATAAATCTTTAATATTTACTTTTTTCCAGTGGCGTAGTAGTTACAGAAATGGTAGGTATGGGAGGTTTTTAAGGTTCAAATTTACCATGATTGCATAATGATCAGATAAGCCAGGATGAATAGTTATATTCGAGATAAGAGGTGAAGTATTTTCACGCGTTATCATGAGGTCAAGACAGTGACCATACCGATGAGTGGGTGCTGTGATGTGCTGTATAAGTCCATGAGCAGAGAGCAGATCTTTAAACTGATTTGCATAATTGTTTGAAATAATGTCCATATGAATGTTAAAATCGCCGGTTAAAATAATGTCAGATGGATGTAAGAGATAATCGACAATTAATTTTTCAAATTCCTGCAGAAAACTTGAGAAGTTTACATGTTTACCATCAACATCCCTTTCTGGTCGATAAATATTAACAAGGCGAACAGATCTAGAGTTGCACGTTACCTCAGCATGCAGAGATTCAAATGTTAGGTAGTCAATGTGAACACTTTTCATACTGACAGATAAACTGGACCTAAAGAGTAGTGCAACCCCTCCACGGTCTTTATTGGTCTGGGGATATGATGGAGAGTAGCCAGCAGGAGTACACTCACGGGTGGCAAGTCATCATTAGGTTTAAACCATGTCTCGTTATGGCAACAAGATCCAAATTGTTTTGAAGTACAAAGTCAACAAATTCATCCGATTTGTTACATATGGATTGAGTATTCAAGACACAGAGCTGAAGTTTAGACTCATCGTGAACATTTGGAGTTGAAGTTATGCCAATGTCGCTTGTTGATGTGGTTGAGTTCACTGCTGGGGTTGGTAAGGCTGGAGTGCTAGTTGTGTAAGTCTGTCCATTCTCTGGCGACCAGCTTTTTACCTCTATGTGTGCGGGTATGTTTGGGGTTGATTAGCAAGTATTCCAAGACAGTTCAATTGACTCAATCCTAAATAAGATAAAGCTACATCAGTACATGGAGCATTGCGAAGATTGAGTAGTTCATTACGGCTGTAGGAAATTTTATGGAGCTGAGTGGCTTTTGTGGGTGTGTTGATCAGTGTTTCAGGTCCAGGGTTTGGGTGTATGTCACCAGAAATTAAGAGTTCCAGGTGAAAGGTGGCAGATGAATTATCATAGTATGATATAGGACGTCTCAAGAATTTAAGATGGCGGATTTTAGTTGAACAATCTGTAGATTGCATCTTGTAGCCATCTACTGATGAGTCATTGAGACACCATGGTCTGGATAGCAGGAGTAGAATAAACAGGATGTAGACCTCCATTGTCTGATCACAAAGTTGTTGATCCAAACAAAAGGCTTGTGGTCAAGCTACAGGTTATAATCTCTAGCTACAGGCTATAATCTAAATCAGAGTTGACTGCACAAATAAAATGAAGATCCAAAATGTGTATACACTCAACAGTAAATTTTTACTGCACAGACATACAAAAAAACAACAGTTTTTCACTTATTATAAGAAAACAAATGTACAAATACTCACATAAAACGTCCAGTAGATTCCAGGTGTAATAAGAAATCCACTAGTATAAAAATGAAGACAAACTTGTAGCTACAAAACACTTACTTAGCACAAAAACTGGAGAGCTGTTATGAGTTGCTGCTTGTAAGGCGCTCACTATAGCAGACGATACTATCGAAAATCGCGATAAACAAAATCGATATCGCCCAAGCTTAGTTATATCTTCCCTTTACTGCTTACTACGTAAAAATTACGGTGCTAACAGCACATTATAAAAACTAGCCTTTAACAAAATAATATCATTCACAAACTCACCTGCTGTTGCTGGACTCTCATCTGGATCCCTCAATGAATATTATGAAAAGAAATTAAGAATATCTGCAGGCGATTGTTAAAAGAAGTCGGTCATCTGGACTCCTGAGCTAGGCTCCTGATTGTGTATAGTGTAACCTGCATGATTCACTGTGACTGAGGTGCACACATCATTATACAATGCCATCTGAAGTGTCACTGGATATTAGGAGTACTTACACAGTGGAATAAATTCCTGGCATGACTTGGATTGGCTGGTTTATGTACATGTATAGTGAAGGCTGTGCAATACTGGCACAGTATTTAACCAGTAGCTGTGCATTATACTAACTGGGCATATTATGCAACAATGGCTGAATCAGCTTCCTACAAGCATTTATTTACAAAACAGACCATTATGTGTTGACATTAGTCATTACCACATTAACAAATTAAAGATGCATTGCCTAGGTGTTTTACAGGCAAAATGTCTTTTTTAGAAAGGAACAACTACTTCGAGATGAGATAATTTCACAAAATAATTGTCATCAGGTTAGTTTTTCTGTAAGAAAGTGCCAAAACTAATTTATGATGGTACCATCAGCCATAATTTCATTTCAGTACACTTTTACTGTAAATCTATGCTTTTGGCATTCATTTGTTCTCCCTTCATCAAATAAAAAAGTAATATTCAGAGGAAAGACAATTTCCGAAAACGACTTTAAAATAGCAAAAAACATGATTGATGATGATGACGATGATGATTATTGATGATGATGATGATGATGATGATGATGATTGATGATGATTGATGATTATTGATGATTGATGATGATTGATGATTGATGATGATTGATGATGACTGATGATGACTGATGATGATTGACGACGACGACGACGACGGTTAAGTGTCTTGCTCAAGGACACAAGTGTCACGGCCGGGATTCGAACCCACATTCTGCTGCTAACACCAGAACTTGAGTTCGGTAAGCTAGACCGCTCGGCCACGACACTCCACACAACAAAATAGTACATAAAACTTACTTGGTGTAAAGTTGGTGTAAAAATCCGATCCTTTTATAGATGATTTCGCTCGTAGTGCATAGAAAACAGGAATTGTCACATGTCGAATTAACAAAAGCTGCCGGATGGCAAATATTTCTTTGTAATAAAATTAGGAAAAACATGTATCAGTTTGTTGTTTTCTTTGAAAACATGAGCACATATCGTGATGAAAATTTCACAGGTTAGTTTTATGATATATCTCTCAGTTGAAAAATAGAGGGTTGACGTTAACACATACCGATGTTGTACCTTACCTTTCATAGACCTCTGAAAAGAAAATCTGTGACGTTTACAGGAAAGGTGTACATGCACATGTGTGTGTACCTAGATGGCACTGTAGATAGCAGTAGTTTTTCCCGTATTAATGTGGTAAAATCAACAAGGATTTCCATATAATTTGAGATGGGATTTCCTATAAAGTGAGGCCGGACGTTACTGTACGTACGTCAAAATCATTTCCACCAAATCTCATACCATATGTGTGTATGGGTCATAGCAAGGAAAGTAGTCAGTCAAAAAAACCCCAGATGGTCCAGTTTTAACATAACTCCTTTAACCCTCCTACAATCAGTGCAATTTTTGAAACAACCCATTCAGGCCACTCCAAGCCATTAGCTGTTACCAGTGGCCTCCTATGGTTACCCTTCTGTGTACTGTCACACCACTGAGATTACAGGGTAAAGTGGTCTCCCATTGATACATTGCAGGCCAGACTAATATGTTCAAACATTTACAGTGGCCTTGGGTGGTGCACAGTTGATTTTGTAAGATTACTTGGAAAGGACAGAAGGCTACGTATGTATGTACTGAAGGTCGCTAAAGAACAGAATTTAGTGGTTGAGAGTGGCTTCCATGTGTAGGAGGGTTTTAATAGTGGAAAGGTACATGTATGGTATTCTTCCCAAGAAATAATGTTGTCTGTGGTACTGTCATTTTTTAAAGAGGGGCTCTAAGGTCAAATTTAGTTTTGTGATTTTCCAATAACTAGAGTCCTTATTAAAGTGTGAAAAAATTACCAAAAAATTAGTCTCTAACCTCACGTTAAAGTGATGTAAAATGTCATTTTATTTGATAACCTTCCTGTGTGAAATTTGTTAACATCCAAAGACAACAGTGACGTCACATTTCAAATAAATGGATCTCTACATTTTTGAATTTGCAGTTCATTCCTGAATCTCCACAATATTTGATCAAATCGGCGTTGAAATTGACTTTTTGACAAACAAAAAATTCCTGTATGGAATGTTACAGACTCATTTACCGTAAGAAAATAGTGACGTCATGTTTCAAATATCGCTCTGAAAGGGTATCAAATAAAATGATATGTTACACCACTTTAAAGTGAAGTTAGAGACTTGTAATTTTTTTCACACTTTAATAAGGACTCCATCTATTGGAAAATGAGTGCATCACAACTGAATTTGACCATAGAGTGCCTCTTTAAGAAAAGTAAAATAATTTCCAATAAAAAAATTCAAATACAAACAATCAAACAAATCCTTCACTATTTTTTTTGCGAATGACGCAGCATAAAGGAAGGATGATCTTCTACCTGAAAATGAGTAATTGTTTACCTGAAAATCAGTAACTGTTTACCTGAATGTGAGTAAGGTGAGAAAGTGAGTAATGTTTTTAACCACAACTGACTGGAGATGTTTACACGGAAATGTTTGATGTACAAGCCAACTAAGGAACTGCATGGCTGGGATAGATATGAGGGGTGGGTCCCATTATGACAAACATAGGGTTGTTGGGGGGAGAGGGGCTGAATGGGCTAAGGAAGGGAGCTGAAGGAGCTAAGGAAGGGAGAAGGGGGTGTTTAGCCGCGCTAGTTGAGAACAGTGATGATGACGGCCTACAGTGGTGTTGGATCGTTTGTTGAGTTTGATTACTCTGCATTTAGTCTGAATACATGTAATCTGAGAAAAAATGGGGGATGAAGTTGTGGGGGGAGGGAGGGGGCCAGAGAGGCTAAGGAAGGGAGATGGGCTTCAGCTGAATTACTGTAGCTGAGAACAGTGATGATGGCGGTCTACATGTACAGTGGTAATGGAACAAGCAATTTTCGAGTTTGATTGCTCTGCATTTACATGTACATGTAGCCTCTGAATAAACCTTAACCTAACCACTCCAAATCCTTCAAAAATCCTCCAAGGGCACTTTTTGGAAAAATTCAGCACTGTTGGAAACTGGTACTTTCACCTCTTCAAATGGGGCAAAATTACTACCTGGCAACATGTACAGGCCATAAGTGCTGAATATGAAAGATCAACGAAAATACATGGTGCATTTGGGCATGTTTCCAAAAGTGCATTGATGGATTTTGGAGGATTCAGGAAGGTTCCTAGCCAGAATACCTAGGGGGTTAGGGTTAAAATGAACACAGTGACTACCGGCTCATTGATACGTGTATGCAGCAGCAATGGTAGGCTATATGACCTTATCATGTTGGGTATTATTTTTAGTCACTGAGTAAAATCTGAAACTGGCACTCCGATTCCATACCCTGTTGATCATGATGATATTGTCCCTTTAACAAGATAGATAGCTACTGTAATTTATACAGTGCCTTTTTACCAAAGGTTTCAAAGCACTTTGGCACACTTTGCTGTTATTCTAGAAACAAGCCAGGAAATATGCTCTAATTCTTCATGTACGTACCTCAATGTTCTGTCTATGATGTCATAGGTCACCATGGAGTAGGAAGTTCAGCCTCTAGAGTCTGAGTGCAATGACCGAGAGTAAACGCAGCAATTCCAGTGAGTAAGCGTTATATGGACCTGAGAACAAAAGATGTTCACACAAGTTTATGCAGGTTCTTGAAACGTTACATGGACTTACACACGTCCACACAAGGTTTTAACAAATTAGAAAATCTCAATTTTCTCAAAGAGGAAGCATTTTTAGTACATGTATATGTCGTTATCCGTCTTAAAATGGAGTAGATTATTCAAAATCCACTCCAAAAAGAATCTTCAGTGCAAATGGCAATGGTTTGAAGAACGTGTTTTTTCTTAAACTACACAAGAACAAAAGAATGTTAATTTTAACATACACATACATGTATGGTACAATTACACAAACACACGTGTGAACAGACCGTCACAACAAAACACTGGAATCATTCTCAAGTTTTTCTACAAATGGTTTTCACAAACCCTGCACTGATGTTTTTTATGTACTATGATTAAGATTAATCCTCCTACTACTACAAGGGTCAGTCAAAATGTTGATATACTTGCCAAGGTACATGTAGTGCACTTAAAAGTCAAACACTGTCAAACCTTAAGTAGTACATGTAAGTGCATTTGCAGGTCAAAATGACTCATTGACCATTTTTGACTGGTAAAAGCATTGTCTGGTATTGTTGAGGGTGGTCAAATTGAGTCAAAACAGACAATTGACTGATTTTGACCTCAACATAGCAACTTCCCACTAAAGTGCAGCTATATAGTAGACAATGTGTAAGGGATTAAGTGGTCAATAAGTGAACCATTCAGTCCTTAAGCTAATGAGGATTAGTGATGTGATAATCCAGATTAATCCCCTGGATTAGCACAGAAGACCTTCCTCACACAGATATTATTGGGTAAATCTGGTGAAACTTTTTACTTAGTACCCATTATAATGTAAAGCTTTCCTTTCTCCATGATTCAATATTTACTTTGTACACACTGTACATTAAGAAATAATTATCACAGTTGGTGTTTGCACAATTCTGATTTACAGTTGGTTAAGGCTGTTCGGGATATCCAGATAACAGACCGAAACTGTCATTACCCGGTTCCATTTTTTCAGTTCCAATTATCCATATATGCGACTGAACATTTAACCAGTTCGCGTCGGGAATAAAAAAGTTTTTCTGGGCCCCTGTGGTGGGTTTCTTTTTCCCACACACACATTAATGGAAGCTTCCACAGCGGGTGGCCGGCACTTCCGAGCATGTCACCGTACATGCGTAGCTTAACCGACCATGCATACAAATATTCCGGAGTTTCCTATGGCGTGTTTAGACGCTCTCCGATACATGGTGCACAAAAAAAATTGCGTGTATACACGGCCTCCGACACGAACTGGTTAAGCCACATAAATGGAAGTCTCCAATTTTTGGAGATGCTATAAGTCGTTTTTAATATAGAGGCAGGAAATTATTACAGTGAAGTCCACATTTATTATGACTCTAATAAAACAAGAGAATCTTGTGTTCATATTGGTTATTTTATACATTCAGGAGTATTTATGTGTTTTTACAAAATTGTTTACGGGTACCCGGGTACCCAAAGATTTCCAATTTGGGGTATCCGGTTCCTGAAATATACAAAACTACACAGCCTTACAGTGGGTAAAATTTAAGCTGGGCTCATTGAGTTGTAACCGTCATTGTAAATTTTATACAAGTCACAAAGCACCTTTGAGCACCTACGTGCGCTATATATAAGTCCACACATTATTATTATTATTAAGCAAGAGGGAAGAGGCGATCTCAGTAAGACCAAGATGTATATGTATATGACATTCAAGGTTGCCATATTGTCCTGGACAACCTAAAATTCCTTAGGGCAACCTAGCCAATTGATAATGGTTGCAACCTCAATTTTTTGTGGGCAAATCATTAAACTCAAACATGTAATGTTCGATTTTGAAATTTTATAAAACAAATTATGAGAATCTAAATCAATAGACTGAATCATTCATGGATTGGTCGGTTTGAGATTTTACAGTTTGCTTTTTTTTTTTAAAGAGAAAAAAATTAATGGAATTAAGTATTGTGGGCCACTAAATTAGCCTAGGGGAACTGAGATTCAATTGGTGGATGCATATTGGTTAATTGCAAGTTGATTTTCTTCATTTCGCACCCTGGAGACTTCTGCACAAATTGAGTCAAGGTGTTCGGTCTGAAAACTCTATAATTTAAATTACAGGCCTGGAATTTCACAGAGGCAACGGAGACCATGGCCTCCATTGTCCTGATTGGTGTCCCTTCAAAATGTTCCCATGACATTCTGATATTCTAAATGGAAGTGCCCTTTACTCAGGATAAGTGGCCTTGCCCCTACAAGAATGACTTACATGTATATGTACCAGGCCATTGTAACAATCTTATTTGTTTTACTTTTACCAAAAATAAACGGAAACTGATAAAATGATAAGACTGACAGAAGAAGACAAAACAGCGTCCCCATTCAGTTTGATGAAATAACGTGTTTGGAAAATTACTCTTTGGACCTCTTTTGAACTGAAGATCTCTTGTCACCAAGAGTCAAGTAGCAGAAATGTTAACAAACTGGAGATTCAGTTCCCCATTAATTTGAAATTAATAAACTGGTCTTCAACATTTCAGGGACTTTTTGTCAAACATCAGATATTGCACATACATGTATGTATATGCTTGCACTAAGGCCAAAAAAAGTCTCCGGTGTCTGGTCATAGGTCGGCTTCAAAATCGGTGCAGTTATGTGGGTTTTTTGTTGTTTATTTTGGGTAATCTTTTCTTTTTTTTCTTCTTTTTTTTGCCACAGGGAAATATGTGATGCATGTACCAAATTTCCCATGTACAAATTATGGTGGCTAAGAGAGGCCTCACAAATTGAGTTCAACAAATATCTTAACAGTATATTTACAGTGATTTGAAGGATGGTGCACAGTATGCAATTGAGGACATTGATAAGAAGAGACAAGGCCACATTCCTAGCTCATCAGATAGTTCCAGCATAGAGCAAGGACTTGCTCTATGATTCCAGTTAGACATTCATGATATCAACAAATGTTTTCATTAAAGAGAATGGTAATTCCAAAATCAAATTCCAATTCCAATTGTTTGAACTGGTAGTCTGTGAGTGCGACATCAGTATGGCTCACACAATCTTTGCCAATGAAATGTGTGCTATAGTTGTCAAGGACAAAGGAAATATTAATTAACTATTGTTTCCTTTGGAGATCATTATCATTTAATCGTTTCAATGACATTGATTATTTCTAGCTCAGTATGATTTCCCTCATGTCTGATATCAACACCATTACACCCAGCAATAGGTAAAATTCATTTAAGCCCTTTTGAATATTTATGATGTGAATGACACCTGAAGAGTTTCTCAGTGGTACATGCAGTCAAAAAATGGCTGGGCAATGTTCGTGATCCATTTCAAATTTGTGAAATGTTTTCTCAAAAATGACAGCATGACTGAATAAATTCTCAGGATGAATTCTCACCAACTTCACATCAAGGAAGTTTTAAAGCTATAATAATTCAGTTATTTTGTAATCTGGGGCCAATTTCACAGAGCTGCCAAGCAGAGAATTTTGCTAAGCAAATATTTTTGCTAAGCAATATAAAAACAGACTACGAGCCAAAATGCATACATTTTGTATGAAAGTTTGGCTGTTAAACAAAGAAATCCACTAAGCAAATTTTTCTGGAAAACAATTTTATCTACTGAGCTATGAAATTGGCCTCTGATAATTACTGAAGGATATACTCCCTAAATATTCCATTTGTAATTGAAGAAAGAAGAATGTTAAAATCCACAATTTCTGTTTTATTACTAATGATTACTATATAAATCAAGTACAATGTTTTTCAGTATGTTAATATTTATAAAGTTTTTCTGCGGCCATAATTAAAATACCAGGCATGGTTTACAGATCTGAATTTGCTAATGGCAAATACAAGTTTTCATGACATGTTTTTTTTTTCATAGAATACGAGTGCTCTGTGCTGTAAACATAAAAATAAAATTGCAAAAACACATTGAGTAATTTCATTTTGTGGAATTTTGATGTTTAGTCAGGGAGTATGTGTACTTCAGGGGAGTGATTTGATTCAGGAGTGTGAGTAAAAAAAATCCTGAAAACTGGATGTTTAAATTTGGAGGATTTACATTCTCTCCACATCCACACAAACAAGAAACTAGAGGTTTGGACACAATACAGGCTATTTCTTTCTTTCCTTGGTGGCTACTTCTCTTCTTTCAAAACAAAATTTTAAGCAAAGGGAGATTTGTAAAAAATCCTAAAATCAGGAAAAACCCTGACAAATCACAGGTCTGGTACTTACATGTAATTGGAGATTAATTGATTTAATTTTGCCCTACACCGACGTGTGTATAGCACTGCATACTCAGTGCTTTCTGAGTGTCTGTGAAAAAACTACACAGGCGACTTGCGGAATATATCACGGAACCCGCTGCTATATGGGATTCTAGCCGGCCAATTGACATCGGGCAAGCTCGGTGGTCGAGAGGTTAAGACGTCTGCACGAGTAAGCAGGAGGTCGTGGGTTCGAATCACACCCGAGTCGCCTGTGTAATTTTTTCACAGACACTCGGAAAGCACCGAGTATGCAGTGCTATACACACGTCGGTGTAGGGCAAAATTAAATCAATTGTTTATCTCCCGATGCAGGAATTTCACCAACCTATATAATTGGAGATTGTTTGTGTTTGTTTAGGTTAAATGCAAAGTACATGTAGTCATTTGACTTTGTTTTGATATTTTCTCAGTCCATGTACAGTACTTTGTACAGGTATACGTGTTCATTTCATGTAAGCATGGAGGAAGGAAGGAACAGACATGCCTTGTGTTCCTTCCTCCATATAAACCTAAAGTATCTGTTGAAGGTCTAGACAATGTCATAAACCTCCTATACTGTAGCTGAACTTTTGTGACAAGTACAGTAGCTATAGTGGTCAAAATCAGTAAACTGTCCATTTTTGACTGTTGAACCATCTGGGCACACAGGGTTTTTGTGTACCGTCAACATTACAAGATAATGCTTTTACCAGTTAAAAACGGTCAACTCATTTTGACGTGTAAATGCACTTAGGCCTGCTACACGTATGCCATGTAAGGTTGGTATTTAAATGTGGTATTAAGAATACTTTTATAAAAGATTTGAGGCTTTGCATGGTGGAATATCGATATAGTTTCGGTTTGCGGTAACACAATGTGTTTATCTCAACTATCGAAGCTGAGGTACATTCTCCTGATGAAGATTAGAGCAGGCTAATCGAAACGTAGATAATAACCCGTGAAGTCCCCATGGTTCTCCCTGAACCATATTTCTCACTTAGCAACAGTAGAGAAAACGAGTTGCCTGAAATTGGTTCTCCCAAGAACCATTCTCACTTAGCGACAGTTGAGATACAAGTTGTGTGATGAGGTTCTTTTCAGAACCTGTACCTCAGCTTCGCGATAGTTGAGATAAACACATGGTAGGTATTACCGCAAACCGAAATGATATTAATACCTTTATACTTACATTTAAGTTTTAACTTGATGCTACACATGTGGTGTAATTTGAAGAAAAGGACAGATCTACATTGGGTACATGTACATGTATGTACAATGTAAAATTTGGTGTATTTTACAAACTACTCATGACTACTCCTCTGATTGGTAACCAAACAATGCTGACATTTGGATAAATTAACTGTTTGTTTTTTGATAATCTTTTGACCAGAGCTTATCTGATAATGATCGGACTCAGAATGGGACATTGTCTATCTGTTAAAGTTTTACTATAACACAAACTGTTGCCAGTTACAGTATTCAGCTTGACCAGTGGAGGAAAAACAATTTTAAAGGCAAGATTTTTGTCTGAACACTAACATGAGGAGTGACATTTCCAATGGATGCAATTTGTGAACATTTTACCAAAAAGTGTAAAAGAGCTTTTACTTTAGTCATGAAATAACACAAATTTGAATAAAATTACACCTTCGAACATATTGTACCAAGAAGTCTGGTGATCCTATCAACCAAGGAATTTATGGGGCATTTAATCACTTCAAATCACCGTGTTTTTCAACAAATGTCAAAATCATGATAGTTTTATGATAAACTGTTGACCTGAAGTTATAACTGTTTACCAAAGCACTGACATACATGTATATATTGACATGTAGTGCACAGTGCAATCTCCCCTTATTCAGCTGGAATGTACATTAAGTTCACTGTTATTAATACTGTACTCTGATACTTCTCAGTTTGCACTGTGTCTGTACATTGTTAGAATTTTGATAATGATATGTATCAAAATTCCACATAGATAGAATGAAAAGTGTGTTTCCTAATCAAAATTTCCAAATGTATAATTTTCATTTTCACTACACCCAAGGTTATGAGATGACTTTCACAGGTTTATTTTACATGTATTCACATTTTAATTAAGGAAGACACAGCAGATGGTGTATACTGACCTTTTACAGATCGTCCATATTTGGCTCAACAGACCCAAAAATTTAAATTTAAAAAGCGAACAATTAATTTGTCAATGAACCAAAAAATTAAATGATGAAATTCGAATGTCGGAAACTGTATAAAAGCCATATTTAGAATGCGCTTGATTCTGATTGACAGCCGCGCTGGCCAATAAAATAGTGGGCCAGCATTTTATTAATTTGAGTTTTTATTTCACTGGTATTAATCCTTAACAGATTTTTTCGTTCAATGTCTCAAATGAATGCTTGTAACTTTCTTAACTCCAGAAAAATAGCAATACAACATAATTTAAATTTATATGTTGCTGTCAAATCGGACCAAACACAGACAGCAGATGGTGTACATATATTTGTCCCTTTAATACCCCAAATTGTTTTGCACTTACAAAGTGCATGAACTTTTACATAAATGATCATCAATCAATCTTAGGACAAGTGGGAATGGACTGTGGCAAGAAGTTGACAGGTTGCCAGTTGCTACAAAAAAAGTGCAAATGTCTTAGAACAGCACTAGCCATGGAATGTTCAGATGACTTGGATTTAGTACTGGGGGGACCCAGGTGTTTTTGACATTGACTGATTTTTTTTTTTTTCAGGGAGCCAGGGGCGCCAATTCAGAGACTAGAGTCAGTGTCTGGGTGATACAAGAAGGGCACACACATTTTAAGGTTTTTTACTTGGTCTTGGTAATCTTGAAAAACAGTAATCACAGTTGTTCATAGACTTACATGTATTTTGGTGTTAAGTTGACTGATGACAGACATCCTGATTTATGTCTGAGGTGTCATCATTTTAATACAATTAATTTCTAACAGAAATGTTGTCTTCCTGAGCCATAAATTCCATGTTGGAATGACGATAACAAATCTAAATGCATTTTAACTCTTTTCTAATAAACAACAATGAAATAAGTTGAAACTTTCACATATTGGTTTATATATCTCTTGATTCTCATAAAGTGTGAAAACACAAACATTTTACCAAACGTATCTACTTGTTTTAAAACATCTATTGGTAATTTCAGAAACATAAAATGATCCCAGTTTGGACATACAGCTGTACTTGGTTTTAAGTCGAGGACGGTATCAAACATCTCTTGAAATATTTCCGTCTCTCAGGTGCTGCTCGTTTTAGTAAAATTAGTGAAAAAATTCCAAAATTTATGACAGAAGTACAATTTAAGAATGAAAACAAACTTGAGCTGAATGCATGTTCACTGTTTTCCAGTTAACAAAACAATAAAATAAGCTGTTTCAATACAAATTTTCATCTCTTGAACCTGATAAAGTATGGCTGTATTAATAACTAAGGCCAAAAATAATCTGGTTTCAGTGGGCTTCAAAATCAGTGCAGCTGACATGTTTTTTGGTTTTTGTTTTGGTAATCTTCTTTTTTCTCTTTTCTTTTGCCAACAGGAAATACACGTGATACATGTATACAATGGGACAAAATTTCCCAATATATATACAAAGTATGGTGGCTAAGAGAGGCATCACATATCGGCAAACAAGCGTTCATACCCTATGTAAAAAAGTCGCTAAAACACAGCACGGCAGAATTCCAATCGATCCAGCAATTTTGGCTGCAATTGGACATCGTTTCATAGCACAAAAAAAAGAAAATTAAAAATGCCGACGTGCAGGTCTGAGAAGACACACACGGAGACCTGAAACCGGAAACTTTTTTTTTTGGGCCTAACAGACATTTTACCAATTGATGGTGTATAATCACTTTCATGTAATAAATGATGCGGTGACTGATTCTTTGTGTTACGTGTAAGTTTGGGACTGTGTAATGATGTGTGAAGACTACATGTACAATAGGTATTCAGTGGAATGCCTAGAGCTACATGTTTTACGCAACATCACTGTCGTAATGCTTTTAAAAGTTGTTTAATAGTTAATACATACATGAGTAAGACTAATTGCGGTGACACCATGTGGAATCTCAATTGAGTAGTAATTAGTTCTGAAAAGAACTGGTGGTACATGTATGTAATACCACATGTATTACATATAATGTATTATAATGCAGTTCACTCTCTGACAACAGTATTTCTCCAAAGTATATATCATCACCCAAAAAGTCTAAACAAAATAATTATTTAATTGCAGCAATGGTGTGCTATGATCCTTAGAAGTAATTTTATCAGCAATTTTTGAGAAATTGTTAAAATAAAAATTCCATCTCTGATGGTCCTGATGAATGGTATACAGTCAAACCTGCTACTGTGGGCACCTGGACAAAGCAAGCACCTGCTTAGCCCTGATAGGACCCTATATACAGTACACTTACGATAAGTGTACTGTAGATAGGGTCCCTATCGAAAACTAGCACCCTGCTCAATGTGGGCAGCTCTGACAATAATCAAACTCTCAACACTGTCAGCACCTGTGTAATGTGGACACTCTTCATAGTTGTAATGTAACAGTACTCTTAATACAGAATAATAGTGTGACAGTGTCCTTGGAAATGGATCAATACCAAAAACTGGTGTAGTGCACGCAACAGTGGATCACAACAGCTGATATTATCAGTGGAAGTTCCTATGAAGCTGGAATGTCACTTTTTGTGTCAACGAAGGCACTCAAATCCATTCAATACTGGGCAGTGAACTTAAATTGAGGAGCATTGGGACAAACAATTTATGATTTAGTAGTTTTGGCATCAGGGGAGCGAGGGGAAGGTGGTTTAGCAGACGGAAAGTGGCCACAGCCCATCCATGCATCTTGTCGGAAGTGCACAATTTCAGTGGGAGAATGTTAATACAACTGCCAATTTTCTATCCGAATATGACAAAACATCACAGATTTTCCTTTAAAAGATGATGCGGGGACACTTATGGAATGGAATGTGGAATCAACTGAGGATTGAAACGATATTTTGGGAGATTTTGAGCAATGAATGTATGAACATCCAATGAGATATTGCCCATTTGTTGTCTGCTAAAACACATGCTTGCTTTTTGTGCACAAGTGGCGGTTGCATTTGTTCCATAATACATCATTTACAATAAACCCTTTCACGGTAATATGTTTTTTGGCCGGGCAAAATTCTTTGATTTTGAACACTCGTTTGCGCTGCGACCACCGCTTCCGTACATTCAGGCGTGTGAGTTGGGTACCAGGCTGTGGCAACGAATGACCGAAATAATTTTGCCCGTCAAAAATATGGCTCCGTAAATGAAAGGTTTATCTATATCAAAATATTACTGCCAAACCTTGCTTGACTACATTTTCCTCTCTTTTGTGGTTTGTCCTCAATCATATTTTGCAGGAAACTGGGTGACCTTTTTAGTTTGAGAAAAAAGTGATGGTTGTATTGTACTAACGTTATTCTTTCCACATGGTGAGAGATTACCAAAACGTCTCCTATCTATGATCAGCTCTACGCAGCTCAGATACCGTTGTACACGCACATTGCATGGATTTTCGGTCGACTAACTCAACTGGTTACGTCAGGATAAACTAGTTTTATTAAAGAACTACATTGAAAATTCACACGTTTGAAAACAGACATGTGTGTTCCCCCTTTATCTTTGAAATGAGCAAGGCAAATTTAAACCATTTTGTGTCATTATGCGCAAAAATAATAAAAAAAACATAATTTCTCACCTGCTCCGCGTTGTGTCGTCACGTCGTCTGCTTCAACTTTTGGGAACTGCAACTTATTTGTGGTTGCCCAATGAGGGCGCCCTGTCAATTTTATAGTTATGGCTCACAGACATCTGTGTCGATAGAGGGGGCAATAACAAATTGTCGTTCGTGTATAAACGGCAATTAATTAAACAGAGTCGTGTTGTTGCGTATTGTCTAACGATAACAATGAAGTATGGTTTACGGTAACACCATGTACATTGTTGGTTCTGAAAAGAACTGGTGAGAAACTCGACATTTCGGTCAGTATTTTAGATATAGTGGCACATATTCTCATGAACGGGTGAAAAAAGACCCCTTTTTGTAAAACTGGTTTACACGAAAAATGGCCGAAAAAAAATTCTAGTGTGAGGTTTTTGACGATATCAAACATTCAAAGTCTTCTTATTTCACTAAATGGAAATATCAGTCAAAAATAACTTTCGAATATCTATACAAGAACCCTCAGTTCTCAATTTAAATATTTGTGGATTCTCGAGTCAACATATATTGGATAAAAACAAATTATCCCAAAGAAATTGCAATTGCATTGGCCACGTTCCAAGATATCATTGTCTCATCATTATCAACCACAGGGTCCAATTGGGTTGCAGTAAACTAACTCTTTAGCGCGCGCTTTTGACCAGATGGCGGGAAATGTCACTGTACTGGGGCCACTAACAGCGTTGTTGAGGAGATTCATTCCAAAAACTAGTGCGAATCAATTTCACATTTAATTAGCATTTTCCGCTTTTATTATCATCTGCTCTGGCAGTGATAGATGGTGGATCGTTGATATTATGATACAAAGGTAGAATATGCATTTGTGTCAATGACGGGACTAAACTGTTTTCTGAACAACATTTCGCGCTAACGTCCAATAATTGTATTTATTTATTTATTGTTTAAATTTAAATTATGCATTAATTTAGTTATCTGTATTTAAATTTCTTTGATGGGGTGGGTGGGGAAGTCCGGGGTATATCCCTTCCCGACCCAGGAGGCAAAGCCTCTCGGACATCATATTTAGGGCATAATTAAATGGTCAATTTATGAAATGTTTCCCCTTTTTCTTGCTGTTTGTTTTTAATTTAAAATAAATAAATTGAGTCCAAACCGAGGGGAGGGAACTCCTACTCCTACCGGCAATGAATCTTGAAAATAGTCCGGAGAATGGGTGTGTTCGAGCAGACGCAGGCCTGTTGAAAAACAAATTATAAACAACAATATAATTAGATTTCACGGCAGTCGTGACAAACCATTCATGGAACAGCCGTTGTTTATAACAACACACCTTTTAGTGAACGGATGATTTAACATCAACTGACATCATACCATCCCACACTGCTGATTGGTCATTCAAAATAACCTCAACAGTCGATCTCGTTGGAGTACAACACATCGTCAGGCACAAACAATGTAAACACGGTTGCTGGTATAAAGCCACGAGTCCTATGTTTGTAAAATGTCTGCAAATTTACATAAATACTTTAGAGGAATTGATAGTCGCACGTGCTATGCATTTTAGATAATTTGTGAAATGATTAATGAAAATTAATTTATGTCATCCGATAAAATGTTCCAAGCTAGTGTACATTTGTATATTATCGGTAAAATATCATATGAACCATCAAGTGTATCGAAGCATTTGTTTATATACTGCGATCTTATTCGTTATTATTATAGTTAATTTTTTTTATTGTACCTAACAGCCATAAAGCCTAATTGAAACAATATCACAATAAAAACATTAAATACAAATTCAAAAACAAACATTCTGAACAACACAATAAGTGACTAAAAAGCTTACTTAAAGAGAAAATATCATCACGATCAACAGGGCATGGAATCGGAGTGCTAGTTTTAGATTAACTCAGTGACTGAAAATAATAACCGAATCATAAATAGGTCATGTTACCATTGCCTCTGCATGCATAAATGAGGCAGTAATCTTTAGTCACTGTGCTCATCATCGTCCAGGATGTCGGTAATCCATTTTTTTAAAAGAAGAGATGAAACTGCAGCCTCGAGACAATAGTCTACCTTGTTCTCACTACTATACCCTGGTGGGAAAGTTATTTCCGCAGCGCTCATTGGTTACTCAAAAAAATGCAATATTTCAATATTATTTGGAGGAAATTTCAATATGGATTTTGTTTACACAATGTTTGAATGATCACCTTAGTTGATATGAAACTGTGCTTCATGTTGTACTGTAATACTTGCTGGGATGAATATCTGAATTCCAGTTGATGTAACCAACATGCGTAACGTCCCCCCTGGATCTACTAATGAAATGACTGTTACAAGTCTAAAGTCTGCAACTTGTTCTATAATTGACATTTTATCTCTGCGCACGTTAATCAACCGTTCAGAATCGTCCATGATATCTCTCATTTGCAGTGACAGTATAGGACTATTTAACAAAGCATTCAGGGATACAGAAGCAGACACGACTCTAGACTTTAATTGCTAAACACGTTGCTTGCGTTACACCAGCTTGTCTGTGACGTGCAAGCCCAGTATTCATAAAAAACACACCTGTAGCTATTGTGCCTGCATTTCAACACTGTTCTGGGCCTTCAACCCGGGTCCCGGCCTCACATAAGCACAATATGAACTGTTATTATTCCATTGAGGGCCGATACGAGATCATCGAGTTCCACACACACTCGATAAAGAAAATAATATTAGTGCTATGCTAGCTGTATTGCTAAGTCCAGAGAAATAATGTTCTTATTAGCGTGAGCTGATATGCCACTGGATAGTTTTGTCGTTGATGTGATTTTGGTGAATTTTGGAGGTCGGTTACGACAATTAACGTGAGGATGTTTGCGGACTACTTCAAAGGTGCCGTCTGCGAATGACTTATTGTGGATCATTTGTTTGAGTGTCACTTTATGGTGTACGCTATCGTATGACGATGAACGTACTGTAGTCTCACCAATGTGATGGCTGTGTTATGTAAAGTTATAATAGTTGGCCGTGAATATGCACGGGTACTGGTAATATGTGGAATTTCTGGAGACAATTCTAAATGAGATGAGATACTGTACAACCTTTTGTGATGTCAGCTATCTTTCTCACGCTGAAAACAGTTTCTGGCATTATGATGAAGTGGGAGATCGCGTAGGCAGCGCCAGGGTGCCGTGCCGGAGTTTCTTCGCGAGCCTCTCCGGACCAAACATGTCAGCAGCATCTCACGTATTAATGGTGATGCAAATCCCCACCGGAAGAGGCACGATGTGTTCCATGCAAGTTATCACGATACGGTGTGGGACATGGGGCTCACTGGCCGTAAGGTGTGTTTGTAGTGGTGGTTGGGATACGTGACGGGAGAAGTCGCGGAACTTTCGGCGCTGCTGAGCTTGGTGGTGCCTCAATCGTTTGCTTAATTACAGGTATGTTCCTCGATGATAATTACACATTTTATTTATTTCATAATTGATATGCCTTTTGCACACCCTAAGAGGAAGTTTTACATCATAAATTCTATGTGATATGATGTCCCTTTGCCAAAGTCGAAAGGAAGCGACGAGGACTAAATTTAATCTTTCCGGATGAGGTGCATGAGCCTCGTTACGCTGTACATGAGGTCGCCGTTAGAGGCTTCACGGTTACAGGTGCACATGAAGTGGTCTTAATGTTAAAAATAGTACATAAACCCTCGGTTATATTGGTAGCAAGAATTGGCCATAATGTTAAAATCACTCGATGAAGTTGAGGGTGCCCTTATTGTGACTAGCACCTCATGTTCAGTCACATAGGCTTGAAGGTACAAGTACATATGATCACATAATATTTAGATTACTAGTTACCAGGAAGTGTCTACTGAGGATGTATGCCCTCACACCAGTTCCTCAAATGCTGTTTGATAGCCTCCAAATACGTCCACGCATAATTTCTGATATGTAAATGTGCACAATGGTGCAAAATTTAAGGGAGAACTCTTTACTTCTGTATGTTGTTTAAAGTAACTTGCCACGTTGACTATTGTCGGTTCAGGTTACCGATATTGACCGGGCCTGACCTATGGTCATTGTCAGGATGATCGGCTGCTGATGCTGGCTAGTCAGATCGTAGAAGACCAAAGACACCTCACTTACCTTTAGTTGAGATAATCCATAGTGTTACCGAAACCCGAACCGAATACTCCAACATGCAAAGACTTTACAGATGGCTATTGTAAACGTGTAAACCTCCAGAAATTCGACCAAATCTCTTGAATTCAACTTAAAATGGTATATGCACCTAGCTCTTTGGAAAGGAGATTTCTTGATTAAACCTTACGAGGATAAGTAATACATTGGGCACTTACCCAATTCTTGCAATTGTGGGAAGCTTGGTAACAAGTAAATCGTTATCAAGCTGTAAAAAATTACAAGTAGGTTTATATTGACAAACACGAATAATGCCTCAACGGTCTCAAATCCATTAGGAGAAAATGGAAGATTGAGTCGTGACCTGCAAATTCCCCGACATTATCTTTATACCCTAATTATAGATGCTCTCTGTGATGAAGCTGTTATCTGACGCGTTTTGTAACAGAGAATTATAAAGTGCGTCATGGGAGTATTTCTTTATTAATATGCGGTGTTAATGAAACTAAACAAGTAAAGGGAAAAAAATATTGGAGGTGGGAAACGTTAAATTTGGTTTTCCTTCTTGGATAAGTGGGGGCAGTATATTTACCCAAATGTGTATACTAACTTTGAATAAATATAACGACGTTTTACCAAAAAAGTACATTTTCTTGAATATCTTAAAAAAGTGGTATTTAAAGTAAAATTTCCCCTTTTCTCGAAACATCAGTCAAATCAACTGGAAAATTTACTGATTTCAAGCTTGCCGGGTTTTACTTTACACTCATCTCAGCTTAAATTATCAGATTTTTAAATAAATGTTTGGAGCTTCGTATGTTAGAATATTGTTATATAAGGCTCGGTTTGCGGTAACACCGTGTTTTGTTACATAAAACTTACTTGGTGATTGGCATTGTAAAGTCGACAATGGTATCAAACGTCCCTTGAAATATTTCTGTCTCAGAATGTTTAGTAAGGTGGTGACATAATTTCACAAATCAATTTCTGCCATCAAAGACAGAAATTTTTGAATAAACTTCTAGATTTTACGACACTGCAATTAAATAGCTTGGATGCATTGCAGACATTTTCCACAAAAAGGTTCAATTATCAGCACCCAATCCATGGTGGTTGAAAATTGTACCGCACTACTCAAATTGTCAGCGATCCACATTTCTTGATCGCATGAAATACGATTGCATATAATATTTTGTCGAAGCGTTTGTCGATTTGGGGCCCGTCGATGTTGAAGCAATCGATGCTTAAAATAATTGTGCAACCAATTGAAGGGACTGACTCTGTAGCTATAATGAAGTCATACAGAAAAATAAAGAGTTAGCGTACTGTGTTTGGTAAACTTGACAAAAGGCGACGCAACCATTAAACAAATCATCAATGGCGAAAAACATTTTATTTTGGGTTCGTGATACCGTGTTCAACAGTATCCTTCAAAACATTCAATCGCATCATTTCTATTTTTCTTCGGTCTGGATTGTTATTCACTTTCAAAGGGACATTGAACAAACAAATTTTTAATCCTCGCATAAGGTGGGTGACCTGGCGGGTCGTCCTCGGCACTCGACGGGAACAAACCCGAAACTTCTCGGCATTTACCATAATGCGTAACAATATGAAAAGATCAAAAACTGACCCCAAGGGACCACTTTGAGGGACCGGTTTTCCGTAATCTCACCATATAGAGCATTTCTCTAATTTTTGATGGAAAAAGAAAAGCCGTGAAACGTTGTTAGGAACATTGTTAATTTTCACGATAAATTTGAAAGTCGCACGATAATAGTGGGTCAGGATTTAAGTTTGCCAGAGCCAGTTACAAATGTCAGCTGTCATACGGGAAGAACTTTCACCGCAGGAGCAGTTTTCGAATAATTAAAACCGAATAATAGCCTGTTTGTATTCAGTTGTGGATCCCAAAGGAATATATGAAAATTTGTTATTACCCGGCGGTTGTTGTTGACTTTTTTGGGGTCCACTTACCGTAATTAAGACTTTTATGGGTGAAATAAAGTCAGTGACAATTTATGTGGATTTTCATTTGCAAAGTCATGATACACCTTCTGTAACACAAGCTTTTAAAGGGACAGTACGTGTCATACGATCAACAGGGCATGGAATTGGAATGATAGTTTTAGATTAACTCCAGTGACTGCAATAATACTCACACGATCATTTGATCATTTTAATCATCAATCACCCTGAACTTTAAAGGGAATATAAAACATTGGTAATTTTAGCAATATTAGCACTCTCGTTGAATCTTTACATTAAACAACCAACCTGTGAAGATTCAGCTTATTATGCTATTATCGTTAATGAAGAAAATAGTGATAATAGATTCAGATGTATCGTATTAATTATTGTGTGTGGAATTTAGGAAACCCAAATACTTTCCTAAATCGAACTGGTAGTATTATGCTATATTATTATATATATATAATTGGCATCAATTCAAAGTAACATTTATTTCCACATGATGTCATCATCAAGAAAAGTACAGTGGGGAAAATATACTGAAATTGAGCACGTTCCAAAAAAGCAGGGCTTGTCAAGGAACAGCCTGTATACAGAAACTTTTCAAATAACAGCTTCACTACAAAAAACATGCATCATTAATACATACAACAAAAACAATGACAGCGTGCATACGTGTACTAAGACGACAAAAGTAATTAGACAATAAGTAACTTAATGGGAAAATAATAAAATGACCTTAGAAAATAAAATTAAAAAAAGGGTTTACTGAGACTGGTGAATTAAAAAGACTTGAGTTTGTGTTTAAAAGAGCAGTGATTGACATTCAGAAAGTGATAGAAGGCTATTCCAGTTTAAAGGGCCAGAGGCAGTACAAAATATTTGAGAGAGTGGTTTTGACAAGTGGTTTTGACAATTATATATATATATATTATACTAAATATCACAGCACTTCAAACATTATTTATAGAAAATCAATACCACCGAGACTTTTCAATAAAGTACGATTTACATTAAAAATTCGACCATTTGTGATTACCAAATCTTATCTTTCCATTAAATATTCCCCCCCTTTTAGTATTTCTCAGGTCGTCCACTTAAATTCGGTATTGATTTTCATATTTCATCACGGTTATATGTCGTGTCGATCGATATCAACTCTGACTGAAACTCATATTTGAAAAGGTACATACCAAGGTTGTTGTTACCAAGTGGTGTTTATCTCTGTCGTGTTGTCCGTTAGTGAGCCTTAATGATTAAAGGGTCCAGCAACAGTGTTTTAGTACCCGTACCCGTACTTGGACTCAAATATCAATGCTTTCGGACTCGAATTCACAGTACTCATGCTCAAAGATGGTAAAGTACTTGGACTCGACTCGCTCGACTACCTCAGTACTCGATACTCGAATAAAGGCTCGACTGCAACACTGGTTATCGATGTATGGTTTTGATATAAAAACCGATATTAGTATCGCTCTGAAGAAGGAGAACATAAGTGATAATTTGAGGCAAATTAAAAGTCATGAGAAATCAAATCAAGAAAATTAAGAATAAAATATTATATCGTATTATTAGACGGCCAGGGACATTTGTGTTGGCACATTACACATGACCAGGGTCATAGGCCCATATTGGCTCCTGACCCGCAATATTTACTGATAATTGACTTCTTTTGCAATAGAGGGACCTTTTGGCAAAGTCTAGCCGTCTGTTTGTTAAAATTAAAGAAGCATCACCCGATAATAAAAGAGATCGATAAAAAAGCTACACAAGGCAACACGTGGTTTGTTGTTTCAGTTCATGGCAATGTGAAACTAAAACAGATGCAGTTATATACTTCAGTTTAATAATATTGAGATTATTAACAACATACACTTAGCCCGAAAACATAGCGTCTGCGTTGAGGGCTAGTCTTCTAATTGAAGACGTTGATCGAACCGCACGTTTCATTCTTCAATAGAGAGGAGAACTTCCCTGCTTTTATCTTGGACATCTTGATCTATTTCTTTGAGGGTTCGCATAATGTGACTCAGTCAAATTATTCTTTGAGTACAAATTTTTAGAGATTCCCTAGTTTGCCTGAAGAACTGTATGTTAATACATGTTTCTAAATTGATGGAAAGGAAAAGTAAATATTTCCCCCCCAATTTTGATAACAAACTGTGTCAAATTCCTCTTGGGAATGAATACAATGTTCGTGTTACCGTGATCGAAATTTCTTTAATTAATTCATGGCCTGCTCCGAAATTTTAGCGACATTAACGAAATAGGTTGAAACTTATTTAGATCAATTGTTTAATATAATTTATATCTTTATTTTAAATGAAAGGGCGCCACAAACAGCAAATAGTACTATATCAATGGTATATATTTTTCTTTTGATGAAATATTTGCAATCACATAAAACCTCTACCATATCTCGTTATTTAACGATCCTCACCTTGTCAGTACAATCATATGAGATATTATAGGCCTGCGTGTAATGCATATATAATTAAACAATATATTACCTCCAATATTTAAAATAAATTAGAAATTAGTTGGGAAAGGTCGACTGTGCTGGTTTTTTTATTCCGGCAAAATGTTTTCATTGAGATATCTGAAAATTGATGTTTATACCTAATGAACAACTTTGTCAGATTTTCTTAGGGGTGGGAAGTCATTGATCGAAGGCATGTTTTTATTAAGAAGTTGAGGGTATTATCTTAACACAATAATTATGTTGTTCTAAAGAAGGAAATGTTGCCACTTCAAGGTTATGTTATCAATGCGCGAATAGAATTTGGGTATTTTTTATTAAGTATTAAAGTTGATTGGATGATACGTGATCTTCAGCTTATTGTCCCTTTATCCCCGCGTGGCTGACCCTGAGGCCTTGATGGTAAACCGTCATGGAATCAACATAATAATAATGTAGACTTATGGCGCTCAAGGCGCATTACATTAATACCCCTGCTCATCGAGCTCATAAATCGGTCCTGAAACCATCTCAGCTCCTGGGGTGCCACAGCTCAATTGCTGCCAGGCTAAGCGCATATAGGGCTAATCAAACACAATAACCAACTCTGCCCTCACAGGTACCCATTTACCCTGAGAAGGCGGGTATAGTAGAAGTGTCTTGCTCAAAGGACACAAGTGTCACAGCCGAGATTCGAACCCACATTCTGCTTCTCTTCTTTCAAAGAAAATGTTGGCAAATTTGTTAAAAAAAATCCTGAAATAGGAAAAATCGTGAGAAATCACAGGCCTGTTGTTATTAGTTGGTTAATTCGCGGTTTGAGTTGAAACCACATTCTGACGACTCAGCCATCAGAACACAAATCCGATGCCTAAACCGCTCGACCGTGGCTCAACATGTGAATCATATATTAGTCATTTGTAGAAAACATCAAAGGAAATATCATCGTTTTGTCAGTCAAGGTTTAACATTTAAATTTTAAAGATGTATTGCCCATGGTTTTGCAATTTTTTATTCATCAGAAACATTGCTATTTGGCAATTGAAGAAAGGAAAACAAATGCTTTAAAATGACACATTTCTCCCAAATAATCGTTCAGATCATAGTTTGATAAATATGTCCAGGCAGAAATAGTTATATTTTCAGATAATTTGTACATTTACCCAACTTAACCTTAATTTTTAGTTTTAAGATAATAATTCATTAATCAGCTCTAAGGCCCCCAAAAGTTTCCAGTTTCTGGTCATCGGTCAACTTCAAAATCGAACTTATTTTGCTTTTTGGTTGTTTTCTTCTTTCTTTTTTTTTTTTTTGGAAATTTCTTTGTCAACAGGAAATACGTGATACATGTATACGTGGGGACCAAATTTCACATATACAAAGTATTGATGGCTAAGAGAGGCCTCACCAATCAGACAAACGTTCATACCCCATGTGGAAAAAATCGTTTAAACACAGCACGGCAGAATTCAGTGATCCTTTGTTGCTGCAATTGGACATCGTTTCATAGCAAAACTAAAAAATTTAAAATGCCGACGCACCAGGTCTGGTGACACGGTGAGACCAAAAACAGAGACTTTTGACCTAACCAATGTTGTTGTTGCCCAAACGAAGCTTCTGGCAGCTGAAATATTTGCATTTGGGAATCATTCATGACAGGTTGTTTGCTGCATGGAAGTATAATACATTACCCTACCCGTACCATGCCAGCCCGGCGTATCACTACGTCTATATGCTCTGAGCGAGTTCCCGGCTGTACTTGTAGCCTGGAGGTCAAATCCTCGTCTATCTTGCCGTCTCCAGCGTTGCTGGGGGCGAAGGTAAAGCACCTTTGATTTCCTCATGGGTAACCCCATTCAGAACTTCACGGGCACGCCCTGGCGGAAACTGTGGGGATTGGTCCCGAAACCAGACCTTAGCCTTTGGTGTGTGGTCACGTGTGTTGCTATTCTGGTTGCCTTCGGCGGCAAACCGGTGTCTTTCAAATGCCATTTTCAATGTCGTGTGTCATGTTGTGTCGTCTTGGCGGTGTATAGTTTTGGCGGGAATTCAACTGGTGAATCAAAATATGACATTGATTGCCCAATCTATATTTCAGAGGGACAAAAGGGGTATAGTTTTCTTAAAATGCAAGTGGACAACGGACAAACATATCTAAAGACGCTGACAAATATGTTATAACAGCCAGTGCAATGGGACAGAGCAATTTGGTGTTCGATCTTTTGTGTATAAAACTTTCTGCAGTTTCATTGAATAGACCTTTTTACCTGCTGCCACCTTTTGTCCTGCAACCTGCATATGTTGCCTGCTTGATTATGGTGCTCATTCTAATTACATAAAAGGAACCAGATTATTTTTTTCCCTTTCCAGCCTCAGTTTGCGTAATTTGAATGGAAGAAGAACAAAATAGCTGGGAATGTGATAAATATCAATAGAGCGTGTGTTTTCAGGGTTGTGAAAAACAGCCTACAAATACGATCATTTCTGGAAATGAAAATACATTTTTACAGACTGAAAAACCAAGTATACAAGGAACAATATTTCTACATTCAATCTATTAATCTACAATCAAACTGGTTCTACAAGCAAACCTTTTACTCTAACCACTCCATATCCTGTAAAATCCTCCCAAAAGGGCACTTTTTTTTGGAAAACGTCCTTTGTTTGAAACTGGTACTTCTACCTCTTCAAATGGGGCAAAAGAAATTTTGAACCCATAAGTGCCGAATATGAAAATCAATGAAAACCCGTTGCATTTCGAAGATGAGGCATGTTTCCAAGTGCACTGATGGTTTGGAGGATTCAGGAAAGGGTTCCTAGCAGAATACCTGGGGTTAGGGTTAATATCACCAGCAGATGATCAGATTCGTACCGAGGGGAGATGTACAGTACCGGTATAAGGTATGTGGCATAGACAGGATTTTTCAGAGTGGAGGGGCAAACTTTTTTTTTTGGGGGTAATTTTAAAACCCAACACGACTCAATGAACCCCACAAATTATGTAAATCTTTTAGCAGACACTATTTTGCCACTGCTCCCCCTTACAAGCTACGTCACCGTTGTTGCTTACTGTTTTGATTCGATAACATTTGAGCTTAAAAGTTATGTCGTTGGAAGAGAAACACTTGAAAATACATTTCAGATTTTTCATATTATTCTAATGTAAATTTAGGAGGCAGGCTGATTTTGTTTACAAATATTACAGTTTCTTCCTGACACCTTTTAGGCGTAGTAGAAATTCAATAGAGAAGATAATGATACCATCATAGTTGCCACAATAAGTTTTAAAACAAATTCCAATCTGTATGGCATTTTGTTTTTATGCAATTAAATTCTATGTGCTTTTTAAAGCCCTTATACTCTATTGTTATTCTTGAAAAACATACAAGATCTCTCAGATTTACATGAAACTTACAGTTGTTGTTATAAAGTTAGTACAATTTACATGAAGCTTAGTTGGTATACTGTTGAAGATGGTATCGGCAATACTTTGACATTTCTGTTATGAGGTGTGGTGTTATGTTTCTCGATTCTTACAAAGTGGGATGCATTTCCAGACGTATACATGTATACATGTAATTGTTAGCTTTCAACCTCGACCGACAACATTATATTATAACAAGTAGGCCTACCGGTGCCAATGATGGTGCCATTTTGTCGACTAGCTGTATTTCGGATTTATAATGGCTAATAGAATATGAAAATGCATTTAAATTCAAAGTACACTTATCACAGAGATACACAGTTTACCTTTGTAATGGTCACGGTGACTGAGATTATGTTTTGGGGACCTGGTTTTTTGGCGATACTTTGGTTACCATTGTAATGTTAATAAACCACTCCATGTAACATGTCATTGTAGAATGATCCATCTATCAGGAACAAACAGCACTGGGTGAATAAATCACGCGCGAAAAAGTGCAATTTAGCAAATAGGCCTACACAGAACTCCTGGGCGGGCAACAGGGAATGGCCGAATGAAGTTACACAGCACGGATTGGGAATACGCCAGTTGCAAGCCACAACTGAACTACTGAAATTCAACGGGTGTTGTACCAGAAGCCTGTCTTTTAACAGGTTCCAGACGAGCTTCAACATGTGCAGAGATTCCAGTTTTGTTTTCAGACTGGCTTGATAAATTTGGGGTTACTTAGTGAAAATTGATGTTTGCATACCAATATACTTGCACATGAATGACTAAAGAATATTAAAACCACTCCAAACTTCTGATAACTCGATTGTACAGATTACTATGTAAGACAGACTCGAGAGTCTAGTGGTATAGACTAGTCAGTGTTTGGCATCCCCAGGCGTTTCCCATGGAGAGTGAATGTGGCTTGCACGCTGCATTGGCGGGTCTAGGGAGGGGACAAGGTGGGGCATGTTCCCATGTTTACAGTGCATAAATTTAAATTCGTGTTCTGTGTGCCCTCCTTTTCTGGCAGTGTGCCCTTTGTCGAGACCCCGGGTCCCACCCTGGCATGCATGTTTTGTCCACCTTCATTAATTAATTAATTCCGGTACGCATTTAAAGCCAGTTTCCTTCAATTTATCATCTGAATTTGTTCAACCCCAGACACAGACACCTTGTATCACTAGACACCGATTGCTTTGATATTGACGATAATACGTATTCATAAAATAATAACACATTGTTCCTGAGGGTTCTCATGCAGATCCATATGTTATAGGTGTGATGATTATATTATTAAATAATTATAGTATTAAAGCCGGTAAAATGTCTGTAAATGCATCCATACTATGAAATCAAGAGAGATGTACCAAAACCAAACTGAAAGTTTCAGCTGATTGATCGTAAAAAGTGAAAATAGTAAATAGCATTTAGATTGCTTTCTTTACAATGCAGAATGTTTGTGATGTTTTATTGGTATTTATCATCTTGTTTTATTTTATTTTAACAGGTTTTTCGAGGTAGCCCTTTTCATTTTTTCTGTTCAATAGCTATGATGTCATCTCAACGTCGCGTCATCGTCAACCCAATCAAACTGCCCATGCTTGTACATCTCATCCATAATAAACTTAATTTTTACTTATTGGTTGGGATGTTCTACCTACTAATTGGCGCCCTTTCCATGGACCTGACAACACCTTTACTCACGAGACTCCTCGAAGATGTGCTGGGGGCGGTGCGATGTACAATTTGGGATGATGCAATATTATGTCTGGGGTTCCGCCCTTTTAACAATATGTGTTCGTTGGTGTACAGCGTCTTCCTGCTGGGGAAATGACGGCCTGGTGTGCCGATTCACTCCAGCAGGCTCGTTTCAAGACTCCAGTCTCCGGTTTATTCCGCAGTTATCCTCAGTAATGCGGT